>CM044439.1:9943530-9981318 GCA_024363595.1 Xenopus borealis | reverse complement strand
GCTCTTTTGAGAAATGGATTTCAGTGCAGAATTCTTCTGGAACATCACTATTAACTGGTGCATTTTGGGAAAAAAAATTTCCATGACAGGATCCCTTTAAACTTCAGAAGCTGACCAGTGTTTTCAGCGCATGCGCAGTTGGAGTAAATTTCTGGTCCCGAACAACTGCACATTCAGGGAAAGTCACTAAAATTTCTAAAAAAAAAATTTCAGAAATTTTCTGGACTTTTGATGATGCACCTTGAAAATAACTGAATGTGACAGATAGTTAGATTTATGAATACCAGTAGCCTACGGGACCATACCATGCTGACCTTTCTTTCTAACATATCAGAACTAAGCCAATTTGATATTTGGTCGTAAACCTCTGTTTTGAGCCATTCAGGTCATGGCCTCCGCTAAAATGATAATAATCATATTTCTCATCCTATTACATAACAAAATGCTGGGTCAGTAACCTGCAGCAGTCTGACATCATCACATACCCAGTGTTGGCTTACCTATGTGACTAGTGGATCATATAATCAACTAAAATATTTAGCTTGGAGAAAAAGGAATAGAGACAGTCTGACATCATGAAATTCCCAGTTTTTGTCTACCTACATGTGACTAGTAGATTATGTAATCACCTAAAATCTTTAACTTGGAGAAAAAGGAATAGAAACCAGTTTGACATCATCAAATGCCCAATGTTGGCTTACCTATGTGACTAGTAGATCATGAATCAACTAAAATATTTAGCTTGAAGAAAAAGGAATAGAGAGCAGTCTGACATCATCACATGCCCAATGTTGGCTTACCTGTGTGACTAGTAGATCATATTATCAACTAAACTCTTTAGCTTGGAGAATAAGTAATAGAGACAGTCTGGCATCATCAAATGCCCAATGTTGGCTTACCTATGTGACTAGTAGATCAAAAAATCAACTAAAATCTTTAGCTTGGAGAAAAATGCAATCGAGACAGTCTGACATCATCAAATGCCCAATGTTGGCTTACCTATGTGACTAGTAGATCATGTAATCACCTAAAATCTTTAGCTTGAAGAATAAGGAATAGAGACAGTCTGACATCATCACATGCCCAATGTTGGCTTACCTATGTGACTAGTAGATCAAAAAATCAACTAAAATATTTAGCTTGAAGAAAAAGGAATAGAGAGCAGTCTGACATCATCACATGCCCAATGTTGGCTTACCTGTGTGACTAGTAGATCATATAATCAACAAAAATCTTTAGCTTGGAAAAAAAAGGAATAGAGAGCAGTCTGACATCATCAAATGCCCAATGTTTGTCTACCTACATGTGACTAGTAAATTATGTAATCACCTAAAGTCTTTAGCTTGGAGAAAAAGGAATAGAGACCAATACAATATCATCAAATGCCCAATGTTGGCTTACCTACTGTATGTGACTATTAGATCATGAATCAACTAAAATATTTAGCTTGAAGAAAAAGGAATAGAGAGCAGTCTGACATCATCACATGCCCAATGTTGGCTTACCTTCTGTATGTGACTGGTAGATCATGAATCAACTAAAATATTTAGCCTGAAGAAAAAGGAATAGAGAGCAGTCTAACATCATCACATGCCCAATGTTGGCTTACCTGTGTGACTAGTAGATCATATAATCAAAAAAATCTTTAGCTTGGAGAAAAAGGAATAAACAGCAGTCTGACATCATGAAATGCCCAATGTTGGCTTCCCTATGTGACTAGTAGATCATATAATCAACTAAACTCTTTAGCTTGGAGAATAAGGAATAGAGACAGTCTGACATCATCAAATGCCAAATGTTGGCTTACCTATGTGACTAGTAGATCATGTAATCAACTAAAATATTTAGCTTGAAGAATAAGGAATAGAGACAGTCTGACATCATCACATGCCCAATGTTGGCTTACCTGTGTGACTAGTAGATCATATAATCAACAAAAATCTTTAGCTTGGGGAAAAAAAAGGAATAGAGAGCAGTCTGACATCAGCAAATGCCCAATGTTGGCTTACCTATGTGAGTAGTAGACCATATAATTAACTAAACTCTTTAGCTTGGAGAAAAAGGAATATAGATAGTCTGACATCATCAAATGCCCAATGTTTGTCTACCTACATGTGACTAGTAAATTAAGTAATCAAATTAAATCTTTAGCTTTGAGAAAAAGAAATAGAGAGAGCCTGACATCATCAAATGCCCAATGTTGGCTTACCTATGTGACTAGTAGATCATAAAGTAAACTAAAATATTTAGCTTGGAGTAAAAGAAATAGAGAGAGCCTGACATCATCAAATGCCCAATGTTGGCTTACCTATGTGACTAGTAGATCATAAAATCAACTAAAATCTTTAGCTTGGAGAAAAAGAAATAGAGAGAGTCTGACATCATCAAATGCCCAATGTTGGCTTACCTATGTGACTAGTAGATCATATAATCAACTAAAATATTTAGCTTGGAGTAAAAGGAATAGAGAGAGGCTGACATCATCACATGCCCATTGTTGGCTTACCTATGTGACTAGTAGATCATAAAATCAACTAAAATCTGTAGCTTGGAGAAAAAGGAATAGGGAAAATGAGGGCAACAGTAAAATCCAGGAGATGAGCAGTTAATTCTACAGACGTCTTTCTTTATTGCTCATACAATGTCATCTCTCTCAATGGGATGCATCTGGCACTGCAACTTGTATTATGTGTTCCATTTTATCTCGGATGTATCTGCAGCACATATAAATCTAATACCTGACAGCACCTGCTCACATCATTGTTGTCTCTCTCCGACACTTATCATTATTCCTTCAACTCTTTGTTATCCTTTCTAAAAGCAGGTCATTTATTTTATCCTGCCATGGCCAGTGATTCCATTCACCTTTCACCTTCACTTCTGCACGCTCCACCACATTCCCACAAATTGGTCCATTTTATGAGATCAGTTACCCCTGCTACATTTCCATACAGAAGTCTCAGCCACTCAAACCCCACTTCCATCTCCCCTCCACTTCTCCTTCCTCTGGCAACAGGATATATTTCTCTTAATCCAAGTCTTACCTGTGCCCAGGGTGCGTTATGTGGAGTATAGTTAATCTGATACCACATACTATCCCCCCCCAACACTATACCGACACACAACCCTGGGACACAAAAACATAAACAAAGATCTGTATTAGCCTTCTAAGTTTTTTGGCATAAATAAATATGGACACCACCATAATCAGACAATCTGGAGGGATTCCATAAGAGGGATGGTTTATACAAGTTTTCACCAATGGCATATACTAATAGAAATATTATGTCTACGAGAAAAAAAGCGTAATTTGGAGAAACGTTTTCTCTCCTCATATTGCATCTCATTCATGACCTCCATAATCAGACAATCTGGAGAGATTCCATAAAAGGCACAGTTTATACAAGTTTTCACCAACGGCATATCTTAATAGAAATATTAAAGGGGTTAATTATGAAAAGGTTGGAGCGAAAAATCATTGCGACAAAATGGAGCATCATTTTGAATCGTATGACTGACAATCCGAAAACTCGACTTTGTCGGATTGTTGCTGCGAAAACTTGACTTTAGGGATTATCGGCTAAAAACCCCAACTTTGGGTCAGACTCAGTTCAGTGAGAAGTGAAAAGTCATGGATGAGATTCAATCTGAGATGCAATTCAATTCAGAAAAACATATCTCATGGTTTATCAAGTGAAAACTCTATTGAAGCCTTTGAGAAAAAAATGTAACCAAATTTGGAGAAAAAACTTCTCTCCTTTCAATATCATTCCTGACGTGATAAACCATTTTTCTCACTGAATTTAATCCGGCCCTTTATTGTATTATCACGATGTCAAAGAAACAAATTTCTACATGACCTCGACGGGTTTGAGATGAAGTATTTTGGGATTTGGATTTTTAGCGGCTATGGGGTATTAAAAATTTGAGTTTTCCCCTTTAAAAACTCAACCAGATAAATTTGAGGCCTAATAAATGGGCCCAAAAACATACCCAACTAGAACCACAATACAAAACTAACCAATTACTAACATTTGAATTCAGACTTTAAAAGGTTTTAATTATCTTTCGATAGTACTTGTCCAAAAACTCGAATTTTAGAGGTTTCACTTTTGAGCTAACTTTTAGTATGTTATAGAATGGCTTATTCTAAGCAATGTTTCAGTTGGTCCTGATGCCAAAATCACCAGTGATCTAGTTTCTCTCCCACCATCTGCTTCTGGCCCATCCACAAAATGTTTTAAGTCTTGCCTTTATACAGGTGTGGGACCTGTTATGCAGAATGCTCAGGACCTGGGGCTTTTTCGGATAATGGATTTTCCATAATTTGGATCTTCATACCTTCATTTCTACTAGAAAATCATGTAAACATTAAATAACCCCAATGGGCTCCAATAAGGATTATATCTTAGTTGGGTTTTAAGTGCAAGCTGTTTTATAATTACCGAGAAAAAGGAAGTTACTTTTAAAAATTTGGATTATATGGATATATGGATTCCATAATTCAGAGTATTCTGGATAATGGGTTTACAGATAACAGATCCCATACCTATACAACAGAGCAGACAGCACTGAAATGATAGAAATCTGCACAGCTGCCACTACAAGTGCCCACAATGAGCCTCTTAATCTTTTCTCCAAATAATTTGCTTTTTTCCTTTTTTTTAGAAGACTGAACAGGGATTTCTCAGCAGTTGGCAATGTAGATTAATGTGGATTAATGCACTTTTTCCCCCTATCCCTCTCTAATGGACACACATTAAATAGCATTGTTTCAGCACAGCTGTGCGTAGCCAGGCTTTAGAAATGCTTATGTGCAGGTTCTTGGGCGATGGAAAAAAAATGAGGGGGCGGGCGGTTCATGACATCAAGCTCCCTTGTTTTGTTTGTGCAACGATAGTTTACCAAATGGTTTTCATTTCACGTTTGCCCTTTAGTAAAATGAAATCCGAGGGAAGACGGGAGAAAAGAAATTAATTAAAAGCTGATTAGATAAAAGTGAAAAAATGATAGATGAGGCAGAATATGGCCAATGAGTTTCCAAGCTCTTTCAGAACATCGGAATATGAATTCCTGTGCTCCCCTTTTATATGCCGGCCATTGAGTTATAGAAGACATTTGTTTATACAGCAATTATATGTTTCTGTTTTGTTCTTTAAACTCCTAGACACTAGCCACAATAGTGCAAGCTGTAACACTATATTTATTCTGCAGAATACTTTACCATACTTGAGTAAACTATTCTACAAGCTCTCTGTTTGTTTAGGATCAGAGCTGCCATATTAGCTTGGTGTGACATCACGTCCTGTCTGAGTCTCTCCCTGCTGACTCATAGCTCTGGGCTCTGATTACAGCAGCGAGGGAGAGAGGAGCAAACTGAGCATGCTCAAGCCCTAGCCCTGGAGGTTTAAGCTGAAAACAGGAAGTCTGATACAGAAGCCCATGTGACACAATAGAAGGAAAGAAATGCTGTGTTTCTTTTGACAGAGGACTCAGAGCAACATTACTTTGAGTGTTTACTGGTGTATTTATATAGGCCTTTCTGATAAAGCTTACTTAGTTTTAGCCTCTCCTTCTCCTTTAAGGGTCACTATATCTTTTTTCTACATGTCTCTTTTGTAATTGACTCATGTAGATATTTAAGGCTGAATCTATCATTGTTTTTCCTTTTCTCTGCTTTCCCCCAGCTTCTGTGAAATTGATTCTGTAGTAAGTTTCAGTCTTATGTACGGCACCATTGTTTTTCAGTGTCTTTACCAAAAACATACTTCTACCTATTACAAGTAGCTATTGGGGTGGTACGGGATGGGTAATATTACTTAATATAATTGGAATTATATTATTCTTATTTATTAACATGCATTCATATAGCGCCAACATATTTCATAGCGCTGTAATTATAGATACATCCAACCACCATGTCAAGTGTATGCAGTAAGCCTGACAGTTGAGCTTACAGGCCTGCCCTCCTGCTGCTCTGTTGTGTTGGCAGTTTCCAGATCTTCGTCTGTCAGTAACTTGATTGACAAATAATTAAATATTGAGTAACTTGGCCAGGGACCAGACTGTTCTAGAGTCCCAATGGGGCCACAACTATACATAGCAGCAAAAATGGTGTTTCCATAATGGTGGGGATGAGTGGAACTCAGGAACAATCAAACACAGGTGGGTCTTATAGCATCAAAAAGCAATACGTTCCTATGGAACAACCCCAGCTAAAATGTTCCTTAACCACTCATGCTGATGTATCCTCAAAAATACAGCTCTTTGGGGCAGTTTGCTGTGCCCGGGTTATCAGGGTCTGGAGACGGCACTCCTGCGCTATTTGAAAGCTGATGTCAGTCATTCTTTTGGGACAACAGGAAGGTCCATACGTTATGTAAGTGCAACTTATTCTGTCCACTTCAGCAGTAGCTACTAGCATAAGCGTTGCACGAGTCTGCTGGATTGTTTACTGAACCACCCAGGGCCACCTGATTTATCTCAATAAGCATGAGATATCTCTGGCACATTCTTTCTATTGTAGTAATGCCCACAGGCTGGACTTTACCCAGCGCCATGCTTATTGGAATACAAACAAAAGCTAGCAGCAGCAACACATTGAATTGGAAGAACCATTTACATAACTAAATGCCTTCCCCCCCCCCCCCAAAATTGTAGGTTGGCCAGCTAAACATGATGTTCCTCTGGCATAACAATGGCACACTCTCCATCTCATCTTAGCTGCACTGGCATCTCACTACAAACTAATTATTCACACAGCCTTTTGTAGGATTTCTAAATAAACCCATATGTTTCTTTTCCGTTTCAATCCAAAATGTACTGCTGTCTGTCTTGGCAATGCTAGATGGAGATTTAAGTGCTTGCCCATGTGCAAACCTTATTGTAAGAAGTTGAGCAGATCCATGTCCATTGGTCAGGTTTTCTATTAAAAGTTTGATATTTCATCACCCAACTATTTCTAGGTTAGCTAGGTGTATTATTAAACCTTGTTTTTTTTTTTTTTGGTCAAGTGGGAAAACTTGAATTTTTACAGGATTTTTTTAGAGATTTATTATACCCCAAAGCTGCTAAAAATCCAAAAAATACTCCAGCTAAAACCTGTCAAGGTCATGTAGAATTTAATGGCAGATGTTCTTTATACAATTTGAAGATGTCGGTGGGTTTCATAATCTGAAAGATTTGGGGTTTTCGAACAAATTCAGAAAATTCAGACATAAAATCAGAAAAAGTCATAGAATTCAAAAATTGTTTTTTCAAATGATTTGGTTGAGGCTTTTCCCGCACCAACTTTATCGAGCTGATTGTTTGAAAAATCGGTTAAATTCATGGATGGAGTTAGGTCAACTTTGTTTTAGTAAAAAAAAAATAGATACATTTGACTTTTAGTAAGTAACCCCCCCATTGTGTTTCAAATTCCCAGTAACACCAAAAAACACACCTATATACGTCTCAAAATGCAAATGGAGCTGTCTGAGGCCTTGCCCTTTTCTGCACCGGCCATTGCAATTTATGCTCCAACGTACCTCGCAACTCTTCATCTTCTTTTATATATCAGAGAGTCCAGGAATCAGACAAAATGGCAATTGGGAGGTTTGTAACTGCTAAAAAGACAAATTTACTCTGGAAATACCTAATTGCCTGGTTTCCTTTTTGTTTCTCAGCTGGAGTCTTCAACCACTGTAATTGACAAGGACCTTCTTCTCCATCTTTGGGTCTGCAACCACTGTCATTGACAAGGACCTTCTTCTCCATCTTTGGGTCTATTTGTATCAAAGTTATATAAGAATGCTGCAACTAGCTGATTTATTGCTGAGTGATTTATTGATCAGTGCAACCACGTAGATTCCAATCCGTGATAGTACATTCAACCTTCAGACATAACTAGAGGGAGATCAGAAGAGCAGCAGCTCTCAGGGGCAGTGGAAGAAGAAGATCACTAAGGGACAATTATGAATCAAACTCAGAGTTTTTTCCTCCCTCTCGTAGTAAGGGAAAGATGTTTCCTTGCTATACTCAGTACAGATGTAGTAAATGTACGAGCTGTGTCCAACCATAAGCCTCTACCTCCTAACTCAGGCTTAAACCTGCTATACCCCCATCATTTTTAGTCTAGGGCCACATGGGGCCAAAATCAGCCTGCAGAAATTCTCAGCCTCTACTCTGGCAGTAACCTCCCTCTTCTTTCATGTCCGGAACCATTGTGTCCACTCCAGGATGAATACACTGTGCAGATTTTGTCTAGAAATGCAAAGTCTCATGTCTACAGTTTTGTACTTCATTATACAGGGCCCCACAGCAACATTGTTTTAGGGCTCCCCCAAACTGTGATCCGTCCTGAACAAATACATTGCAATTGTGCATCAACCTGTATCACCACTGTGTCTTCTGTACATGACCCAACCCTTCAGCAGGCCGTGTGTCAGCTGCAATAATAGCTTTGTTAAATTCATTATTAACCTTGTACAAAAAGCAACTTCAGGATCAGATTGTGCACCTTCAATGTGAGACGCAGTGTTTATAATATGGCATTGGAAACGGAGATACTACAAAGAGTTAGACTAATATAACAATATTCTCATCTGGAGCCCCAAGTGTCAAGTGCATGCATTATTTATAAAACCCGAAATTGTACTTTATTAATTATGTCTTACTACGTATAAATATTTGATGTAAAAGAGCTGATCCAATCTTCCCCTTTTCTCTGCTATTTCTGCATATAATTCATGTCAAGTCATTTATAAAACAGCAGCACTACAGACTTTCCCCAGGAGTCATTATATTATATTGTGTTATAGTGCAGATTCCCTTTATGCCCAGGCACAAGAAAGCTTCAGGAACATTCTAAAGGCTAAATTTAGAAGTCGAGGTGCATAATAGGTGTTGCTCAAACTCTCAATCAATTATCCATTGATCTGAGCTTAAAAAACTGTGCTTCTGTAGAAATGGTGTTCTGTCTATATTAATTAAAAAGAGACTAATCTATGTGTGTTGTTTAAAAGCAACATAAGTGAAGAATGCCTTCATTTTATTCTCATGCCCACCTTCTGAATTATTTTCATTTCCAAAGCAGGGGAAAAGGCTACGTTCAAGTCTTTAATCTTGCTCTCTAATAAATACCTCTCCATATTGTACACAAGAGAGCAAGAGTAGCTCTTTCTGTGATATGTGATAGCAAGGACATTGTAAATTTCTCTGGTTCACTGTAAAAGTACAGATTTTGTAATAATTTAATGAGCATGTTTGTTGAGTATTTTTCAACAAGATCTCTATTGGGTTGATGTTGAATGCAAGTATATCCTCCCTTTTAATAGTTGCTTGTAGGGATTGGGGAAGTGGCATAGATGCTGGTACTATACACATTGCATGATCAGAGCAGATCTTGGAGTAGGGCCAAGAAGCTTTGGCATCCAAGGGTGGCAATTAGTGATGGGCGAATAAATTCGCCCTAGGCGAATTCGCGGCGAATTTCCGACATTCGCCGATGGCGAAAGTTTCGGTGAAACGCTCACAAAAATTCGCAGCGTGTTTTGTTTCGCCGCGGGTCTCGTTTCGTCGCGCGCTGAGTTCGTCACTTCACTTGAAAACAGCACATTCTATTTTTAAGAATAAATGAATATATATTAAAATATGCCTTTTTCATTTTTCACTATTTTAAATAATAATCACAGATGTTTTTAAGAAGCTGGCAAAATGGGAGGCCTTTTTTTCTTTTGAAAAGATAAGAGTCCAGTAACAATGCAGGACATGTGTGTAACTAAGTGAAACGCGTATGTAAATTGCTCATTGACTCCAATGCTATTCAGCACATTCACACACAAAGCAAAAGATGCCATTTTTTACCATTTTTTTTCACATTTCCATACCTCCCAACATTTTGGAAGTAAAAAAAGGGGCAGAATTTTTTTTCCCATACGTAGCGCTGCAACATTTTGACCACACCCTTTTTTGTGGTCGCACCCACTAATTAACATGTTCGTTTTACCAAATTTGGCAGGTTATGAAAGTTTGAAAATATTTCTCCTTATCTAAACTGTTACAAATACAATCAATTACTTATTTTATTATATCAAATTTGTTAAAAAGCATCTTTATTGCACCTGTTAGCTGTTCTAGGCTCTCTGCCAAAAGCCAATTAGGTTAGAAACTTCTTTCTTTTTCTGGCTATTCCGTGCAGAGAAAAAAGGGACTTTCCAATACAAATAAAATGAGGGACTGCAGGTTGTGCTGTCAAAAGAGGGAATGTCCCTCCAAAAAAGGGACCGTTGGGGGTATACATGGCAGTTTTATCATCAAAATAAGTGCGCGTCAACTTGGGCGCACGCCAACTTGGGCGCGCGACAAAACAGCGCGACTCGTTTCGCAAATTTATTTGCCGTTTCGCGAATTTTGCTGTAAATTCGAGAATTTTTCGGCGAAGTGAAACGCCACAGATTCGCCCATCACTAGTGGCAATCTGCACTGAAATGATCCCCATGGCATGGTCCCACCACACTAGAAGCTGAACAGGAAGGTTGAGGAGAGATAAGGAGGAGGTCTTAGAGTGAGCTGCTCTGTTCTCATTTGGCATCACTTTGTCTCTCTCTTTCTCATAAGCACCTCTGCTTTCAAAGAACAACATTTATTTGCTTTTCTTACCCACACATTATCATGTTACAAAAAGGAATTTCTCCAAAATCCTTGCACTCAAGGCAAGTGCCTCTGCTGCTTGCCCCTATCTCTGGTCCTGAGTTTTATACTCAAATTCCAAGTGCAGTGGTTTGGAGACATTTATCTAACTTGTTCCATAGGGATGCCTTTTATACCCATGAAATATATTCAAATTTTGGGGAGAAACAAGAACATGAAAACGGTTCCTAGGGATGCCAAAAAAGAGCTGTGATTGGCTATACGGTAGCCCCTATGTGGCCTGGCAGTCTACAGGAGGGTCTGTTTGGCAGTACATCTGGTTTTTAGGCCACCCAAAACCTGCCTCCAAGCTTGGAATTCAAAAATAAACTCCTGCTTTGAGGCCACTGGAAGCAACATCCAAGGGGTTGGAGAGCAACATGTTGCTGGTGAGCAACTGTTCAGGAACCACCCAGTTATGCTCAGAGTCCCAAGAGATAACTTATGTCCAGGAATGATCTAATTCGAGTCAATTATTTTTTTAATATTTCTCAGCAACACAAATTGCCATTAGAGTGGAACCTAGAACCTACAAATATAGATATTAAATACGACTATATTACTTTTTTGTTTTTAACTTTTCCCTTGAAGTTGCCTTAAGCTCCCCATAGACGCAACGATCTTTCCCCGCAGAACGACCGATCGTAGGGAAGTCCGACCAATCTGTCAAATTATCGTGCGGTTAGTGGGATACAAACGATCGTTCATCTTACGATTTTTCGTCCGACATCGGTCTGATGATTGATCGGCCAGGTTAGAAAATCTTTATCGGTCCCCATACAATCTACATATGTTTGCAGGGCAAGCAGACTGCGATCCTTCAGTTTTGCTGCAATATCGCCTGAAATGGTCTTTTTAGTTGATGGACACATCAGGCATTTAAACGATCGTTTTGAGACAATCATGGTCTCACGATAACCATTGGATCTTTCAAAAATCTTTACGTCTATGGCCAGCTTAATAGAAATTGGCAATGTGCAAATGCCACTTTTGTATTTCAGGTTCTCATCTTACATAGTTATCTTAGTGTTTTATAATCAGGGTCAGTCTGGGCCCATGGGACACCGGGAAAACACCCAGTGGGACCCGTGGCCCTTGCTAACCCAGGCCCATCCACCCCAATCCTGTTGGGAACTGTGGGTATTGGCACTCCCCCTTCCCAAGGTGTTTGGAGGAACTGAAGCTTGCAGGTGGCACCCCTGATGGGCCCCAATCATCCCAGTCTGATATTGGTTATAATTCCCAGACATGTAGACCCTTTTTTTACTAACAGTGGGGAAATCTCTACCTGGGCAATAACTCATTGCAAACCAATCAGTGAATAGCTTTCTTCAGACAGCAGGAAGACCAAATAAAGAACAAATCTAATTGGCTGTCATGGGTTCTTGCATTATATTATACTTTGACGCCCTTATTAGCATAATTAACAGCAATGTGCCACCATAACACTAAGCACAATTGTGCAGGTAAATATGATAGATTAGTGACTCCTTAAACACTGTGCAAAATTAGTTGATTAGATGTTCTAATTCCAGTACCTTTGTGGAACAATTTCCATTTCTTTAATTGATAGTAATAATAAACCACCTTGGATAAAAAGAGATGGCTATAATCTCAACTACTTCCCATGGTTATAATGTGTACCTTATAATAAGTTTAATATAAGCTTTCTTCCAGTACTTTATTGGGAAGAATGAATCACAAAATGTTCTCAGATGTTTCTGGGTTGGAAAGGAGAGCACATTAAAATACATATTAAAATTTCATGAAGGCAGAGCCGGATTGACAGAGCAGGAATCGATTGCCTGTGATAAATTCTATTTAAAGCATAAAGAAACAGGTGGTACTTGCATCTATTAATTGAGTTTTCATTAAATCATTCACCCTAATACATTCGGCAGTCTTGTTGCTCATGTCTGAGTAATACAACCAGACTGCTGCCCATTGAAAAATTAATTGGCATGGTAAATTATGCTCATGCTAACAATGATTGTTTGATTAGGAGCCATGGGTTGAAAGGAAATCTGCCAGTTTACAGAGAGGAGGAACTGACAGATTGCACTTTCCACCAAAAAACCCAGATGGCGTGATCATAGCTTGTCTGTTTATTATGATAACGTACTTTATCATGGGCTAAAATAAAACCTGAACTGTGAATGGCAGCCCCAATTTCAACATCCATCATGGCAATTACCAGCCTTGACCTTCTGCGTGCTATAAAAAACACTAGTGGTGAAAGGAGAGGAAAACATATTGTCATAGAATTCTGAAAGTCCTAAAAGGTCCCAATTCTCAACTCTAATCCCCTAATCTACTAGAGAAATCTAGTAGAAGTAGTGATATCTAGTATATCTACATAAATAAGAAGTAATAACCAAAGGGCAACCTTAGGATTTGCCCAGCAGCTTAGGAGGCCCCCTCCCACCACCTGCCATGCCCTAAATTACATGGTTAAAAAAAGACAAAATCCATCAAGTTCAACCCCTCCAAATGAAGACCCAGCATCCAGACACACTCATATGAAGCAAAATAATTATATGAACAGGTTGCTACTCTCAAAGCTGAGAGAGAGAGACCAGGGACGCTTACGTTCCTATTTTTCCTATGGTTACCTTTATTTTACGCAGATCGCTTTCTATAAACTGTATGCATGGCAACTGTCTGACGCTCTTCTGATTCCCGGCAACTCTGAACTCTAACACCTTTTAGTCATTTGTCATGACCTTTTCTCTGTCATGAAACTAATGTGCTGCAATGAACATTGCCCGACAACAGTGATATAAATTGGTTTGTTGAGTATCTACTGTACCAAGAAAGTGATACTATCATTTTCTATTCAAAAGGTCTCTGCCGTGAGTTTCTAATATTTAGGGATACATGCCTGCATATCATATGCAACTCCTAAACATTCGCTTCATTTACTTGGAGTTAACTTTAATGTTGCTAAAGACTCCGCTCTTTGCCCACAATAGTGGGCGGCTCTTATAGTGTGATTGACACTGGAGGATGTTGACCGTTGCATGTTTATACGTCTCAACACTTGCTGCCATAGTGAATCCACTATTTTAGGATTCAACCAAATCCCAAATCCTTTGTGATACTGAACTGAATCCGAATTAGCAAATGTAAATTGGGGAAAGAGAACTACAAACGCAGCGCACAGTTTAACCATTTTTGACTGCCTTCCTTGTTTGAAGAAAGGTCACGATTTTTCGGATGTGGATAGAGTTCAGCCAGGCATTTGGATTCAGCCAAATCCTGCTGAAAAAAATAGCCAAATCTTGACTGAAGCCTGAACTGAAACCTGGATTCCCTACATGGAATAATTCAGGGACAGCGTTTTCTAGAGATAGCATTTTTTATAAAGTAGAAGTAGATTTAAAGTTAACCTCCTCTGTCCAACCAAAAATGCTAATGTTTTATATTGTACTAGACAAATTGAATTGAACACCATGGGGCAAATTTAATTTTATTCCCCCAAATTAATTAGTTTCTATTCGATATTCGATTAGCATTCGATTTTCTGTCATATAAGTTTTCCCAGTTCAGGTGTTTAAAGGGCAAGGAAAGACAAAGAGATAAAATCCCATTTTTACTTTCTTTACTGAAAAAGAAATCTATCTCCAATATACTTCAATTAAAAAATGTGTATTGTTTTTATAAGAAACCTGACTGTATGCAGTGAAATTCTCCCTTCATTTAGTGCTGTGGATAGGAATTGTCAGACGGTCCCTAACTTCTGGCAGGGAAACAATCATACTTATGAACAGCAGGGGGAGCCCCTGCCTTACTTACCAGCCATGCAGAACTCAAGCATCTTTGCTTTTTTCCCTGATTTGATAATTTATGACGATCCCTCAGCAGCCCAGACCACACTGAGCATGTGTATGTAGTCTTGGTCTTGCAAAGATGTATAACAAAGTTACAAGATGACAGCCCCCTGTGGCCAACTTTGAAAGCATAAATCATTTGTTTGATTAGGCTTGTGGTGCAGTAAGTTCATGTTTATGTTTAGTATACAAAATACACCATTTCTAGCCTTATTCTATTTTACACTTTCCTTGCCCTTTAAAAGATTTCAATTATTGCCCCATCACAAAACAAGTGTTAGTGTTTTTTAAGTTGTCTTTCCAACCACTTTAGCTGGTGACACAGGCGCTTGTTACTGGACTCAGCCAATTAACTGTTGCAGAAGGCGCCACATTGGTTATTAATTTAATATGTATTTTTTTATTTTTATATTTAATAGACATATCTGGTACCTGATAAATTGTTGCTGAGAAGCGGAAATGTCTGGGCTGCAGCAGAAATGCCACAGTGTTTCTCGTTTTCAGTGAAGATATTATTTCGACCTTGACATTTAGCGCCAATCCATTAGTGATTTAATGAATCATTAGCTCGTAGTGAGGAGTAGCTCGATACCAGCTCTGTATTAACAGATATTAACAGATAACATGGAATTCTACGGAGCTTCACTGCCAGCATTCATTCTTTAATCTGAAAACTCTTCACTTATCTACTGTTTAGTTAAAAACTGTCATTTTCACAGATCTATATCCTTAGCCAAATTCATCCATTCTTATTTTTTCTATGTCTCAGTGGGAAGAGGAGAGAAGGAAGGAAATAAGGCAAAAACAGATAAATAAAATAGGAAGCAAATATAGTGGGCTGAGAATATAAATATTGATAAAACCAGGACGGGAAAGGATGAGAAAGGACAGACAAGAAGTGATGGGCTATTTTGTCCAAATGGGCTAAAATTTGCAAATTTCCTGCGATATTCGCAAAAAGGAGAAAAATTGACCAGATGACTATTTTGACACCAGCGACAATATGACGCGCATCTATGTTGCCCTATTGCATTGAAGTCTAAGGGGCTTGTTGAATTATCGCCAGCGTCATTTTTTGCGGCAGCTTTGCAAAACTTTCAGCAAATTCGATGCAAATTCGCAGCTGGCGAATAAATTCACCCGTCACTACAGACAAGTTTGATTATATTTCATATACAGGTATGGGATATGTTATCCAGAATGCCCAGAGTTTTCAAGACAACATCTTTCCGTAATTTGGATCTTCATACCTTAAGCCTTCTAGAAAATCATATAAACATGAAATAAAGCCAATAGGCTGGTTTTGCCTCCAATAAGGATTAATTATATCTTAGTTGGGATCAAGTACAAGCTACTGTTTTATTATTACACAGAAAAAGGGAAATCATTTTTAAAAAAAATATTATTTGGATAAAATGGAGTCTATGGGAGACAGCTCTCTGGATAATGGGTTTCTGGATAACGATCCCATACCTGTAATGAATAAACATGTAGAGACCCCCAGTGGCGTAACTAGATCTTACTGGACCCCACAGCAAATTATTTTTCAGGCCCCCAAAATGTCCAGTGGTTGACCTGTTTTACCAATATTTATTGTAATTGTATATGAATTAGGGCCTCATGGGGCCCCTATAGCTCCTGGGCCCCCCTGCAGCCGCAGGGTCTGCTTCCTCTGTAGTTATGCCCCTGGAGACCCCAACACAGGCTGTTAGAGCCAGTCCCGGGTCTGGCTATGGCCCTGCCTGAGTAGCCTCCATGGCTACACAGCAGCTTGTTTATATAAACTATAGTAGTACTTATCTGTTATCTACTGTGTATCCTGTGCTTGAATGGCTGCCCCCATGGCTACACAGCAGCTTGTTTATATAAAGTATAGTAGTACTTATCTGTTATCTACTGTCTATCCTGTGCTTGAATGGCTGCCCCCATGGCTACACAGCAGCTTGTTTATATAAACTATAGTAGTACTTATCTGTTATCTACTGTGTATCCTGTGCTTGAATAGCTGCCCCCATGGCTACACAGCAGCTTGTTTATATAAACTATAGTAGTACTTATCTGTTATCTACTGTGTATCCTGTACTTGAATGGCTGCCCCCATGGCTACACAGCAGCTTGTTTATATAAACTATAGTAGTACTTATCTGTTATCTACTGTGTATCCACATGGGATAGTCTGTATGTGCTTACAGAGCTGCATTTTTAAGCAAAACCAAAAACATGGTTGCTCTGTGCTATGAAACCATCCCCCATGGAACTCCCAATGACTGCAAGTCCTTCTGCCAGCATTAATTTTCATGGGGAATATAATATGTGTTCATTTTATAATACACAAGCAAAATGGATAGCCTGTAAAACATATTAATATAAACTGATCTCAGAGAGGTCACTAGTTCACATGACTCAGTTAAAGGTTTGTCAAAATTACAGAGTCCCTAATTTAGTATATGAGTTTCTTAACTGATACAACACCATTCCTTATACTGTCTCTTCAAAGACATTTTTAATGTTCACCTTTAAATTAACTGTTAGTATGATGTCTAGAGTGACATTCTGAGACAATTAGCGGTTGGTTTTAATTTTTTTTTTATTATTATCTGGTTGCTAGGGTCCAAATTACCCTAGCAACCCTTTGAATAAGAGACTTTTATATGAATAGAAGGAGGCTGAATAAAAAGATGAGTAATAAAAAGTAAGCCTTACAGAGGAGTGACCCCCCAATTGAAAACTGGAAGTCAGAAGAGAAGGCAAATTACTGAATAACTATAAAAAAAATGAAGACCAACTGAAACGTGCTTAAAATTGGCCATTCTACAACATATTAAATGTTATTTTAAAGGCGATCACAAGCATGAAATAGTTCCTGGGAAGTTTGTGATTGGCTATTGGTAGCCCCTACGTGGACTGGCAGCCTACAGGAGGTCCTTACTGAATGCCCTATTGGACTCACTCTTGTGCCCCTTAGCAGGGCTGTATTTAAGTCCAAAGCTGGCCTAGTTATCGGACCTAAATACGCCCTCTACGCATTGTGTGTGACGTCAACATGTCGTGCTTCATACGGACTGAGCGGAAGCGGAATTCTGCACGGAAATCCATTTCTCAAAAGAGCAAACAGATTTTTTTATGTTTCATTTTGAAATCTGACATGGGGCTAGGCATATTGTCAATTTTCCAGCTGCCCCAAGTCATGTGACTTGTGCTCTGATTAACTTCAATCACTCTTTACTGCTGCACTGCAAGTTGGAGTGATATCACCCTCTCCCTTTCCCCCACCCAGCAGCCTAACAACAGAACAATGGGAAGATAACCAGATAACAGCTCCCTAAGGCTAAGGCCAGACGGGGAGATTCCGGGAGATCTGTCGCCTGGTGACTTCTCGCTGCGACTTCTCGCCCCCGAATCTCCCCAAATAGCTAGTTAGCGTTGCGCGCCCGCTAGGCGTAAAATCGCCTGCGCTTGTTCGAGAAGTCGCCAGGCGACAGATCTCCCCAAATCTCCCCATCTGGCCTTAGCCTAACACAAGATAACAGCTGCCTGGTAGATCTAAAGCTGGCCATAGACGTAAAGATCCGATCGTTCAAATCATCGAATGATCGGACTTCCCCATCTCCCGACCTGCCACTAACCTTCAGATCAAATAAAGTAGTAAAAGCATAGATCAGCCGACGTTCTGCCCCTGACAGGGATCGTACAAAAGTTGTAAGATTAAAAACCTAGTGACGGTCTCCCACTGAAAATCGTACGATCTGCAATAGACGCAAAGTTATGATCGCCAGCCGACAGAAATTTTCTAACCTGGCCAATCGACTAAACGAACGATCCGCATGGCGCGACAAATGTCGGAACACTCCACACACGATCCTAAAATCATACGAATCGAGGATTCGTACGATCAGATCATTACATCTATGGCCAGCTTAAGAACAGCACTCAATAGTAAAACCCATGTCCCACTGCGTACTATTCAGTTACATTGAGAAGGAAAAACAACAGCCTGCCAGAAAGCAGTTCCCTCCTAAAGTGCTGGCACGAGTCACATGATATGGGGCAGCTGGGAAATTGACAATATGTCTAGCCCCATGTCAGATTTCAAAAATGAATATAAAAAAATCTGTTTGCTCTTTTGAGTAATGGATTTCAGTACAGAAGTCTGCTGGAGCAGCACTATTAACTGATGTGTTTTGGAAAAAAACATGTTTCCCATGACAGAATCTCTTTAAATACATGCTTAGCAGTATAGGAATACCTGAATGGTATGGCATGATATATATATATATATACTTCGTGTAGAAAGTAGGTCGCACTCACAGGTCTTTTGAAAAATAAAGTTATTTTATTTCGGCAAAAAAACTGACGTTTCGGCTGGGACACCAAGCATCTATTACTTTGAAGGACTGCACCCAGGCATCGCTACGTGATTCTATCGTGAGTGCCGGTACTTCCACATATTTTGTATATATATATATATATATATATATATATATATATAGCTGAGTGCTTTAACTATAAGTAGTGATGGGCGAATCTATCCCGTTTTGCTTCGCCGAAAAATTCTATGCGCGTCGCGTAATTTTCGACGCCAGTGAATTTTTGACAGGCAAATTTTTGCTTGTCTTTCGTTAATTCATTCACCGGCGGCGAATTGCGGGAATTCGCAGCAAATTCGCCCATCACTAACTATAAGGTTTCCTCCTGCATCCTTACTTTTAAAGTGATCCAGACATGTTCCTGTATACAATATATATATATATAGAATATATAGCGTTGCCTTATTGTCCTCCAACGACATAAAAAAACAGATATGCAGAATAAATAACCCTTAGTTTTTGCAATAGGTTATTATTCCTAAAAGATCTTGCATAACTTAACCAATAATAATACAGTAAAATATTTGCTCCGATCATCTGCAAAACAAACGAATGTTGCCAGAAGCCAATTTAACTGTTTTTACATTTAGATCCTTTAATAAGGGTTTGAAATAAGCAAAATAACAAGTGAAACTTTCTGCGCAGGATTTCTTTCGCCATGGAGAGAATCTAATGAGCATTTTGTCTGGAGGGAGAAGGGCAACATTAATAATGAACAGGCCAAAGTTCTTCATCATAGCTGGGCTTTCTGCTTTGAAGGTTAGTAAATGTTACTGGGAAAGAGAGTCGCTAGTTGAGTATTTATTTAGCCTTTAAATACGTCTGCAAAAAAAAAAAAAAGATATTTTTTTTAATTAAAAAAAAAAAAAAAGCAGCTGCTATCTGATCCCTGTTTGTACTGATTTTTCCATTAACATTTTAAATTTTAACATCTGGGAACTGAGCAGTTTATGCTGAAATTAACAGCACAACAAAAAATGTTTTCTTTACCCATTTAGAGAACAGCAATAGCTGCCATGAGTCTTGTTTACTACTTGCTAAAGAATGCAAGGCATTCTGGGAATTATATTTCAGAGACAGCTGCGTATTCACATTGTATAAGTAACATGGGGAGGAGGGAAATCCCAATTAATATAGGGTGCAAATAACACAGCTATTTTCATTGCAGGGAAAAGCACGGGATTTTGAATGACGCCTGTTGCCAGAAACAGACGCGCGTATCCAAAAATGGACGCGTGTCCAAAACGAGACGCCGGCGAATTTTGGCCAGGGCGAAATTTCGCTGGTGTTTCATGAATAAATTTGTCCATCACTAACAATCATGTTTCACCTGGGCCCAAATTCACTAAAGCGCGAAGCGTCTAATGCTAGCACTAATTTGCCAGCGTGGCGTCATTTCGCAACTTCGGAAATTCAGTAACACCGGTGAATTTTCGCTAGCGAAGTAGGTAGATTTGCACAACTTCGCACCCTTATGCCAGGCGAAGTTGCGCACTGACAAATGATCGTAATTACGCAAATTCACTAAGATCAAAATTTTCCTGAACGTTACCACTTACGCTAGACTTTACCCCGCTTAGTGAATTTCCCCCCTGTTGCCTACATCTCCCATTGGGGAGAAATCAAATGAAAGCCACACATTTTTACCCATTTCATTGGCCACTATATATATATATATATATATATATATATATATATATATATATATATAAAATACCACAAAAAGTCGGCACTCTCGAAAAGGAAGTTCATGTGCCTGGGTGCAGTGTCCAAACATATTATCCATAGAAATCCAAGAAGGTCGGCACTCTCAGATCTTATTAATATACGTAAAAGTTTTTATTGCAGAGCTTACAAACTGACGTTTTAACCTCTTCTGAGGCCTTTCTCAAAGTGCTTTCATTACAAAAGAGGATGCATTATATACATTTACTGGCGGGAAATTGCAAAGATGATGTCATATGATGATTAATATAATTAGAAAATTACTATTCTATTAAAGATCCCATTTCTATTTCTATAAAAATATTGGTATCCTCAGGAGGCCTTCTCTAATTGATTTGACCCCAAAACTCAACAATAAATTAATTAAAAACAAGTTAAAACCAAAGTACAAAGTTACCCATATCCCCTTCTACAAAAAAACCTATAATAACCTATTATAATTTATAGGGTAAGGAAACTACTTGCATCACGATAGTTCTAAGGGTTACTTATGTAACTGAAGTCTCCGAGGATGTAACTATTATCAAATGGACACATTACTCACTTAACTCACTCAGGAAAGTGTAATGAAAGCACTTTGAGAAAGGCCTCAGAAGAGGTTGAGGTTTGTAAGCTCTGCAATAAAAACTTTTACGTATATTAATAAGACCTGAGAGTGTGGACCTTCTTGGATTTCTATATAAATAAATATATATATATATATACATATAAAAACCTATCCATACAGTATAAACTGTATATTCCTATACTAAATAACTGTATGATGATCTGTAAGCCATTCTTAACAGCTTTAATAGCCATCACAACATCACCCGGCGGGGCATTCCCCAACCTCACTGTCCTCACTGTGAAGAACCACCTACTCTGCGTCAATGAAAATTCAACTCCTCAAGTATAAAGCAATGGCCTCTGGTGCATTGATCTTTTCCATGTGAAAAAAAAGGTCCTCCTGTGTCTGTAATGCCTTCTAATGTACTTGTAAAGAGTAATTATGTTCCCAGAGAAAACATTTACAAACCTGTTTACAAATCTGACTTTGCCACCCCATTACACCAGTCAATGTCTGGATAATTAAAGTCATCCATAAAACAACTTGACCTCCTTGTGAAGCCTCTTCCATTTGTATCTATTTGGGCTTCTTTCTCTTGACTTATACTGGGAAGTTTGTAGCATAAACCAATGATGATTTTCTTAATAACCTTAAGTCCAGCTGAAATATCTACCTAACATGTATTAGTACCTCCAGTGCATCAGGGTTTTGTTGTCCTTTACGTTACTTTTGGTGAAGGCTAATATTACCTGTTGCTCAACCTAAAACCCTTTAGCTGACACCAGGCATTTACCTAATGTTGTGCATCCCTGTACATGAAGCCCATCTGTGTTATAAAATACCTGTGTCACTGTTGGCACCCTAAAACCAGAACCAGTGCTAAGCACCATGTCCTTGGCTCTTGCTTCTGCCTCTAACAGCCACCTTTCACCTTGGGAGGAGCCCTCGGCTAATGCCGCCAGGTCTTATTAAGAGAGGTGCAAAGTGGTTCTGGATGAGCAAAGGGGCACAACGGTAAAGCAAAGTCTTTTGGGAAGAAGGCCGTGGTACAAGGCATAGACAGAAAGTGTAGTTGGCCGGGTTGGTGCAGGCAGAGTCCAAGCGGAGTCAGAGAGGCAAGGTCAAACCAGGAGATCAATCAGAAGGGGTATGGAATAGAAGAGTCGGTTACCAGGCAGGGTCAGGATTTCAGAAGTCAGGGTTTGTCACAAACAGGCAGGAGTCACAACAGGTAATCAGATATCAGAAGCACCAGGAACTCACAAAACATATAACAGGCAATGAAAAATTCCAAATGTTTCTTTAAAGGGGAATTCACCCCTCCCGCCTTAACCCCCCCCCCCCCATGCGCCTAAAGTTCAATCGGCAAACTTCGTGAATTTTAGGAGCATGCGCAGTAGTACAAACTGCCAAGTAGTAAAAAAAAGCGCCAATGGAAGAATGAAGAAGACATTGCTGTAGAAGATGGTGCCTGCACGCAAGCGCGCATTCGCCTATAAATAAAGAAGACTGGCGCCGCACATGCCCTTAGTTACCGGTGCAGAGGAAGAATAGGAGAAGCGCTGCAGGCATCCCCGCTGCACTATTAGACCACCAGGGTGGGGTCATAGAGGTAGGGCTTCCACCTGTCTGGTTTATACCCGGAGAGCTCATTTTTGGAAGTATCTTGGAAAAGTCTGCCTGGTTTCCAAATTAGGAAATCCGGGTAGGACCTCTCCTTGACTGATGCTGTATCATAGTATCAGACCACTTAAAAGAAAACTATACCTCCTCAAACAATGTAGATCTCTATAAAAAGATATTGCATAAAACAGCTCATTTATAAAACCTTGCTTCATAAATAAATAAACCATTTCCATAATAATACACTTTTTTAGTAGCATGTGCCATTGGGTAATCATAAATAGAAAACTGCAATTTTAAAAAATAAGGACAGCCTCCTGGGATCGTATGATTCATGGCGCACACAAATACAGTATACCAAACAAATTAAACTTCATAGGTCACATGAGCCAGAATTCTGCCTTTTGCTTCCACACTTCTTCCTGTTACAGTTAGAGCTGCAGTATTTCTGGTCAGGTGATCTCGTCCTGTTACAGTTAGAGCTGCAGTATTTCTGGTCAGGTGATCTCTTCCTGTTACAGTTAGAGCTGCAGTATTTATGGTCAGGTGATCTCTTCCTGTTACAGTTAGAGCTGCAGTATTTCTGGTCAGGTGATCTCTTCCTGTTACAGTTAGAGCTGCAGTATTTCTGGTCAGGTGATCTCTTCTTGTTACAGTTAGAGCTGCAGTATTTCTGGTCAGGTGATCTCTTCCTGTTACAGTTAGAGTTGAAATATTTCTGGTCAGGTGATCTCTGAGGCAGCACACAGACCATCACAAAATGGTGGTTCAAGGCAGGAAATGTAAAAGGGAAATATTTACTTAATTATATATTCCAGTTTGAGAAGATTCTTTAATGTGCCACTTAATTTGATATAAACTATCTGTTGCTCAAGTATTCATTTTGGGAGTATAGTTTTCCTTCAAGGTGAAAGGCAAAGTTTATTTCAAAAGCTCTGTCTGGATTCACAAAGAGTCAGAACCCAGAACAAAGAGATCACAGGGTTTTTATGGACGTGTACATGTACGTATGACATGAGAACATCCAAATATGGAAGTGAAAGGGAGTTACTGGTGGGACAGCATAGAGATATCTCTTTACAGCATAGAAAAACAAAGAACCAATCTTACAGCCAAACAGGTGGCTCTACCCTCAAGGCCAGGGTACTAATGACCAAGGCTATATTGAGAACAGAAGCCATCCAAGTCAGGTGGCTTCCGTGATGAATCTGCATACACAGAATTGTATTCTCTCTCCCCCTGACCTCATGGTGCTGCTTCCATCAGTCCCGCTCCAAGACATACAGCACCACTCCTGTGATGTCACCACACTGTTCCCCTGTCTGGAGTTCCATAAGCAATAAAGGAGGCACCCCTACATGGGGGCTCCAGATGTAAAAAAACATGAATGCAAAAACATCTCTATATATTGTTTCACTTTATGTGCCTGATGCTTTCAAGTGACAGTAACATGATACAGGATACTTGTGTAAGGCAATTAAATTCACTGCGATTTTCTACTTATAAACATGTCCCATGTCCCTCTGTGTTCATGACATAATATTATCCCCATTTGTCTCCTGACGTGCTCTCTTTCTCTCTTTCTCTCTCTCTCTCTCCATATATATAGATAGAAAAATAGATCCTATGTACTCACCCTAATGAAGAACGTAACACATTCTGCTAATGTTTCTAAGATCACACAGGGATCATGACTATGTAACCATACCATGTGAAGGTAAATCCCATATAGTCATGTTTTTCAAGGACCAACACCTACTTGCATGCATTTTCTTGGGGAAGTGTCCCTTGATCAAAGACAAATCCTCCTCCTATTGATTAATAGTCTTTCTTTTGTGTTGGAATCCATTTTTGGCACTTCCATTAAACCCTACTTGTACTTTAATTAGCCTTGGAGTGCTCTCTCAGCCAACTTTGTATTTTTGTATCTCAAGAAACATTATGGTGGTTGAATAGCAAAGTAGAGGAAATCTACACAATTTGACTGCCCAGTGCTCATCATAAAGCTTGTAATCCCACCTACACGCCAACTATCTATATCAGTAATACCAAACCAGTGGCCTGCAAGCAACTTGTTTCTCACCAACACCTTGGTTGTTGCTCCCAGTGCCTCAAAGCAGGTACTTATTTTTGAATTTTTGGCTTGGAGACAAGTTTTGGTTTCATAAAAACCAAGTGCACTGCCAAACAGAACCTCCTGTAGGCAGCCAGTCAACATAAAGTCTACCAAATAGCCAATCATAGCCCATATTTGGTACCACCCAGGAGATTTTTAATGCTGGCGTTGCTCCCCAACTCTTTTTTCATTTGAATGTAGCTCACAGGTTAAAAGGATTGGGGACTCACGGTCCATATTATACCCCCTAATTCTGCTATGGAAATGTGTTAAGAAATATTTGCTAAGGGTAAATAAATCCCTCTGTGTTACTTCAGTTATAGCTAAATGTTCTTAATTGTGCTAATTAAGCAGTGATTTAGACATTTGTTGTCTTGACTGGTCTTGGAATGAAAATATTCTTAATAATACACAAGATGTATATGATAAAATAATGAATATGGACAAATAATAACATGGTTAAAAAGGTACAAAAGTAGCAAATGGAATATTGTTATTCTTTAATTTTGATGTATAACCGAGTATAAACAGGCCCGAGGTGATTAGTTTCAATAAATGCACATAATTATTGTAGCCTGAAACTCATTAACCACTGAGTACAAGCTGAATAAATAAACATGGACGATTTCTAAACAATGTAGCTGTGCTCTGGGCTAAAGATCTAATTACATGGAAATGAGTGCTCATTCCATCCATTAATTCTAATAGTGCGCTGTCTCCTTGCTGAATGAATCTGAACCTGTAACTTAGACAAAGGGGACGATTTACGAAATTCACGTGAAATGATCAAAGATTTCATGAAAAATTTGTACGATCGTTATTCGATCATCGGATACCAAATGATTGAATAGATCGAATGATCGGATATTCGATAATTCGATCATTCGATGATCGAAGGAATCAAAATTTTAAAGTTATTCGACTGCCTACTTCGCCAGATTGAACCTACCGAATTGTAATAGAAGCCTATGGGAAGCCCCCTCGAATGCTCGAATACCATTCGTACGATCAAAGCGTTCGATCATTGCTCCAATAGCCCTTGATTAAGTAAAAGGTTTTCTTCTGTGGCTCAGCCATGCAGTGACCCCTCCCAAAATGTCCACAATGACTGGAGACTCACCTCTCCTACTGGTTATGAGTGCACTGCTGCCTGATATTTTTTCTTTTGAATGGCCTCCACATACTAATCTGTAACTCTCTGGACATATATAACGAATAACCACACTTAGAACATCATTAAAGAGGACAAATATAAAGATATTTATTTTTTCTTTACCAAAAGTGTTCATCATCCACAGTTTTAAACTATAAACATCAATACCTACTTGTATTGGTAAGTACTAAAATATTTCAAATCTACATAGTAAAACATCCATCTTGATACATAACTAGTGATGGGCGAATCTCCCCTGTTCGGCTTCACCGAAAAATTCCTGCGAAATTCGCGAATTGGCAAAAAAATTTGCGAAACAAGTCGCGGCATGTTTTTGTCACGTCGTTTTCGACGCGCGTTGCGTCGTTTTCGTTGCGTCGCATCAAAAATGATGTGCGACTCGAATTTTCACTGCCGTTTTCGCGAATTCATTCGCCCATCACTATACATAACATGTGCTTTTGTGGCCAGTTGATTGGGATCTGCCCTCCAGCCCCCAGCAACAGTGCCACATGGCTTAAGACTGTTTGGCAAATACCAACCAATATTATATACAGGGTAAGGCAATTATAAACCTGATGTATGTAACACAAGGATACGTCCAAACTGTATTGAATAGTATTATAGATATACATGTTAAACAAAGCTAATTACACAAGCAGCAGGTACTGAAATCATATAATAAAAACTAGAATTCGTTCAGTTGAGATGGGCACCATAAACATTGCTTGACAAAGGGGGTAACCCCGAAACGTTGCACCGCTAATCGCAATAAACACTTTCGTGTTTGATAAGTCCTGTGTGCCATTGGATTTCTTTGGACACCATAAACATTAAACATGAACTAAAAAAGTGCCTTGGCTTTAATTAACTGTGCGCTTCATCTGGTGGGGTATGTGTCCTTAAATGTTGTGCTACTGTAGGCTTCTAATATCGGATACAGTGATGCCAGAAATGTGTTCATATATGTAAATACTGACATAGATAAACTTTATTCCTGGTCAGTAGGGTTGGACAGAATGTCACCTGTAGGCTTTTCCCATATTATTTCCTCCCACCACCTCTGAATCATCTACAATATTTCTTCTTATGTTCTCTTCTTCAATGTTATTTTCTTCTTCATGTTGGTCATACTTACTCCACTGTGCTATGTTTCACCAACTACCATAATATATATTCAATCTTTTTTTGTCCCAATATTATGACTCTATTTTGTGCAAATAACTCAACTTGGGTCAACCAATTATCAGGAAGCTTTTCCATCATCAGAACAGGAAGTTATAGTCAAATCAAATATTGTGACACTGCATAACCTTTATTTATCTTTCATGCCAGTCCTCTGCTACCGATGGGTCGTGGCCCATATATAATAAATAAATATAATCAGCCATTAGAGAGCAATGGTTCAGTATGAAACATATATTCATTGGGTAAGCAGACAATGACACATTACAATGAGTACCTCTTGCAAGGGTCGCACAACTATTACTAATAATGAATTTCACACTCACAGAACTGCCGGAACACTGAAATATTTTTTTTTTTTGCGAAAGTACAATCCATCTCCTGGGTTTTTTTAAGGGCTGCTTCTGTATATAACTGTAATATATGTGCTAGCTGACCTTCAAAAAACAAAGAAATACTAGTTTGACTGTTCTGTTTTTGTGTTTTGTGATTGGCTGGCACATAACCATACATCATCTGCTCGGTTGTCTACTTTGGATTGTCTAGCAAAAGCAAACTATGATACTCTCCTGTACTAGTTATCAATTCAACCGAATGCCATGGAAAAATCTTTGGATTTACTTAAAGTACAAATTTAAGAGGACACTGCTGCCATGACCAGTCTCTAAATGGTCATGGGCTCTTCAGAGCACAAGCCCCCAGTCCACAAGGGCACATGTACAAATTTCAAAAAGATTAAGCTCCAAAGAGTCCCATTTTAGAAAGTTTAAAAAATTTCAATGTTTATTCATCATAAATTAGTAAAAAAATTCATATACAGACCCACTTGATCCTTCGCCTTACGCGTTTCATACCCCCTGGTACTTAATCATAGGCTTGAATCATTACACAAACAACTCCAATATTTAAACCCACAGAGGTCCCACCCTCTGAGACTAAAACCAATCGTAAATTGCCACATCACATTCTATTAGTGATGCAGCCTAATGGATCAATTAGGTCTTAATTCATTCATAAATAGTTTCTTTCCATATATATAATCAGTATTCTTACATAATAAAGTGCTTTTGTTACATTCAATAGAGATGACAATACATTTTAAATTTTGAAATGTGTTTCAAATACATCCTATATAAGTGTAATTCCACATGTTTCAACTCTAACCCTGCCATATTAGAGCCTGTTTTAACCTTATCACTGCCAAATCACAAATTAAGTAAAACATGTAACGTCAAATTCATAATTTAAACCCTGTGGCAATCGAGTGTGTAAATAAAAAATCCAAAACAACTCCCTTTTTCTTAAAAGATTCATCAGATCACCTCCCCTACTGCCTAACCTGACTTTTTCAATGCCCTGTACAGAGAAAAACTTTGCATTGCTCGAACTGCAAAGCGCAAAATGCCTAGTTATATTGCTTTTTTCTACCGCCTTTGGATTCTTAATTTGGCTCAGATGCTCCCGTACCCGTTCCTTTAGCATCCTCCCCGTACATCCTGTATATTGCTTTTGGCACTTAAGGCATGTCACCAAATAGATTACTGTAGAAGTATTACAATTAATATATTCCCTCATTTTGAAACTTTCTCCCGTTACTGTTGATTTAAACTCCTTTGATACTTGTAGATGTCAACATCTACAAGTATCAAAGGAGTTTAAATCAACAGTAATTTGACGTTACATGTTTTACTTAATTTGTGATTTGGCAGTGATAAGGTTAAAACAGGCTCTAATATGGCAGGGTTAGAGTTGAAACATGTGGAATTACACTTATATGGGATGTATTTGAAACACATTTCAAAATTTAAAATGTATTGTCATCTCTATTAAATGTAACAAAAGCCCTTTATTATGTAAGAATACTGATTATATATATGGAAAGAAACTATTTATGAATGAATTAAGACCTAATTGATCCATTAGGCTGCATCACTAATAGAATACGATTGGTTTTAGTCTCAGAGGGTGGGACCTCTGTGGGTTTAAATATTGGAGTTGTTTGTGTAATGATTCAAGCCTATGATTAAGTACCAGGGGGTACGAAACGCGTAAGGCGAAGGATCAAGTGGGTCTATATATGAATTTTTTTACTTATTTACTTAAAGTACAACAAAGTAGTTGCCTAACTTTTGTTACAAGTTAGCCAAGCCTTATCTCACTCTTATGTTCTACCACAGTGCCAGTCTCCTGGGTTGTCCAGTACGGAAGTGAACCTTCTCAATGTCATTGCAGATATCAAATGGGAGGCTCATAGTGCTTCATTGTATTGTAGTGAATGATGCCTATGGACAACATTGTCCATGAAGACAGTGTTTGCAGAGGAAGTGGCTTTGACCACGAAACACGTCAAGCACGTATCTTTATGTGGGCTTCATGATTTGAAACTATTTTCAATAAAGCATTGATTTTAGTTCTGTGAGTGCTCCGTGTCGAAGAAATTGGTTTGGACATTCCACACTTCGGGGGTGTCTACATTGTCTGCAGCAGAATCAGTGTGTGCTCCCTTTATTATAATATTTTGCAGAGTGTCTAGCCAGTGTTGCTCATGAAACTCTTCCCCAGGTGATTGTGTCTGGTGATGCCATAAGAAACCAAAGAAGGGCACATTTAGAGGATATTTTCTGACCCTGGACTGAGAATAAAAGGAATGATATATTATTTTTCTCTTAATTCTTTTTTTTTTTTTCTCTTACTCGGTTTGTGTATGACATCATGTATGTGGTACTTACATGCCAATGATGGCAAAATATATGAGGCTAGCTTGCCAGGTGCCACTTCCAAGCTGGGAAAAAAGCTAGCAAAATACCTGTAAATATTATTACGAGGGTTCGAAAACTGATGGGAGCCCAAATTAATGGATATAGGCTTCCAACTGAAATGATAATTTATGGAGCTCTGTTGTCCTAGATACTCTTTTCATATTTATTTGACTTAATTGTGCTATCAGGGGCTCCCTGGCCAATAAAAGGACACTTGCTCCCAAAAGGTTTGAAAACCTTGGTAACAGAATACATCATTAAATCTAGGTGAAATATTAAGCATTATATCTCTTATAACACAGCTTGGTTTAAGTTGTAAGATAATGGGTCAGCCTGGCCCATCCTGTGCTATTTGTACTTCCTCAAAAATAAACTGCACCTTAAATGTAAATTGGCAGAATCCTTCTGGGGTTTCTGACTTTTCACTATAGAACACCCTATTGCTGTTGTAGAATCATTTTAAATCTAGAATCATGTTTTCATTGCAGAAAAAAGATTTGGCCCCACTGCCTGAAGAAGGAACCCTTACAAAAGCCTACAAAATCAAGTTCTGTGCTGTGCCAAACTTTTTTCTCTACATAACTTTTTTGTGCATAAGAGAGAGTGAGAGAGTCTGAAAGTCAGTTCACTCAACCATCCCCCCCCCCCCCAAAAAAGGAAAAAAGGACAAGTGCTGCCGCAAAAAGTACTATGAGTATGAAGGACACAGAGCACCTGTGGAATTTATGTGCAAACAAAAGGGGCATGTTTGCTAAGATTGGAGATAAATATTTGGAGAGATTTCTGGAGATGTTGCCCATAGCAACCAATCAGAAATTAGATTTAAACAGCCACCTATAAAGATCTGATTGGTTGCTGTGGGCAACATCTCCAGAAATTTCTCCAGATATTTATCTCCAATCGTAGTAAACATGCAGTAAAGTCTTTAATGATGTAAGCCGATGCTTCGGTCCTACACAGAGGACTTTTCTCAAGACATCACAATCAATTCCCCAAACTAATTCCCAATCAGATTGTTTGGTTTGGAGTACTGTTTGCGATGTCTTGAACAAGGTCCTCTGTGTAGGACCAAAAGTTGGCTTACACCATTAAAATAAATTTTTGAACATAAATGAAGCCCCATGAATGCTCCAAGTCCTTCATGCTGAGAACATATAACACATTTAAGAAACAGAGGGTTATAATGATATTGGTGATGTAAAACTGGCCCCCCTCCCAAAACAATGAGGGATCTTCAGTCTGTAAGGGCCATGGGTTGGACATCACTGATAAGAATCCTGAGAATATGAAACATCATAATATTATTACATTTGTTGGCCTGTCTCTCTCAGAATAAAAAAAATTGTTCCCAAGACTGGTCCCCCAGGAAGGCCCAAAGCAAAAACGGAGGTGGGGTGCATCAGTTTGTTGGCTGATTAGGGTGTAAATCAAGGATTATGCTTATTTTTCATGATTCCGCTGCCTGAACTGATAGTAGCTACCATTGCTCTGCTTCAGGCACTTGGCACTGTATTAGAAACTGGTTCATATATTAGGGAGACATTGGCAAAACTGTCCATGCTGCCTCCCATTCAATTTAAAGCTAGTGGAAGATAAGGCATATTCGCCCGTGGCAGGTACAGATTATACTGTTTCTACAAGCAGACACATACAGCAGTGTTGTATGCTCATAACCTTGGTTTACTAAAGAATTTGTTTGCCCTTTAATCACTGGTGGCAAAAATCCCCAAATGAAACTCAGTATGGTGTAAAAAATCTCTAGTGGCATTAAAACCTCATCTACAATGTTTCCAGTGCTCAGCATTTATATTACAAATCAAGAATCCCAAAGCTTCTCCAAGCAGAATCCAAATTCTTTCTTTTTGCTCAAAAAGGCAAATCACATTTAAAATTTAATTTAAAATTATTATTTTACTTAGAAAATACATATCACATAATGGTATACTCTAAGGAAAATATATTTTGCCCTTACAAAAGGCTCATATGTGTATATATATATATATATATATAACAAGCTGTTATTTGTTAAATATGATGTTTTTTTTTTCAGTAACGCACACAACGATCGCGGAGGGCTGGAAGGTGCCACCTGCTGGGGAACTTCAGTAACTATAAAAACAAATTTTTTTCTTTATTTTCTATAAAATATGTAGCCTTTCCTTGCATTTAATTGTAATGATATAGTAAGTAATTATAACAGACTTGCTACAGCATCAATGTCTTGGTGTGTGTATATAAGTATTCCAAGAGCTCCTTGGCATTGTCACCAAAAATACCTGGAAACTTGCCTGCTGTGTTTAAATATTGCACTTTGCATTTGGAATGCTACATATTAATACTCCTCCGTTCAGTGAATACCCCCATAAAGTGATACAGTATGGAATAACTGCCAGGTTACAGAAATGTTGACTACATCCAGTTGTACCATGTTCAGTCTCATGTCCCCCACAATCACCAGCTTTTCTATTAGCACTAGTAATTGGCTATGCTCTCCAATGAAATACGAGACCTCTAGTCCTCAAGAGGTTCCTGCCAAGGTGCAGGGAGATGGCAGTTGCGGGAAACCGATAGACTTTGCAGCTGCTGATGATGATGATGGTGGCAAAATCAGTTTAGGAATTCATTTGATAAACTCCTTTCATATCTAGCGGACTTAAACTTCAGCTCATGATAACACTGCACAAAGCTGTGATAGATGAACGTTATAGGCAATGCGAGTAAAACGATACCACTGACTACACACACTCCCCCCAGTATTCTTCCAGGGACAGAGATGGGGTACATGTCACCGTAGCCAACCGTGGTCATGGAAATGATCACCCACCAACAGGCTGCAGGGATACTGGAATAATCCTCGTTCCTGGACTCAAGGTCCAAGCCATGCTCAAGGAGCTGGGAGAGGGCACCAAAGATGGCCATGGCAACACAAATGAAGACCAGCAGCATGACCATCTCCTTGTAACAACGTTTCAAGGTCAAGCCGAGGGTCTGAAGGCCAATGAAGTGCCTGGCGAGCTTGATTACCCAGAATATTCTCATCATTCTCAGAACTCTCAGTGTGACCCCGGCTCTCTGAAGCTGTGGATTCTCCCCTGTAAAGACAGTCATGAACACGGAGACATAATAAGGCGTTATGGCCAACAAGTCAATGATGTTCAAAGGTCTTTTCACAAATTCACACTTGTCCTTGGAGACAATGAACCGCACTATGCATTCGGCAGTGAACCACCCGATGCAGATTGCTTCAATTATCCTGTTGAAAGAAAAATATAATGTTATTTAATTGGAACATTTATGATGAAGGTCTTTGTTTCTGTCCATGTATCCGCTGAGTCGCTGTGTGATAACATCAGTATGTGTTCATGTACATGAATATAGAAGTGTCTGGGAAATTCACTCACCGGAGATCACTTGAGGAGAAAGAGAAAGTCTATTTGACATGAACTCTGTGGATTCTAAACTCACAGGGGCTCATTTATCAACACTGGGCAAATTTGCCCATGGGCAGTTACCTATAGCAACCAATCAGTGATTAGCTTTTTAAAGCCCGCTGCAAGTAGAACAATAAATGCAGCAATCTGATTGGTTGCCATGGGTTACTGCCCATAGGCAAATTTGCCCAGTGTTCATAAATGACCCCCACAGAGTCAGACCCCTGAGTATAGAAATCACAGGGTTTTTATAGACTTGGGAATGTGTGACATGAGAGTTACGGGAGTTAAAGGCCCAAGTTCACAAAAGCGCAAAGCATCTAACGCTAGCGCTAATTCGCCAGCGTGACGTCATTTCGTAACTTCGGAATACCACTAACACCAGCTCTGGCGAATTTTTGCTAGCGAAGTAGATTGACTTGCGCAACTTCCAATCCTTACGCCAGACGAAGGATCGTAATTACGCAAATTCACTAAGATCAACATTTTCCTGAACGTTACCACTTACGTTAGACTTTACTTCGCATTCAATACAATAGATAGGAGGTTGAAAAAAAATTTTAAAAAACGCTGGCGTGTTTTACCATTGTAGGGTTATAGTCTGAAAAAGATTGATAATTTTTTTGGGGGGGTTACCCTCCTTCCCCCCTACATTTCCTAACATATGGCAACACAACTATACAGGGGGCACATGTAGGGCAATAGGACAACTTTATTTTATTTATTAAAGGTTTCCTGGGCTTGTGTAGTGGAATGTAGTGGCTGTAACATATACTTCTATTATAAGTTAAAGTTCCCGCCGTATGCAAATTAGGCTTCGCTAACGTAACTGTGCTCTGCCTAGCGAAGTAACACTAGCGCAACTACGCTACCATTCACTGACCTGAGCGTAACTTCGTACTTTAGTGAATTCGCGTAGCGCTGGCGAAAATTTCACCTGGCGAAGTGCGGCGAACGCTAGCGAAGCCAACGCTGGCGAATTTTCAGATCTTAGTGAATTTGCCCCCTAGGGAGTCACTGGTGGGAAAGCATAGAGATATCTATTCATAGCACTGAAAAACAAAGAACTGCTCTTACAGCCAAACAGGTGGCTCTTCCCTCAAGGCCAGGGTACTAGTGACCAAGGTTAGCTAGAGAACTGAACCCATCCAAGTCAAGGGGTCTCTCTGGGGACTCTGCATACACAGAATGTTACCCTTTTTCAGAAGCTACACAGTTTTTAATGACCTCGTTGATTTAAAAAAAATCGGTGGAATTGGTTATTCTATGTTACTGCTTTATTTTGAATCATTTTGAAAACACGATTAAGATCAGCAATGTGGTTGGAGAAAAGGTAAGGCTTGTTTACTGAAGCAACGGAAAGAGCAAACCAATCATCACAATTCTTCTTGTATGGACCATAACAACCATAAGAACCACAACAACACTCTTTACCAGAGTTCCAGCATAATCATGTCTGCTGCAATTAGGAGCAATGAAATGGTCACCAGATGAATGCTTAGAAAGGGGACGGCATACACCTGATTCTATACCGAGGGGTAAGTAGAACGCTAGGGGTATTTGTCCAGGGTAACAGGTAGGGGTATCTTGGTGGGAATGGGGTAGGGTTTTTTTAACATTAGGGTTGACTTCTCCTTTAAGCTGCAATTCACAGTTTCACCAAGAGACTTAAATTCATCTTATCTTAAATTGTTATGTTTGTTTCTTTGCTTATCTTAAATAGTATCTATGCTGGGCTCTCTGTCGAAAACCAATTAAGTTAGAAACGTATCTTTTTCTGCTTGTTCCGTGCAGGAGATGAAAGAGAAAGTCAGGACAGTTGAGTAAAGCTGGCCATAGACGTAACAATTACGATCTTTCTCGGGAAAGATCTTTCCAAGAAAGATCGTTCGTTTCAACACACACGTGTAGAGCTGAATCGTCAGATATACAGGTAGAAACAATAGAATTCTACTTGTATCTGACGATTCAGCACTAACAATGGCCGATGTTCAGGGAGCTTTCAAAGGCATCCGATCAAAATTTTCCATCCAGTCCGATCAACCAGCCGACCGATATCTTAATCTTCTGACGATGTCGGTCGGCTCATTTCCCACCATACACGCACCGAATATTGTACGAAAATTCGTTTCGTACGATATTATCTGTGCGTCTATGGCCACCTTAACAATCCAGGACTGTGGGCTGAGCTGTCAAAATCGGGACTGTTCCATGAAAAATTGGACAGTTGAGATGTATGAATACGGACTGTTGGAAAGGGTTAAACTGGGTTTGGCAAAGGACCAATGAGCTAGAAGGGGTGTGGCTATGCACACATAGAACCAAGAGAACCGGGAAAAATACAATGGTTGTGCTGAGACTGGGACCCCCCACCCACACACAAGTCATATATCATCTCCGTGAAGACAATCAGCTGTGACAAGATCAGAACAAGGAAAAGTGTAACACGGGCACCTGTCAGGGGGGTATTTTGCCTCCTCTGCCTTCCTAAATAAATCAAAGAGCTTAAAATACATGAAAGGGTTCAGAAAAAGGGAGAATCCATTAGGCGCAACAGTTCAGCTGAAGGATTTATATTTATGTACAGGGCACAACTTTAGAAAAGAGAGAGAGAGAGAGAGAGAGAGAGAGAGAAAAAGAGAGAGTTAAAATGACTTTGCTGGGGGTAAGAAAACCTCAAATGTTGCCTCTGTCTAAAGTAAAGAATAAGGGATTGATAGACAAGAGAACTGGCACAATGGGGTGTTTGGGTGCTTTGTTTGAACACTTGTCTTCTGCTACATTGTTTCAATAGTCATAACCAGCAGTGCAGGGAATAGCGAGGAGCTGGCTAGAAATTGCTGAGAGTTTCATTAGGCAAAAGTGTATTTTCCGTTTACATCTCTGCCGTGATTCCCCACCAGCGGACACTCAGGGAAATAAATACTTAGCAGTGAAGCAGGAAGAACAGAAAGAGAGTCACTGATACTACTATGTGTCTGTAAAGAGACACTATTACGGCTACAGGCAGCGATCCCTAGCTAGTGATGGACGAATTTATTCGCCTGCGGCAAATTCGTGGGGATTTCCTGCGATTGGCGAAATGCCGGCAAAATTTTGCCGAGTGAAAATTCGTCGGCGTGTCATTTTGGACACCAGTGTCCATTTTTTTCTACGCCGTCAATGGGCGCCGGCGTCCGAAAACGGACGACACGTGGCGGTGTTGTGCGAATTTTTCACTGTTTTGCAAATTTCTCTAGAATTTCCGAAGTATTATTGTGAAACGCTGCCGATTCGCCCATCACTAATCCTAACATACTATATATAGTGAATAAAGTGCCCCCTCTTATAAATTATAAGGATATTACCGAGGAGTTTCATGACCATATGATATATATATATATGTTTTTATACAGGTCATGGAACTCCAAACATCAGAACTCACTGTTTATAAATGATAACATCAGAACTCACTGTTTATAACTGATGACATCAGAAATCACCGTTTATAACTGATGACATCAGAATTCACCGTTTATAACTGATGACATCAGAACTCACTGTTTATAACTGATGACATCAGAAATCACCGTTTATAACTGATGACATCAGAACTCACCGTTTATAACTGATGACATCAGAACTCACCGTTTATAACTGATGACATCAGAACTCACCGTTTTTAAGGATATAATTTACAAGATTTTCACGGCTTTTGTGTATTATTTATATAAATATCCAGTATACAGTGCAGGTCCCATGAATACATTAGCACTGGGATATAAATGTGAGACTCTGTTACTGAGATCATTTACGTGTATCACTGCCTTCTAGACAAGGGTTCCGTGTATATTTATATATTTTTCATTTTATACATACACACCTAGAGCACACATGTATACTTACATCCATATATATGCATGCACAGAAATAATACAGGTATAGGGATCCGTTATACGGAAAACCTGTTATCCAGAAAGATCCCATAGACTCCATTATAATCAAATAATCCACATTTTTTTCAAATTATTTCCTTTAATAATAAACAATAGTTTGTACTTGATCCCAACTAAGATATACTTAATCATTATTGGAAGCAAAACCAGCCTATTGGCTTTATTTCATGTTTATATGATTTTCTAGTAGACTTAAGGTATGAAGATCCAAATTATGGAAAGATCTATTATCCAGAAAACCTTAGGTCCCCAACATTCTGTATAACAGGTCCCATACCTGTACTTGATTCCAACTAAGATATAATTAATCCTGATTGGAAGCAAAACCAGCCTATTAGCTTTATTCCATGTTTATATGATTTTCTAGTAGACTTAAAGGGGAATGAAACCCCCAGGCGCTAACTCAAACCCCCCTTCCCCCCGTCCCTCCTCCCCCCCGTCCCTAC
>CM044439.1:9841666-9912083 GCA_024363595.1 Xenopus borealis | reverse complement strand
GAAATGGATTTCAGTGCAGAATTCTGCTGGAGCGGCACTATTAACTGATGCGTTTTGAAATTTTTTTTTTTCCCATGACAGTATAAGCTCAGTCTGGGAAGATACAAATACATTATTTGTGTCTGGATTAAAAACAAATACAAAAAAACAAAAAGCCAATGGTATAGTGCACATATCCCATTGGATAAACGTGGTTTTGTTTTGTAAGACTCCAGATATAAACCATAGATACTTGCATAATAGCTGAGGCTGGCAAAAGACACAGATATTCATTAAGTTAAAGGGGACCTGTCACCCTAAGAAATAATTGCAAATTCCTTTCCCTCAAGTTAGTTGAGCAATATAAACTTTACTTACACTAAATCTGTTATTTAAATTTTGTTTCCTTCAGTCTTGGAATTATAAAATCACAGAAAGCAGGCAGCAGCCATTTTGGTGACACTGTTATTAAGACAAATATTTTATCACCCCAAAATTTTGTGTATGCACCAAAATGGGGGAGTTAATGCCAATGTGCAATGCCATAGGCAATTACAGAGTGTGTGGAAAGAGGGGGGATGTGGGGAGAGCAGTGACATCTAGAAATTGCTGAATAGAAAGTGAAAGTAATTGACTGCCCCACCTCTATGCCACTGGCATAGAGGCGGGGCATGTCATATTTGATTGACAGTTCAGATATTTAAACACCTTTATAACAAGTAGGGATGCTTTAATGATGAAAATTATTTAGGTTCCATGTTTAATTTATAAAGGTCTTTCATTATACAACTTCTTATGTGTGGGTGACAGGTCTACTTTAAGGTGTATGCTTAAAGGTGAAGGAACACTCCAATCCAAGAGGGGTGCTCAGTGCTAGGGATCCTCTTCCTCCCTTCTTTCTTCATATCCAAGCGGCTGGGCGGTGTGCCACCCCTAATAACTTGCCGGCCTATTCCTGGGCCTTTGTGGCTCAGTGACTCTACATGATCGCCCATGCAAAGGAAGAAATAAGGGAGAAGATTGCATGCTCCCAAGTACCTAGGGCTGGTGCAGTTTTCTGCTAACAGGAGCACCAGGCTGGGGTATCAGGTAAGTCATTACAATTTTTGATGACTTGACATTTGGTACCACCTTGGATTGAAGCTTTCCTTTAAAGCAGAAGGAAAGTAAGCTATATCAGGAAGATCTATATTAATAAACGAGTAAACCCTCAAAGTAATGCTGCACTTTCAAAAGAAACACAGCATTTCTTTCCTTCTATTGTGTACACATGTGCTTCTGTATCAGACTTCCTGTTTTCAACTTAAACCTCCAGGGCTAGGGCTTGAGCATGCTCAGTTTGCTCCTCTCATCCCCCCCCCCATATAATCTGAAGCCAGAGTGAGCAGGGAGAGACTCAAGCAGGAAGTGATGTCACACCAAGCTAATATGGCAGCTGCTATCCTAAACTAACAGAGACAATGTCTAGAGCTGATTATGGTAAAGCATTCTACAGAATAAATATAGTGTTATTGCTTGCACTATTGTGGCTAATCTATTAGCAATAAAAAGCTTTCCTTCTATTTTAAACAAATCCTACTTAAGCTTTAACTGATTTAGAGAAAGAAGTTAAAGAAATTGTATTCGTCTATGAGAGTAATGACACACAGGCACCTTAAACGGTGTATGGGGTCATTTACTGCCCTGTAGGTGCTTAGTGAAAAAAATGGGTGCAATACAAAAAGTTTTTTGCACTTTCCACCCTGCCCTGGAGGTAGAATTGCTGCAGGACCTATCTCTGCCCCATGAATAAAGAATACATGAAGTCTGTTTTCCACAGCACTGTGTTCATAAAGGGTGGGCAAGGGAAGCCATGTAAAAATCCCTCCTCCTTCCCACTACTTGTTCCCTAACTAGAGAATCATTCAAATGTCCACTGGCAGACACAAGTTGCAACTGAGCCTCCCACGCATGAGGTGCAGATTACAGCCAGATTCAGCATAATGATCTTTAAAGGAGAACTTAACCTTTCATTAAAAAACCCTCTCTGCTCCCCCCCCCCCGGCATAGCCCTTACCCTGGGCAAATGCCCCTAACTTTTTACTCACCACTCAGTTTCAGGCATCTGGAAGCCATCCTATTCGGTAATCTTCTACTATTGCATGGTGTTTCGGCACATGTGCAGTTGGAGCAGTTTCCCGCATGAGCTACAACTCATGGAAATTGCCGAAGACCTGGAAAAAGACACGAGGATTACCAAAGAAGAAGAAGATGGCTTTCTTGAACTCCAATGCCTGAAACTGATGCAAGGGGGTGAGTAAAAAGTTAGGGGCATTTGCACAGCTGGGGGGTGGGTGTGGCCAAGGGGGGTCTACGAGGGGTAGGTTTTTTTTTAAATGAAGGGTTTAGTTTTCCTTTAAATCATGACTAAGGCAAGTGGTTTTGAGTCCCTTCATACTTATTCATATGTATTTAGTAACTTTGTAAATAACCCTTTAGTTTTATAGTAGCTTGAAAATCACAACATTACCATCACAAAAGTGTCCAAAGCAGTCCAGCATAGGCTTGAATAAAAATCGCATTCATATTAACTGTATTAATAACCTACTGTACCAACTCAGCAGCCCAATAAAAGTAATGATGCATTCATTTAAATATCTATACAGCAATTGAGTGTCAAAGGCACTGCACATGCTCAGTGTGCTCTGGGCTGATGTTTAGTAGCCAAGCTTGGGAGTCTTGAGAAATCATCAAATGTTTGGTAGTCAGCATATTCATTGGTTTAGCAGAAAAGAAAACAGGGAACTAACTGAAGCACCTTCACTCAGTTTGGCACTATGAGGCTGGTTTACTACGATCTAGATTAACTTTTTTTTTCACAAATTGTATTTTTTCTCTAAAAATTGTCTAAAAATATTTTTTTTAAAATTCAGATGTTTTTGCTTGTAATTTTCAGAAATTTTCTGATTTTTTTCTAGATGTTAGAGATTTTTTTTTTTTGATTGTTCAGACTACTTTTTATATACTGATCTTACTGATATAACTTTTGTGGCATTTGTGATATTAGAGAAATAGAGTTTGATTGTGGTTTCAAAAAGCTCTAATAACAAAATGTACAAAATTCACGTGAAATGATCGATGTTTGATCCAATAATGATCGTACAAATTTTTCTTGAAATCAGATATGCAAATTTGGCCTCTTCGATCATCAAATATTGAATATCGAATGATCGGATATTCAATAATTCAATCATTTGATGATCGAAGGAATCAAAATTTTAAAGTTATTCGACTGCCTATTTCGCCAGATTGAACCTACCAAATTGTAATAGAAGCCTATAGGAAACCCCCAATAGGCTTCTGAGGCTAAGTCCTGCTCGAATACCATTCGTATGATTGGAGCGTTCGATCATTCGAATTGTACGAATTTTTTGGACACTTGAAGGAAAATTCACGATTTTTCCGTGAAATCGAACGATCGGTATCCGATCGTGCGAATTCATCGATAAATCGTATAGCAAGCATGATAGCCTAAAACAATTCGATAAGCATTCGATGGTCGAATGATTATCGAATTTCGAATTTGATGGAAATTTGGGGGAATAATAGTAAATTTGCCCCTAAAATTCTGCCTTTCATAAATTGATTTAAACAAGTGGTCATCAATTAGTATGACATTCACACTCCTCCTGATGAGACCATGGTTGAAACTGAGGAGAAGAGCAGGAGTGTCATGAACATAGGCCACTTGATAGGTCTCATTATCAGATAAAAGTGGCTGTTATGGAGGGATAAGAATCAGGAATTCTTCTCCAGCCTCGTTGTACATGAGCAAGATCCTCAGCTGCCTTTGCCTGATGGAAATGTCATTGTACTGGAAATAAGTACAAAGCCGCTGAACAAAATATTCTTACTTCCCTCCGACTCTTTCTTCTGTCTGCTGATTTTTCATTCTCTGAAATGAATAATTTGGCCTTTGCCATTCTATAGAGTTCCCCAACGCATTGTTTACTTTCCAGTCGAGATCTTTTTCAGCTCAGAAGAAAAATCTAAAGAACAGGGGAGGCCGGGACTGCTCGTAATTATGATTTAAATGACGAATAAAACCAGGGAGCCAGCGAGGTTCCCAGGCAGAAATATATATTCCTCGCACATTGTCTCTTCCACTTTGCAGGCTCTATGTTTTATTTACAATTTTTTGTTTTCTTTTAGCACTTTATAAAAATATTTTATGTGTACAATTCCTTGCGTTCACATCAGCTTATCTCCCTGCACAATGGGTGTCACATCATGTAAATTGAGTCACACGTTATGCTTTTCCGAGAACCCACTTGAGGCACGATTCAACACTCCTTCTCAGAGAACCACATGCAATGTGCAAATTGAATAAGCAAGTACATCTGTGTATAAAAAAAATTGCCTGGATAAAACAACATGAATGGGTAGATTCATCAAACAGGGAATTTCAATGAGGTACATTAAATGTGAATAGGAAAGACACTTCTACTGTATATATAATGCTATTTAGCTTTCTCTGGATTTTCTATCAGCAATAAATACAATATTTCTAGGACAGGAGCCAGCAACACTTTACAATAAAATGATTCTACCTCTAAAAACTAAAGAAGTATAATTCTTTCTTAAGTCTGGGGGAATGGGGATTTAGTCCTTCCATTGTTCTGGAAGGTGTAGCTCCAGCTGTCAAGTTGGGTCTGTAGATTTATGGGTGGGAGAAGGTGTTTCCCATCCAGGCAGACACTTCCTGAGGAAGGTAAGAAATCCTTAGTGGCCTAAGGGTTCTCAGATGGCTTCTATAAAAGGTAGAGGATAGACATGTTTAGGGCACTTTGGACTTAAAAGAGGAGACTAGATGGGTCTGGAAAATTTTTGTATATCATTATGAGCAGTGCTTGGCCAAGCGAAGTCCCTCAAAAACACGACACCTCAAATCAATGTGCTTGGCTTGACACCTGCTATCTGCTCAAGTGTAATATTCTCTTCATTGGGGTAGATTCATCAAAGAGTGAAGTTAAGAGTGAAGTTCCGCCACTAGAGGGAAATTCCACAGCTCTCAATTAATTTCTATCGGATTTTTAAAGAACTTTCACTTCACCCATTGATGAATACGCCTTGCAAAATCCCATAGAAATGAATTGAGAGCTGTGGAATTTCCCTCTAGTGGCGGAACTTCACTCTTTGGTGAATCTACCCCATTGTCTTTAAAAATCATTGTGGGCTGTGTCTGCTTTTCCTCCATCTGCCTGCTGTCTTAGCTAAATAACCTCTTGGCTACCCTGTGCTGCTGCAACATATGCTGCTTCAGTTGAAGAAAGTGTTGCCATTTACTTTTTCTGCTAGTCCTGCTAATGGGTCCACCAGTGAGTAGAAAGAAGGGGCCACTAGTAGACTTCCTAGAAAGAAGGGGCCACTAGTAGTCTCCAGTCAGCGTCTACATATCAAATAAGGGTTGCAGTACATTTGCCAGTTGTTGGTAGTTTTAAATCTTTTTTACAGCATTCCATTCCTTCTAACATGGCTTAGACACCTTTCTGCATTAAAATCCCATTGCTGTAACAATATCAGGTGCTTTATCTGTTACCTTCAGGCGTGGGATCATTTATAGGACCACACATATCACTGTGTATAAGATCAGGTGGTTTTGAAGCTTGGTTCTGGCTTAATTTTGGAGGATCTACTCTTCAAGCTTTGACTTTGATATAACACTCAAATTTTGCAGCATTGGGACAGGATCTTTTGTCAGGTTCTATTCAATGCCACTGTGAATGCAGTCCCAGATGCAGATCCAACACCTGTGCAGGTACAGGTATGGGATCCTTTATCAAGAAAACTCAGAATTATAGAAAGCCCATCTCCCATAGACCCCATTTATCCAACTCTAAAATGATTTTCTTATTTCTCAGTAATAATGAAACAGTAGCTTGTACTTGATCCTAACTAAGATACAATTAATTCTTTTCGGACGCAAAAAGCAGCCTGTTGGGCTTATTTAATATTTACTGTTATCCAGTGATCCTCAAACTTGGCCCTCCAGCTGTTAAGGAACTACAAGTCCCACAATGCATTTGCCTGACTGTGGCTGTCAGACTCCTTCATTTCATTGTGGGACTTGTAGTTCCTTAACAGCTGGAGGGCCAAGTTTGAGGATCACTGTATCCTAAACACCCCAGGTCCTGAGGATTCTGAATAATACTTTCCATACCTGTACTTACAGACAACTTAAAAAAAGAAAATTCTAAACACTGTGACATCATTATGCACGTCTCTAGTTGGACATGGAACCTGGGGTCTTTTTCACCAGTATGTTAATATACAAATAAAACTGCATAAGAAGGGTTTTCTAAAACTTTGTTTAATGCTATAAACCATTTTTCTCATGAAGCTTCAGCATTTATCTATTTGTGGACAGGAACCTACTCCTCCGATCAATATTAATCTCTTCTTTGATGGCAAAAAAACATCTCCCAAAGAGACTCTTGTCCTACTTTTGGTCCTGTCATGCAGTTCTAATCCAAATTGATTTGTTTAACGTGTTTATTAAAATAGTGTAGATACCTGTACTAGAAGTGCTATTAATATGAAGAAAGGACACGTGAATTATTCATTATTTAGATGACCTGTTGTCTCTGTTTATTAAATGATTTTCTATCAGTCAACCTGATGGGTAACTTGCATTAGGATTAACAGAAGAGCTAAACGAATAAAGCAGTGCACTGCATGACTAGTTAGGAAGAAATCAATGAGATAATAGAAGTAGATTTTCATTCAGGCTGGAATCCTAGAGGGGCTTGTGTGTTCTTAGGCTTGTTTTTCAACCATTTTCCTTAAAGGAAAAACATCACATTTGGAAAATGTATTCCCTTGGCTTTGGTGCATGTAAAATTGTGTGCAACCTGCTTTAAGGTATATCATTCCACTTTGTGTAAATGTTTGAATAACACGATAGGTTTCAACTGTGAAGGGAGACAGTAGAGGGGATAAGGCTCTACCAGCCACTACACTGAAATAGAAGATAGTATATTAATCACATGGGGGTCTAAAACTCTTACAAGGTTCTTCTAAGTGAGATATTAATTTCAGAAACTCTTGATATTGCTGTATTTAGGAAAGATTAACAGATGTCATATGACTTTTCTCTAGTCTTCTCTAATCTTTCCAAAGCTGAACATCATCAGAAGGGTTTCCTCTCAACTGTAGTAAGTTCGGTAGAACTGACCAGCAGGTGGTGATGTTTCAGTTTCATTATACTGGCAGTGTAAAAATGATTAATATCTTGAAATCTAAATAAATCTTTCCCCAGTAACATTACCTGTAGATCTCACCTACCCCATATATTTAATGTTAGAGATTTTAATGAATTATTTTTATACTTTGTTCATGAAGTATCCTACCCCTTTCTTAAGTGCTCTTACACTGGTGTAACATGAATCAGGTATGTAAGTAGAAAGACTGTACCCATTAATTGAGTCAATAAATGCACACCCTACTAGCTACATGTCCCATATTCTAATTCAGTCCATTCATAATACAGTCATCCATTTGCTGGCTCTGAGTGCCATCTATTGCAAAATTTCTATATGAACTATTATGGACTAGAAGTAAATAATAAACAAAAGGAAGAGGATAAGGGTGAAACAATACATGGGACCCGTTATCCAGAATGCTTGGGACCTGGGGTTTTTCTAGATAATGGATCTTTCTGTAATTTGGATGTTCATATGTTACTATATGTCTGCTAGGAAATCATGTAAACACTACATAATTATAATTAATTAAATCTTGGGATCAAATAAAAGGTAGTGTTTTATTATTACAGGGAAAAAGGAAATCATTAAAAAAAAATATTATTTGGATAAAATGGACTCTAGGGGAGACAGCCATTCTGTAATTCTGAGCTTTCTGGATAATGGGTATCTGGATAACAAATCCCACAACTGTATTGATATACTTTCTTCTACCAAAGTGCAGTCTTGTGTTAAGCTGGCCATAGACGTAACAATTACGATCTTTCTCGGAAAAGATCTTTCCAAGAAAGATCGTTCGTTTCAACACACACGTGTAGAGCTGAATCGTCAAATATACAGGTAGAAACAATAGTACTACTTGTATCTGACTATTCAGCACTAACAATGGCCGATGTTCAGGGAGCTTTCAAAGGCATCCGATCAAAATTTTCTGTCCAGTCCGATCAACCAGCCGACCGATATCTTAATCCTCTGACGATGTCGGTCAGCTCATTTCCCACCATACACGCACCGAATATCGCACGAAAATTAGTTTCGTACGATATTATCTGTGCGTCTATGGCCACCTTTATTTAGGCAGCTGGAAGTGGATTCCAGTGGGCTATTGACTCCCAAAATTACACCTTTCACTCTTCCCCTTTAGTAATGACCGAGATGGCCCAGTCTGAAGACCAATTAGAGTGAGATTTAGGGCCAATTTTCTCTTCTAAATATTCTAGGAAGCCCAGCTTGGAGGTTATTTAGGGTATGATTTGGACTAATGGCTTGTTCTTGGAACTAGGCTTATTTAACAGTGTGGTGCATATCTGTAACCTTGTTACAAGTTAGACAATTGGACAAAAGTTGGATCTCACCTGAATGAATCATTGGTTTGAAATACACTTATCTTTTATATCTTGAGGGGTGAACAGTAGGGAACATGTAGATGTCCCTCTCACCCCTTATCAACCCTCTACATGTTGCAGGACATAGGGTGACAAGAATAGGGCACACAGAAGTGCAGTAAGTACTTAAGTATGAGCACTAATGGGAGCAATTTTTCACTAAATATACCAAGTACTATCAACACTTCCCATACCTTGCTTGTTGGGACAGGTTGACTTTACCAGTATCCCTCTCCTTGCCCCATGCTGAAATCCATTAAGAAAAATTGCAATGAACAGAAGACATGCTATCGTTGCAATAGAGACCCTGCACATTCAGAGTAATGACTAGCTGATGGAACCCAGAAGAAACACAGGAAGGATAATGGCACAACATGAGAAAACAGTGAACTTCACAGCTGAAAATTATCTAACTTACCTGTAGTGATGGGCAAATGTAGGCAGATTCGCATCACCGAAAAATTTGCGAATTTCTAGCGAAATTTGCGAATTGGCGAAAAATTCGCGAAACAACGAGCGTCTCGTTTTTGACGCGCCTCGCGACTCGCATGTTTCGCAAATTTATAATAAATTCGCCCATCGCTACTTACCTGCTATCCTAACCCTCTCTACCCATGTCTCCAACATTTTAGAGCTTTTTGTATCAACCTACATCAGATAGGGTCATAATGAGTGATTTATTTCTTCTTCACTCATGGAGGGAAGAACAAAGCTTAAATGTTGATCTCCTTTATCAGATATTTACTTAGTAAACATTAGTGCCTCTGAATAATCAGTTCTTATTATCAATTCAATGTGTACTTCTATTGTCTAACACCCCCATTCACTACTGCTTATTGTCATCATGATTCATGCTATTTTATGATGAAAAGAAATAATGAGTTAAGTGAGGGCTTTGTATCTATGCTGGGGGAGATGAACTGGATCGCTTTGTAGTAGCTACAGTACATTATGTAGACTTTTGTTGCTTCCAAGCAGAGGCAGTTGCACTGTAGTGAGTGGGGGTGTAATATTCATAATGATAATCAATCATGGGAAATATGTGAGAATCAATATTTGTGCTTAAAGTGGGAGAGGGACTAGGGCTAAATAATATTCATTGATTTATGTAAAATAAAAAATTAGCCAATAGGGAAATGCCATTCAGCAGGCATGATGTAGAATCAAACTAGACTCAATTTAAACTAACAATGGAGCCATTCTGATAAAGGCGATTTGAAATGCCATTGTCAGCTGCAAAATCTGTAACCCCCCCCACCTGTGTGTTAAGTGTTAGTATGAAGAGTCTCATTTATCCGGGTCATGATATACAGTATCTAGTCGCATTAACTCAAAGGTAACTTGACTTTAAGGGTAGGGACAGACAGGGAGATTCGGGGAGATTCTGTCGCCTGCTAAAAACGCCAGGCGACAAAATCTCCCCGAATCTCCCTGTCTGTCCGAGCGGCTTCTTCAGATTAGTTAAGAAGCCACTAGGCTGAGTGGTAAAATATTTTCAAGAAAAACTCTCAAATGTCCAGTTGCCTTTGATTTAATTCTACTAGAAACTTTTAGTATGTTATAGAAAGATAAAAGGTAAATTCAACATTTCAATTGGTCTTCTTTTTTTTTTATAGTTTTTAAATGATTTGCTTTCTTCTTCTGACTCTTTCCAACTTTCAAATGGGGTTCACTGATCCCAACAGATGTATTGTTATTGCTACTCATCTTTCTGTTCAAGCCCTCTCATATCCTTTTTCCAGTATCTTATTCAAATGAATACATGGTTGCATGCAGCCCTTTAAAAATACATAAAATAAATAAGGTACCTTCAGCCTGTGATTTCTGACCCTCCCCCATTCACTGCCTTGAGATCACACAATCCTGATCTGTCCAGCTATAAATTATATATCTTTAGGACAGATGTATTACACATGCAACACATTCAGTCCTTTAGGGAATCTGCTCAATCTTTTTTTATCTTCAGTTCCCGAGGTTCCTCTTGAAAGCTGCCACCAAACTCATTATTGCGTCCAGCACTTGTTATCTCTGTCAATGGTTCTTTGTGCACATTCTGTTCTGGTTCTACAATGAACAATATTCAGTTCCAGCTTATTCCTGTTCATGTGGGTAATGGGCTGCACTGGGAAGAAGTGGATGAAGCCCTGGTTAGTCCTGACATTGTGATAGAATGTTCATGGCCTTGTTACTGTGCTGACCGCCAAGAAAAAAGTAATGGGGAACTATAAGGCAGCTTCTAACAGATACATTGTGCTTGATTTCATTTATAATTTAACTCCTGCATCTGACACTTGTTATCTATTTACTAATTCTCCTTTCTCTTTTAATCCCAATAACAGTAGGCCGAGTTTCCTGCTGGTCCTACACAAAACATAATAAAGCCGATTTTGGACCATTTCACAATGATCGTTCAGTTAAACTCATGACTCACATGTGACAATTGTGCAGTATCTTCAGGTCGCAGTTGGTGTGTGTGGACAAGTAAAATAGGGTTTGCTGATTGTAGTTCCCTCACTCTTTGGTTCAGAACTACTTATTCTGGCTAGTGATGACCAATGATATCCAGTCATTCATGTGGTAAGCCACATCAGACAATGGGCTTCAACTCCAGGATAAAACATTATTTTATATTTTATTACATGAAAACTTATGGACGATATTTAGTTTGAGGAGAAGAAACTTTTCTCCACATTCATTTCCATAGACTTCAATTGAGTTTTCATTTGATAATCAGTAAGAGGTTTTTCTCATTCAGTTGCATATGGCTCTATGGGAAAATCTGAAATATAATTAGGATTGAATCTGGCCCTGGATGACCTGACCTGATCAGTTGGACAACAATATAGTTACTCTGTGTAACAACTACAACCCTTAACATCCAGTTCTGAAAGTCATGTGACTGTAAGAATGCCAATTTGGTGGATGTTGCTGCATTCTAGCACCGAGAAACCAAAGAATTGGAGTAAATTGACTGACCTGACTTGGAGGACATTTTAAGGGAAGACTTATTAAAGGAGAAGCCTAGGACCTCTGCAGAGCCCCCCTCTTCAATCACACTATCCAGACTCCCCCAAACAGCCTTGCTTCCTATTACATGATGTCAAAAGGCAGGGTTACATGGCAGGGTTGTCCATAAAAGGGTGAAGACTACTAGTAGCAGCTACTTGTTGTAACTAGAAAATACCCTGCCATAGAGAATACCATGAATTGCCTCTGCTTAAAAACATATGTAGTGTCTTAGCAAAGCCAGTTATTACTATTGTATATTTTGTAGCCGTGACAAGTATCTACTTGTAGCTCTGTGTTTCTTCATCCCAATAAAGCTGATGGAGCTAGAGAACGCTTAGCCTGAAAAAAAATCAATATCACCCCATGTGCTATTGCCCTTACAGAGGCAGCCATGCAGCAGTATAGAATAACAGGCCAGCCAAGAGTGCTTTAACATAAGTCACTTAAACCTGTTGTTTCGGGGAAGCTTTTACCACCATCGATTGAGTCAAGTCAGTAAATGCAATTTTTGTCCCAGAATACAAGCAGGCACTCACAGAGGTCCAAAATCAGGTATCGTGTTTTTACATTGCCATGTTGTGAGTTTCTAAAAGCTGGCTAATTTTCTTGGACACTGGTTACCTCTTCAATCTGAAGATCTAGGTCTAGGGCATGCATACCATGTACCTACAGCACAGTTGGCAAGTTTCTACTTCCAGGGACAGAACTACCCTTACAATCCTATATAATAAAGTTTAAGTGTCTCTGTGTCCAGTCCCTGTGTCCGTGGAATTTGCTACTGTGCATGTGCCGACAGACCGAATTTACCAGTTTTGGCCAGTACCAGTACTTAGTATAGATGCATTGTAAGCCTGTAGAGAAGTGTATAAGGTAATTGCCTCTGATCAGTGCTTTTAGTGTTCAATTCCCATTGAGTGATAATTTACGCTAGCAAAGTAGATAGACGCGCAACTTCGCACCCTTACGCTGTGGTGTGTTTTAGCATTGTGGGTGATAGTCTGAAAAACGTAAATACGTTACCATTCGCCGACCAGAGTGTAAATTCGCACGTGAATGTGCGTAGCGCAGGTGAAAATTCGCCTATAACAATTCTGTTTTTTATAAATGTTTGACTACATATGTTCTAGCGCCCGTTAATTTAAAGGGCTTAATGTCTAGTTATTCTATAAAAACTTTAAATAGCATGTTTATAGCCTCTGCAGCTGGAGTTTGTTGAGAAAGGATTATAACTTTGCTTCCCTTTAAGAATTTCAGGCTTATGTTTGTATTCCAGGCTGATGTTATTAATGACATTGTTTTTAAGAAGGAGAGAAAGAATTTGCTTATTTATTTCCAGTAAACTTCAGCTGCCCCCATAGGAAAAGAAGTTCTTAAGCAATTAATGTGATTTTGCCTTGGAGGTTGATCAGCAGAAAGCTGCTTGTTGTTCAGCATCATTTGCTAAGAGATACATTCAGGGGGGCACAGTGGATAGCATTGTGGTCTTGGGTTCAACTTCAGTTTCCTCTAAGCCTCCAGAAACCTACAGGCAACCTACCATTGACTCCTATGAAATTGACCCCAAGGTGAGTGTCCATGATAGAGGCCTTAGAATGAAAGCCCTACAACAAAATAGAGAGCATACACCTAGTTATATGTAGGCAAAGTGCTAATCCTGGGTATTTATAGATCTCCAAAGGAGACAGTCTCAGAACAGAGGTCTGTCTTTATGCTATGAATTTTTTAAAGCAGTGATCCCCAACCAGTTATTTTTTAATTCTGGCTTGATGCACGTTTTGGTTGCATAAACACCAGATGTACGTCCAAAGCACTGCCCTTATTTGGTACACCCAGGTACCCCCAGGAAACCCACAGTTGATGCCTATGGAACTGATCCCAAGTTGAATGTACATGATAGAAGCCTTAGAATGAAAGCTATACAGTAAAATAGAGAGCATAGGCCCAGTTAAATGTAGGCAAAGTGCTAATCCGGGGCATTTAGAGATCTCCAAAGAAGACTTGTGAACTAAAAAGCCATCATATAGCAAGGTCACATAGCAAGTATCTTGATCAGAGGTCTTTCTTTATGCTAGGGATGTTTTAAAGCAGTGATCATAATCAGTGGCTTGGGAGTAACATGTTGCTTACACACCACTTGGATGTAGCTCCCAGTCGTCTCAAACCAGGTGTTTATTTTTTAATTCTGGCTTGGAGGAAAGTTCTGGTTGCATAAAAACCAGGTGTACTGCTAAACAGAGCCTCATGTAGGCTACTAGACCACATTGAGGCTACCAAGCTCATTCCTTATTTGGTACCCCTCTGGATTGTATTCATGCTTGTGTTGCTCCCTTACATTGTATAATTTAAATATGGCTCACAGGTAAAAAAAGGCTCAAAAGGCAACTTGAAGTTGTATAGTAAGATTCTCACCTTGGGCAATCCCCGAGGTTATGGTCTTCAGGCTCATGAGTTCTCCCTTTCCTCGACCAAAGAGAATGGGGCACTAACACTGTCTAATATAGACTTTCCAGGTCAGTCCTCCTCCAAACTGATTGACACTGAGGAACCACTTCCCACCAAAATCTTCTAATGGGGATTCTCTGTCCCTTAGTGACTATATCTAGTGACTCCACTATATAATAACAGCCAATTCCTTAAATTCCGTTCTACAACCAGTTATGTTTAACCTTTGCTGAATAACTCTTGGTACTAGTCACTAGTCAAAAAACATCATAGAGTTAAAGGATAGACATTCTTAAGTTACATGTATAAATAAATAATAAAAATATTGTATAACTTTCCTGTTTTTTTACGGTGGGCTATTTTAGCTTTTCAAATTCAACTGATTTGTATTAAAAACCATACATTTCATTCCTTTACCGTTTGTGCTGCCATTTTCCCCTTATAGCTGTGTTCTTTGTTCACAAAAACATAAACAGTGTAATAGATTTCCCTTATGTAATTACTTCCATAACAGAACATGGAGTGATAGATGTAACATGGTAGTTTAGTAACTATTAGGAACGGCAAAACAATGTTCAGTGTTCTAGGCTTTTATTAATATTATTAATATTTCAGTGTTTTTCCACTGGCCTCCAAGAAGAAGCAAACAGAGGAGACACATCTGTATGACCAGAATAACACATTTTAATTAAATGATACACATAATACATGTGCTAATAGCAATTAGCCAGGGCTACTGAAGCATTAAAGGTGCAGGAATTGTTTCCTTATATACACAGAGCTGAAGAGCTGCAAAACTGGGGTCAAGAGAGAGAGGTTGATGGATCTGAATAAGTTATAGTTTGGAATTTATTTGCTCTCCTACAGTCATATGTGCCCCAAATGAACCTTGAATGGAATAGCATCCTCCATACAAATATTCTTTCCAATAACTACATTTGCATGTTCTACCACACAACTCCCTTCCAATTCTTATTCTAAAAGAGGTTTGAAACAATAAAGTAATGTAGTTACATACATGGCATCATGCTCCCTTTGTCCTAATAACATTTTGTTTTTTACTTTTATAATCAATTGTTTGGAACACTTTTTCTTGGGGTATCCACATACTTTGTATGTACAGCTATGGGACCTGTTAACCAGCATGCTTAGGACCTGGGGGTTTTCAGATAATAGATCAATTTGTCATTTGGATCTTCATATCTTAAGTCTACTAGAAAATCATGTAAACATGAAATAAACCCAATAGGCCAGTTTTGCTTCCTATAAGGATTAATTATATGTTAGCTTGGATTGTACTGTTTTATTACTACAGAGAAAAAGGAAATCATTTTCAAAAAAATTGGATTATTTGGATAAAATTTTGTGGGAGACATACTTTGGAGGTTTCTGGACAACAGATTCCATACCTTTAACTGTAACTTGCCCTTTAACTGGGGCTACTTATATTATACCACAATTATTTTTTCCTTTCACCAATAAATATTAAATATAAATCTATTTGGACACCTATAGAAGCTTATGGTTCCCCAATAAAGTAACATCATTTTATATAAGTACCATGATAAATAAATGTCTACTGAAAGAGCTAATAAACTGTAAACTACTAGACAAGAACTCTGTTTACCAGACAATTTACATGAAAGTATCCTTCTCTCTTTGCTCAACAATTATCACAATGCTAAACCTTTACAAGGTATCACCACTGATTATAACTGCTGCCAGATTTATTACAGGTTTTACTTATTACTTCTAAAAATAAGTTTAGAAGTGATAAGCGAAACCTGTGACGCAAGTGAATAACATTAATGGGCTTGAGAAAAAACCCTCTTGAATGGGAATTCCTTTTCAATTGCCTCTCAGCTATATGTGCATTTGAAAGCATATAAATATATTATTGCAGATCATTGCAAAATTCACTTTCATATTCATGTATATTGTATATTAATTTGGCTTTGGAAAATGCGAGTGCAGCCAATTTACCATGAATAACCTGAACTGCCATGAGTAATGTAATTTACTATGCGGAGATTATAATGTTAGCTAAGGGAACATCATTGTTTGGGAGATTTGTCACTCACAGCGGTACATTTTTATCACAGGCCAATAAAAGCTGCCAACAAAGTCCAGTGTATGGGGCCCTCCAATGGGCTTCTGTGATCAATATCTGGCTGAAATTTGGGCAAATGTTGACTGGAGATGCTTAAAATTCTCATTAATGTATAAAATGTATAAAATGTAAAATTTGGTGATACCTTTTATTGGCTAACTGAATAAGTAACAATTGAAAAGGCACATTATATATACAAATAGATCACTGAAAAAGGGTTCATGGGCAATGAATTACAAAGTTACAGATAGACAGAGATAACTTGTAGAAGGTAATAAAAGTAATTAGGGTGGGTTGTAAATAGTCCAGGGGTCTGGATTCAGTCAGGTCAAATAGTTTGAACTAGACTAAGACAGAATGGGGTAAGGTTAACACAACAGTGCATAATTAGGATTTGGAAACTAAAAAAGTGAAGATACAGATAAGGGTACCACTGGGTTGGATAGCATATGGAACCAGAACTTATCCACTTCACATTCCCTTACCAGACTGTAACAAACTGAAAATGGGAATAGTGACCTGTAGAGAAAAGAATAATCCAGCCCAGATATTGATAATTGGAACGAGTACCACATCTGTTCGTTGGTGTGGTCTTTTATCCCACCACCTGTATTCCTGGCCTTCTGATCTAATCATTGAGCCCTAGGGCCTAGCTCAGCCAAATATTGCCCACTCAAGGTGGGCATATCAATGCAAGATGCAAGATCTGCTCGTTTGTCAACCTCTGCAAATGAGCATAGAGTATCTGCCCATTAATGGCCACCTTAAGACTATGTTCAGACAATGAAAGTCTTTTTAAGGCTGGTCTAAAGCTGGTTGTACACTGAAAGGTCCACTCATTTGGACCTCAATATACTCACCCATGGTTCATACAGTCAAATCACGGGAATGTGGGTTGTTGGGGCAAGGACCACACCTGATATGGTCCTCTCCCCAGTGGGATTTGTAAACTTGCACAACCAATATCTATCCAATTTTGCTCCAGATATCAGCCACACAGGCCGAGTGGAGGGCCCCATACATGAGGAAATAATCAGTCTACCTTTGTATGAAGGGGCCAAATTGGCAGCTTCAATCTGCCCATGCCCAGTCAATGATTGATAATGTATATACTACATATAATTATATAAATACCTGGTGTTCTCTATTGGTTTTCCTGCCTGTCCCATTCAGCTTCAGTAACCCTCTGATGTGCAATAGGAACCATAGGAAAAAAATATACTACAGGTGTATAATTTTCAGACTAATTAGTTAGAGCAAAGTAACCACACCTATAACATGTATCATAATTCATTCCATTCCAAAATAAATTTTAAGCAAATTGCTTTGTGAAATCCATTCATGAAACAAGCCTTGAGTGTTTAATAAGTACAAGGGTGTCATTCACAATGAATTTTTCACACATTGCTTGAGAAAATATACGGCAAGTGAAGCCCATTATGATGACTTCAGGAAACCATTGTCTGATATGTTCAACTGGGACTTTTTTCCTTTGGGTGTAAGGAAGGCAATAAAAAAGTGATAGAATTCTTATTGTCTTATAAAAGACAGTATAAGTTTTCATAAGGGGAGTTTTGTATCAGTAACTGAAAAGGGTTATTGTCAGTCCTTATTCATAAAATGGAATCAATCTGAATCACATTCAGCAATGACTAAGTTGGCAAGCTTTTCCCAAAACGTTCAAAAATGAATAAATCAGCCCTCTTATTCATGCTGGTCAATGAACTATCCCTAGATGTTTTGATTACCAAATACTGTATGTTTAACTCTGCAAAATTATCTTGTCCATCCATTCTCTTTCCACAGATTTCCACTTCACTATCTGCTCCTCTAATCAACTATATATATATATATATATATATATATATATATATATATATATATATATATATATATATATATATATATATATATATATATATATATACTAAGGGTCGAATTCTAGGGTTAAAAAACCCCTCAAAGTCGACCATTGAATTTTATGGGAATAAAAATCATTTGAATATTGAATTTGAAGGATTTTACCACAATTAGATTGGTCGAACGATCGAATAGTTCCTAACGAATGATAAAATCGTTTGAGTCGACCTATTCGAATGATTTTAACCATTCAATCTAATTTTTTAATTCAATCAAAAATAATGAAAACCAATTTGGTTGGTTGAAACTGACGAACTAGGCAGTCGAATAAAAATTTAAAGGGGAAGTTATTCGACTGTCGAATATTCGAATAGCTTTTTATTCGAATTATTCAAATAAATCATTTGATTCAATCGAATTTTCAAAATTCAATGATCGAAGTGGTCTTCAAAAACATTCGAACCTTCATGTGAATTTGATAAATTTGCCCCCAAGTGTAGAGAATCCTGACAGTTAGTTATCCCAGTATTTTCATTTATTTCCTAGAGTAGCAACAGCCAGGAGGAGTGACAACTAGGGACAAGCATCAATGCTCAGACCAGGAAAGTAGGCACATTTCACTCTGATTACCTGCCCTTAATAGGACATTTGATGAAGGCAGGAGAAATTACCAGTAATTCACAAGTAACTTTTTTGACTGCCTTCTTTGCCCAGTTGATATAGAAGAACAACCCTATTGGTCCACATGTAGGAGGAGTGCTAAAAGACAGAACTTCTCGTCACCAGACTACAAACAGCAGAACGTGCTCCACACCCTTCCTCTCTATCCCTACCAATAATGGATCTTACCCACAAGAATTTCTTCTCATTTAATATATATAATTTCTCTACCTGCAGTAAAATGGAGCTTTCCTATACACCCTTGCCAAGTTCACGTGCTCCTCATTTGCATAGTCCTATAAGTTACTGCGCTGCTTCCTGGTTCATATCATCAAGTCTCTACTGACTCAAGATTTTCCCTCACACCTCTTGGTATGTGGGCTGGCCATTAATCTGACAACAACTGTTTAACCAAATACATCACAGTATAAAGCTCTTATCCTTCATGAAGGAGAAAGGCTAAATATAGTTGGCTGAATGTTAGCAGGCTCTTAAACTATTTTAACCTGTGGCAAGTGTTCCCAAGATGACCACACACAGCCACATATAGATCTGGGCCCAATTTGCAAACCCATATTTGGGGCCAAACCAGGTTGATCTGATCGTTGGCCCAAGGGTCTACAGAGACCTGTTGGATGAGGACCACATCAGCATACCAATGGATACCTCATCCAAAGTCATTTTCAAATCTGTCCTGTCAATTTTCAGCCAGATATCAGTTGGACAGGCCTGTCAGTGGGCCACATACAGCTGCCTCTGTCTTCTGCTACTGCAGATACAGATATAATAATACATTTAGGGTCCTATTTATTAAACCTTGATTTTTTTCACCTCAAACCTGTTAAGGTCATGTAGAAGTCAATGGCAGATGTCCCTTTTACAATTTGCAGATGTTGTGATCTGCAATGGTTTTTATACAATAAACTCGAAAAATTTGTATGATTCAAATTGTCTCAAAATGTTGTCAAGACGTTTCCCGCACCAACTTTTTAATTTTCTTTTATAAATGGGTTAAATTTGTGGATGAGAGTTAGGTCAACTTTGTTTTAATAAAAAAAAAGAGATAAATTCTAGATTTACTAAATTCCCCCCTTAATAGACATGTAACCCCCACAAAAATGTAATCAGTGAACAGCCTCGTTGAAACATTTAGATACCTGCCACTCTGGATGTTAAAAGGTTAACAGTAAGGCTGCAGCATCCCCTTAATCACTTAGAATGCCTTCTCCACCTCTAACCCTTCTCTGCCCCCTCCCTCAGGAATATGCTATGGCTGTTGACTTATGAGAATTCTCGGTTCTTCTCAGCTAGATTACAAAACAAACCCTCCAGTCTAACAGCCAATGAAGAGATAGCATTGCTGGTTCCCATAGAAACTCTAGCTGTCTCATCCTAATTTGTTTCCGTAACCACCTCTCCTGAGCTCAGATTAACCACTGCAGTTCTCAACCGCCAGCAGAACATTTTATCAAAGTGTGTTGTGCCTGTGTAAGCCTGCATTCTGCATTACATGAACTTTACAGCATTCATGCTCTGTTTGCACGTCAGTGTTACTGATGATGTGTCAAGAGGGAAAATGGCCGCCGGGTGAAAGCTGCTATTTGGTTAAGGAAGATGTGATGGCGCTGGCAAATGGAAATGTTGATACAGTATAAATAATGTGGCTTCGGTGGGGAAGATATGCACAACGTATTAACATGGTAGGAAAATGTGGGCTTACATGTCTTTTTATGATTTCTTTGTAAGCTTCTCAACCAAACTTTTTTTTCCTTTCTGCAACCAACACACCCATGATGTGAGTCAATGACAAATTTCACCTGCTCTAACTGGCTGAATCTAGTCAGCAATTTGCAATACACTACAGACAAACAGCACAATGGTTAAGATACCACACTAATAAACTATATATTAAAAACTACTTATAAGAAAAAAATAATAACAAATAAATGAATAAGCATCCACTACAAATTGCATGCATGTTGTTTTTCCTGTAATATAATTTTAAGAATATAAGTTATAAACCCTACATGTGTGTTTACCTATTTGCACTTGCCGTTATTTTTCAATTGTCAACTTGTATTTACAATATATTGGTGACATGCAGGATGGTCATGGAGGTAGAGGAACTGGACTGTCAGTTTGTGTTTACGGCTCAGTAGCTTGGCCAGGGGCTACTTGACACATTGAAACCTGCTATTTTATAATATGTCCATAATGCTGTAAAAATACACAACTGTAAAAAATCCTTAATTCTACAACACAGTATGCTGCAGAAGACATGTTATAATGTATAGTATACAGGTTTTTATATGCAGATAAATACAAGCATTCTAATTCTAAGCAAACACAGAGACAGTTTTCTTATAGTTACCAATAGATAACATACAGTTTAGCAACAGTTTCTTGTTTTGTTATCCCATCTATTCATCATCATAATTATATTGCCCTTAATGTGGGAGCTGGGGTTTGTAGCACCCTACTGTGGGGGGTCACTCAAATGACAGAGGTGGTTATACCTTTTTCAAAGGAAAAGACGGTGACACCCAATGAAACTTCAAGAAATAATTCATCTGTATTTTATTCTGAATATCGTTTTCCACTAAACTATAGAGCACTTTTCAGTTCTATACAACCTATGCAACAAACAGATTACAGTTCATTCTTCTGAATCCAGAACAGACTGGTCCACTGGCTGTCGGAATACCACAGAGACCATTTAATCAAATAAATAACTTATTTTACTGATGGTCATTTTTTCTTATTCTCAACTCACCTCAATCTTCCTCAGCTTGTTTCCTTTTCCACTTCTTGGTCCTATTTCCTGAACAGAGAGCCTTATCTTACAGACTGTATTTGCCGTCACTACCACAAATCTTGGTTTGGACCATCACTGAGTGTATAATGCATTCCCCTTTGGGTATTGTCAAGATTCCTGGGCTCAGATGTGCGATTGATAATGACTGTAGATCTCTTGTGACTAGGAATGGTTGAACAGTTCAGTATTTAGATTTATGTATTTTTTCTGATCACATGAATTCCTTCATGTTTCCCTAGTGATATTGTACTTGGGCAGATAATTATGTTTTATCATTAGTTCCCTTGTTGGTTATGATTGACATATATTGAGCAGCGTTAGTCCGGGGCAATTCTTAGTTACCTAGGCAACTGTCCTTAGACCTAATGGATCATTGATCAAATATGGTTGATTATTTTTTCGGGTAGGTGAATTTTTAGGGTAGGTGAATTAAAAAACCATTAGGAAAAGGCTAGCTGTTTCCTCAAGACAACATACAACCAGATTTTGATTTAAATTCCAAATTGTAGAGCTGCAGAATTAATTCAAAACTCAAAAAAGTACACAAAATGAAGGCAAAAAAAGGACTCACCTGTGAATACTACTGTCTACACCCCTGTCTACATAGGTCTAAAGAGAGTTGCCCCTTTATGTTCTTCTCCAGGTGCATAGAGAATAGACCCCCATGTTTACTAAATGAACAATGTGCCGATATCGCACACATCTTTTTCAGTAATTAATAGATAATCTCCTGTGAAGGGGAAGAGTCATTGAAAAGTCAATGAAAAGTTTTTTTATAATCCATATATATATATAACAGGCAGAAGTGACCGCTCAAAGCCCACACTGTTTTTCAGCTCCAGACATACCCGATCAGGTGCTCAGTCAGCAGCGTCCCCCTGCTAAAATACTCCACAAAGTCCAAGAGAAGACGGCACTCTGATCAGGAACAAGTTTATTCGGGAATCAAAGCCCTACGCGTTTCGGGAAACAATCCCTTAATCATAGGCACTTAAAAACTCATAAGCAGGCATTTTCCCTAGGTGAAGGAATGGATAAAGCTCAGCGCTGCAGGGAGGTCTTCTTTACGGAGTTTTGTATGCAGCACCACAAAGGTTTGTGGACCCACTTGTCCACGGTATGAGTTAATAAAATGACTTGGGTGGTGCAGCAAGTAAGTTGCGGAAGTTTTATCCCCCTAAATTTTTCAAAAAACACAATCCAAATGGTCAGGAGATTAATTCATAGAGAAACTGCAGCGCATTGTGCACAGCGGATAGATCGCAAGGCCAGGAGGAGCGGAACGTCCTGTTTAGAAAACAGCGCTCGAGTGTTCCACCTTGCCCCCCGTGTGCAGCAAGGAGGAGGAGAGAGAGACCCAATCTACCCTGACAGACGCCGGCTGAATGCTGCCGAATACATCGCTGAGGACGTGAAGGTGAGCCGCACCACGAGGAACGCCGACAACACTGACAGATCGGCCATTACACGCGACTTATACACAGCAAATCCGGTAAGCGCAAATTTAAACAGGGCTATTGCGATCGTATCGTTTAATGCACTATCGAAGCTTTATCCCTTACAGTTTGAATTCAACGTATTTTTACATGCCTTCTATCAAGATCTGTAAATGTGAGTAAGACCAACACATTCTTACAGTCCCATGGCATGTAGTTTAATGTGATGATCACTCATGTGGATAAAAGTGGCTGCTATACCTAGATCTTTTTGGCCTTCAGTATAAGGTTGAGGGTAGATGGTACAAGGAACCTGAGGCAGAAGGACTCTATAAAGAAGAGTCCCGAGGTAAGGAGAGCACCTCAGTGGAAGCCAAGAAGAGGAACCCATGAAGGAGGACTGTTAAGGTGTAGGAATAACAAACTCTAGTGTGAGACTGGTGTTGGGTATCTAGTAAAGGAAATTCTGTTCTTCACAGAGGAGTACTATTGAGTTAGTTCCAAAAGTGACATCTGCCACAGTATAGAATTTTATTAGATAGGCCCAGGATAGTAAAAATGTTTTTTGAGCCAACAGTCTGAGAGCTACTGCACTGGGGATGGACTCCTATTGCCTATTGTGCTTTACTGTGCTTGCAGCTGTAATTTGTGATGAGACATTAGGCCTAGATAATGACTGGACCTGTACTGCCAACTCACTTCTACCTGTGATCTGATCACATTAGTTCAATTTTGCAGTGTAATTCCATTTTTGTAGTTTAATTAATAAAATTAATGTTATAATGGTTTTAACATCATTTGTTAAAGTAACTGCAGTTGTAAGCATTATCTGTCTGGTCCTTTGTGTTCTCTGCACTCCTGTTTCTGACTCCTATTACATTTTTTTGAGAGTCAGGTGAATAACTTGGAATACCATGAAGAAATACTGTAAAGCCACCGAAAAAATAAATAATGTATATTGGAGAGTTTCTAAGAATTACATTTTCTTTCAATAGAACAATTTAGAGAGGAGATCCCCTTAAACAGTGACAAGATTTTTCAATTTTCTACTTAACAATTTCATTTTGCACATTAGATCCAGTAATCACTAATATAGCACTTAAACATTACACTATTGCTGTTCTTAATTAAAAGAAATATAAAGCATTGAGGACCACAAACCACAATTAAGGGCACATTTATTAAGCTTCGAGTTTTTTTGGTCAGAATCAAAATATAAAATAAAAACTCAACTTTTTTGAGTTTTTGATAAAAAAACTAAAAATTTTTGAGAGTTTTTACACCCTGATCCTGCTTGAATCTGAAAATTCTGTCATGCAGGAATCAATGGCAGAGTTTCATTGAACCATGTGAAGATGTTAATAACCTTGATGATGTTAAGGCTTTTTTTCAAGGTTTTGCCCAAAAACTTGATCAAGTCGATTAATTCTAGTTTTTCTCCCACCAAAAAATTTATTAATTTGAGTTTTCAGGATGTTAACCCTGAACTTGCTGATTTGAGTTTTTTCAGCTTTTTCTTAAATTAGAATCCATTCGAGTTGTGAGTTCATTCGAGGTATAAAAACTCCTAGCAGCACATTTACAAGGGGTCAAATGAATATTTGAATAAAATTAATATATAAATATATATATATACACATATACAGTTAACATAGTTGTAGTTCATTTATATCCCTTCACTTCCACTGACTGACAGTTCCTTTAGTGATAACTATCATTATGTTACCAATATATGGAGCTCAAGTTAAATAAATGACATCTCCTGATAACTAGCTCCACTTGCATGACATATTTGCACTGATGTATTACTTTGTGGGATATATCTGGAATTGCAAAGTTATTATCTATCCATTAGTAGCACTTATTAAAGGTCAGATCTTAATAGAAATTGACAGAAAATAAAAGAGGGTTCTTGCACCCCCCACATGGAATTATACAGATTAAACCATAACATTTAACACTGTAAAATATAAATTAAATAAGGAAAAGGATGAAGTGAAAATGCTGATGGTAGATAGAGAAAAGATAAACTAAGATGACAAGGTGAGCAAAATACTAATTTTGTGTAGAAATAAAATACAGTTTATCTTTTATCCAGAATGCTCAGGGTCTGGGGTTTTTTTGGATAAGGAATCTTTCCATAATTTAGATCCCTATTATGAACATTTAGGGGGTTATTTTCTAAAATTTGATTTGGAGTAAAGGGTTTTTGGGGAAAAATAAAACTCTAAGGGGCCGATTTACTAAGGGTCGAATTTGGAATGGCAAAAAAATTCGAAATTCGAATAGGGAAATTCGAATCGACTTTTAGAATGATTTTTAAACGATCGATCAAATTTTTCCTATTCGATTTTAGGGAATGATCCCCATTTTGGTAGGTTTAATCTAGCAAACTAGGGGATCGAATTTAAATTCAAATTCGAATCTTTTTGAAAATTCGATCGAATATTCAAATCCTACATATGAATACATGTGAATTTTGTAAATTTGCCCCTGAATTTTAAAGATATATCATACCCCAAAGCTGCTAAAAATCTGAGTCTGAGTATCCGTCATCTCAAACCTGCCGAGGTCCTGCAGAAGTCAATGGCAGATGTCCCTTTTACAATTTGAAGATATCATGATCTGTGCTGGGTTTCTATCAATAATCCCAAAAATTTGGGGTTTTTTGGACATAACTTTAAAAATTTTTGCTATTCGGTTGTCAAATCCCAAAAAATAGAACAATTTGGATTTTTGCTCAATATTGTCAAGACTTTTCCCAACCAATCTTTTTCAAGCTGATTATTTTATAAAATAAGTTAATATCATGGATGGGAGTTTGGCTGGATTTGTTTTAATAAAAAGATTAAATAGATTTGAGTTTTAGTAATAAGCCCAACAGGCTGGTTTTGCCTCCAATAAGGATTAATTATATTTTAGTTGGGATCAAGTACAAGGTACTGTTTTATTATTACACAGAAAAAAGGAAATCTGTTTTAAATGTGGATTATTTAATTATAATGGAGTGTATGGGAAACTGCCTTTTGTAATTCAGAGCTTTTTGGAAAATGGGTTTCCGGATAACAGATCACATACCTGCACTCCTTTACCTTATATTGCAATGTTTACAGTATTACAACACTGTATTTCCAAGAGAATAAGGTTTGGTTGTAGTCCAACTGCTGTGTAACAAAATACAAATGTCAAATATAATATTGGTCGCTAATGCAAAAAATTGTTTATAATTCATTTGCAATGCAAATAAAAGTTGGGCAAAACTTAAATTTTTCAGTTTTTTTTTAAATTCCATTTATTAAAGCTCGATGCAGCAAAAAGCCTGAATCTGAAAATCCACCATCTCTGACCTGCCGAGGTTGTGTATAAGCCAATGGCTATCCTATTTTGAAGTTTTGTAAGTCTGCTCTGAAATAAGCCAAGAAATCTGATCATTTCATGCTTTATGGTAAAAAATTGTAAAAATTCAGGCTTTTTGGGTAAAAAGTCTGAAAAAATCGAGTGATTCAGGAAAAAACTCAAAAAAACACAGTAGATTTTTTTTTCACTTGATTTTATCGAGTTTTTACCAGAACCGATTAAATTGAGCATTTTTAATAATAAATAAGGTTAAATCGGGTATGGGAGTTTGGTTGTGATTTTTTTTCTTAAAAAAAGTAGATAAATTCAGATTGTAGCAAATAAACCTCCCCCCTTTATTAACAGATATGTTCTCTTTGAATTTTATTACATTTTCCCCATCTCCAATATATTTTGTAAACACATATGATTGATTGGTTGTGGTAATTGCCATGTAATTATCAAAGAAGAAAAGGAAAAACACAAACATTAGACAAAATTGTTATAGTGAAGCAACTAAGCTCCTTGCAGTCATGCTGATACTCGAAGAATAGTGAAATATTGAAGACACCATACTTGACTTGAGGTCTTCTAGCTGAGCAAAATAATTGTATTTTAGGTTAAAACCTTTTATTTAGAACTGGAAGCATGCGCTTTTGTCTCCATGTAGGCTGAACACAGTGGATCCAAGTGGAGAAGTGTCTTCTCAATAATTAAGTTCCAGCTACTGTACATAACAACCTCCAGACTTGGGTCAACGCATTCCAGAACTGAAGAACATATAGTTGCAAGACATCCATCACTGTGATTAGTGATAGTGGAAGAACATCTTGTGAAGAATGTAGAATTCTCTCCAAATTACAATGAAACTATGAAATATTCCTTTTTGTTCAGAGTTGAGATTTATTTTTTTCATTTGTAGTATACCAGGACATCACTTGTGATGGGGCTACAAATTTCATAAATTTGGGGGGGGGGGGATACAAGACAGAAAAGCTAAAAGAAGGGTAAAATGTCAGCTGAAAGACTAACCTGAATTTAAGTGCACTCACTGCACTAGAAGAGCCGAATTTTCGTTTTAAAAAATGGAAATTCGGCTCTTAAAGGAAAAGTAAATGTTTTTCTTTTTCTTTCTGTAAATTTGCTCTAAACAGCCCCCCAGATTAAAGTACCTTAGTCCCTGCTGCAAGTCTGCTCTGGTTTCTGTGTTATCAGCAGCTTGTTTCCCCTTCTTCCTGGTGCAGAGTGAAGCCCCGCCCCTTAGTTTACTGAGCTGTCCATTTGCTGCTGTTACACAATAGAGAGGAAGAGGGAGCCAGTGTGTGCATTAGTAAGCTAGTTTCCCCAAGCAAAAGCTGCTGCACACACTGGTTTCTGCTATGTCATAGTATGCAAATGATCTCCAGGACTAGTCACAGAGATAAGGTCAGCTCAGTAAGCTATGGGGCGGGGCTTCCTGCACCAGGAAGAAGAGGAAACAAGCTGCTGATAACACAGAAACCAGAGCAGACTTGCAGCAGGGACTAAGGAACATTAATCTGGGGGGCTGTTTAGAGCAAATTTACAGATAGAAAAAAAAAAGGTTTACTTGTTCTTTAAAGTTACCAGATGCGGCTTTTTGCCACCCTGGTAACTGAGCGCTCCGTGCCCCCTGAGTCAAGGTTCTCACCTTGCCTCATGGCTGGAGTAGCCCTGGACCTTGCACACCCTAGTCCAAGCTGTTTACAACAGGGGGCTCATAATTTTTATAATACAGGTATGGAACCTGTTATCCAGTATACTTGGGACCTGAGGATAACAGGGATTCATATAATGGATCTTTCTTTAATTTGTATCTTCATAACTTATAGGAGAACTAAACCATAGCCCCCTCCACCCTCCATTCAGTGCCCACTCCATTTTCAACTCTGAGTTTCTTTCCTGCAGCATATATTCCTTTTCAAAGTCAACCTGTCACCTGACCATGCTATATATCTGCAAAGTTGTGCAGAGGAGTTAAAAAGGGCCAACTTCTGTTTGTCCTCTGATCCTCCTCTGTCAGTTGCCCTTACGGATCTTGCGGGAGCAGGTGCAGTAGAAGCTTATTGAGGACAAAGATTGAACTGCGCATGCTCCTTCAAGATCCACGTCACCACTTTACAGAAGAGGATCAGAAACAGACAGAATCTATGCAAATCTGAAGATTTATAGCATGTCAAGATATAGGTAGACTTTTAAAATTAATAGATGCTGTGGGCAGGGAGCTTGGAGGGGGCACTGGAAGTTGAGGGGGTGGAGGGTGCTAAGGTTTAGTTCTCCCTTAAATCTACTAGAAAATCAGTTAAACATTAAATAAACCATGTGACAGAAATGTATGTCTCTCCATTGCATTTCTGGAAAAGATAAGATAATCAACTAACCATTATTCTCCCAAACAGAAGCAGAATGAGAACTGAGGCAGATTATTTATTATTATGAAACAACTTCATTCCATACAAACAGAATTAGAGACGGAACTGCTTCAATGTACGCTCCAAAATGAATTTGTAATCTTCACAAAACTGCTCTCGGCTTCTGTAAGAGTCATTCTGGGATGGATGCGTTTGTTTAAAAATTTTAATATGCGCCAAGTCGGTCCTGAAAATAATATACAAGGCGCTTGGTTGAGGAACTCAAAAACACAGCTGGAGAGCTAGTGAAAGAAATGTAAATATAATTTTTATTCTGCAAATAATTGCTTAGCCAAATAGATTACTGGCATTATTAATTGCACTGAAAGTGTTATTTTTACTTGGCTGTTTTGTTACATGTTTTGTTTATGGAATAAAAAGGAGCAAAAGTGGAACAATGTTCTATATGCAGTTAGAGAAGTATTTATATTTTAGAATCTAGCACATTATGAAGTCCTATTGTCCAAAATTAGTCTTAACTGCATTGGTACCATGGGATACCTGGGGTAGGAGAATGGGTGGGAAAGTCCATGTTGCAGCAAGTTGTAATGAAGGGTTTGTGGTGCCATGGGCTGAGCAGTTTATAGATAATTACCTAAGGGGACAGGACAGTTTGAGTTCGATGGGCCTACCTTTCTTCCCTGACCATCAACCAACTAAATGTTGTCCTAGTTGTTCACTCACCCAGAAACAGACCAAGCCAATGTAAGTGTAAATTCCATGGGACCACAGCAACATGCTATACAGCTACAGTCTGAGCCCAACTAAAAGTGCTTATCTGTGAAGATATGGTTCTATTTAATGAGTAGTGTCAAGATGAAGAGGTTTGTTTATTGACTTAAAGAAAAAAGAATGAAAGGCATTGCAGTGTATAAATACAGAATTATAAATAAAGCATTATACTGTAAGGAAGGTAGACCCGTGCCAGCTCCGACATGGCATTTGCTCAGTTTTATGATATAATTGATTATTTCCCAACCGATCCTCCAAAAACTTTTTATCAGGCTCTTCAACAGTTTAGTAGAGTAGCCATCACCGCAACCATATCATAAAGAATGAAAGAAATCTGGAGAGCCTTCCAGTATGAATGAATGTAGTTTTATTGAAGCACTACATGTTTCGGACCACATAGGTATCCTGCACCAGAGGAAGGACCCATGTGGTCCGAAACATGTAGTGCTTCAATAAAACTACAATCATTCATACTGGAAGGCTCTCCAGATTTTCTTCATTCTATATGCTCAGTTTTATGCTCTAGTTCCAGACTACCAAGCCCACACAACTGACTTTTTTCCATATACATTTGGCCACAGTTTGACCTGACTTTCTTTATCCTGCATCGGGTTGAGTACAGTACCCGCATAATACCTCAGCAGGACTCAGCAGGATTATACATTATCTGCCCATGCTATGTGGGTGGCTCGCAGGTACCCAATCTGCTGCAATAGAGGCTACAGGAGGCCATTCCAGGGGTAACGGATGAAAATCCAAGCTTCCAAATGGAAAAATCATTTGGTGTGACTCGGGTAGACATCCATGGGGTTGAGAAGGTGGGTAATTCAGGTCAGTTTTAGGGAAAGCAGGTATGGTTTGAGAGTGGGTCTTAAAAACAGACCCGTGCATGTGTCTACCTTCTGGCCTGCTTCTTGACATTGATCTTTGTTTCCTCCTCCTGTCTAGGTACAATACCTTGGGTCCTTCCATCTAAGCATGCTTATTCTAAGTCCTTGACCACATACTAAAGTCCCGGTATCTGCAGAGTACTGGGAGGCTCATCTCAAAGGGCTTTGCACCAAACTCAAATACACAACACTTGGTTCTCTTATAAGTAAAAAAAAATGGGTTAAATACATTATACAGAGACACAACAAAAACATTAAGGGGCAAATTTACTATCATTCCCCAAAAGTCCTATGATTTTATTCGAAATTCCATAAGCATTCGACTATCGAATGCTTATCAAATAGTTTTAGGCTATCATTTTGCTCGATAATCGATTTCTCTATGAAATCGTACAATCGAATACCGATTTCACGAAAAAATTGTACTTTTTCCATCAAGCCTCCGAAAAAATCGTACAATTCGATCGATCGAAGTGTTCGATCATACGAATGGTATTCGAGCAGGACTTAGTCAAAGAAGCCTATGGGGGGCGGGGTTCCCATAGACTTCTGTTGCAATTCAGTAGGTTCAATCTGGCGAAGTAAGCATTCGAAGGTTTTTAAAATTTTGATTCCTTCGATCATCGAATGATTGAATTATCGAATATCTGATCATTCGATCTATTTGATAATTCGGTATTCAATGATCGAAGAGGCCAAATTATAGAATATTCGAATATCCGATTAAATCGTACGATCGTAATTCGATCATATTCGATTAAACTACGATCTATTCACATGAATTTTGTAAATTTGCCCCTAAGTAATATAAGGTATTGTGTAAGTGTACAGAGTAAATGACTGCACATAAATGATGGTAATACGTGGTCTAAATTATGAAGTACAAGTACTGTATGAGTACCTGTTATCCAGAATAAACCCAATAGGCTGGTTTTGCTTTCAATAAGGATTAATTATATTTTAGTTGAGATCAAGTACAAGCTACTGTTGTATTATTACAGAGAAAAACAAAATCATTTTACAATTAGGATTATTTGTATAAAATGGAGTCTATGGGAGATGGCCTTCCTGTAATTGGGAGATTTCTGGATGAGATTTTCCTGCAAAACTGGTAATTAAAACACCAGCACCTGCTGTGGGTTGCTTCCCTTTGACATAAATGTGAAGACCCAGAATAAGTAAATAATATGGTGCTACATGTTTCATGGGTCAAGTTTAACTCATTGGGTCCTTTTTATTAAACCTCAAATAATTCTGGTTGAGTTTTTAAAGGGGAATACTCAAATTTTTAGAGGAAAACAAAGTCTCAAATTTTTAGAGATTAATTATACGCTAAAGCTGCTAAAAATGCAAATCTGAAAATACTCCATCTCAAAACTGTCGAGGTCATGTAGAAGTCAGTGGCAAATGTCACTGAACATGTCGCTTGACATTATGATCTGCACTGGTTGTAGTCTGATAAAAATCTGATAAATTCGAGTTTTCAAAACCTTTTTTGCTTAGACTTTATCTAGAAGAATTATTGATAAATGAGTGAAAATTGGTGGATGGGAGTTATAGTTTGTTAATAAAATTTGAGTTTTAGTAAAACCCCCCCATCCTGTTTCTACTGATGCCAGTGGGAACCAGCCCACAGCAAATAGCCATTTTATCCCAGTGACTAAAACACCTCATGTGATGCAGCCCTTCTGGTAAAGACCATATAAATGGAGGAGACAAGAGGAAACATTTTTTTTACTAACGACGCGCGACTCCTTTCGCAAATTTTTTCGCCAATTCGTGAATTTCTCTGGAAATTCGCAAATTTTTCGGCGAAGCGAAACGTGTGAGATTCGCCCATCACTAGCCAGCAAATCCACCATCTTAGACCTTCCAAGGTTCTGTATAAGTCAGTGGCAGAGGCAGGGCCAGAACTAGGGTTAGGCAGAGTAAGAGAAATCTGGGGGGCAACTTTTCTGCCAACTAAACCCAAGTCCGGTCCCATCTTGGTGCACTGGCTGGTTTCTGCATTGGCATGCATGCATGAGCATGTATCCTTTTTGCTTGAGCGGTCTTTTCCGTGCATGCGTGCTGGACCTTTTTTCGTGCACACATCTTCCACACATGCATGCGCCTATTGAGTGCCTGGACAGCCAGGTTGCCTAGAGAGCCTGGCTGACCTGGCCCTTGGCAGAGGTCACATCTAATTAGAAGTTATCATGGCCTGCGCTGGCTTTAGCCCGAAAATCCAATAGTTTTGGACTTTTCTGGCAAAATCCCGAAAAATTATATGATAAGGGGAGAAAGCCTAGAATTTTCCTGGTTTTCCCCAAACCAATTAACTCAAGCTTTTTAAATAATAAATAAGGTCAAATCAGTTATGGTTTTGTTTTTTTTCCTAAAATAATGAGATAAATTTGGATTCTAGTAAATAGCCCTCTAAAGTGTCGAAACTGTCATTGCTGAGTAGCTGATGCACATTGTATGCTTCTGATATAAACAAACACATTTCCTTCCATGGAAACAAGAGGATTTGGCCTTCAGAAATGACTCACTTTATACTCGCAGAACAATACAATTCATATTTTCCTTATCACATATTTACTAGAGCTGTAATTAGGCAGTTATAGGTTTATTTACATTGCTCTCTATATGTAATCTCTCAGCAAACTGCACTAAGATAAAAACAATTTATTGTGGAACAGTGAAGGCAATCCTCCTCCCTGACACCTGTCCCCTTTGCCTGGAAGGTGCAATTTGCAAAGCCAAGTGTGACCATCGAGGCAACCCAGGCAGTCGGCTGGAAAGGTGAGAGGGTGCTAATTGCTTCCTGTTTGGGTGCATTAATACTCAGTCTTAGCCGTCACACTGGATATGTGTTGATTAAGGGAACATGGCAATAAATTGAATAAAGACTGCTCATGATCATCATCTGTGATATATCCAGAAACCACCATTAACTATAGTGTGCCCTTATCCGATATTATTATTTTTAGTTATTGTTATTAAATTATTGTACAAATACACCCATATCACATACCAGTTAACTGGTCAGTGAACTTCAATGAACTGTTTAATAACATAGCCCACATTCTTTGTAGTAAAAACAAAAATTAAATATACACGTATTGGGACCTGTTATCCTGGGACCTGGGGTTTACTGTATAAAGAATCTTTCCATAATTTGGACCTTAATTCTATCAGAAAATCATGTAAATAATAAATAAACCCAATAGGCTGGTTTTGCTTCCAATAAGGATTAATTATATCTTAGTTGGGCTCGTGTAAAAGCTACTGTTTTATTATAACAGAGAAAAAGGAAATTTGGATTATTTGGATAAAATTGAGTCTATGGGAGATGGTATTTCCTTAATTCAAAGCTTTCTGGATAATGGGTTTGTGGATAACGGGTCTCATACCTGTAGGTTATGGAAAATGGACAAGCAACTCTGTATCTACTGCTTTGTATATCATACTATCCCCAAGCAAGCAAAAAGCAACATTAAGTCTGGAGGGGTCATTCACACTGAACCTGGGTGCAGGTGCTAGAACTATAAGACAGTGATCCCCACACAGCAGCTTGTGAGTAAGTTGCTCACCAACCCCTTGGATGTTGCTCCCAGTGGCCTCAAAGCAGGTGCTTATTTTTTAATTCCAGGCTTGGAGGCAAGTTTTGGTTGTATAAAAACTGCCAAAACTGCCAAACAGAGACTCCTGTAGGCTGCTGCCAGTCCACATAGGGGCTATCAATAGAAAATCACAACCCATATTTGGCCCCCCCTGGAACTTTTTTCTTACATAGAGAAAAAGAAGAAAGATTGATAAATGTACATTCCCTGGTCCCCTGTCACATAAGTAATCTATGCAGATGAATTTATTTACAAAGACAGGGTTTTTTTAGTTACACAATTCTGATCATAAAATTGACAAGCAACCATACCACATTAGGGTAAAACATATACGGAGGTCCCTAACTATTTAACTCTGGTCATAATACTCAAACGCTAAAGCCTCCCAGCATAAATACATTACCTGGAATAAAGGTCTCCCAACCTGGGCATTGGTTTTATTCATAGGGCTCAGTCCTCCCCGCCATTAGCTTTCAAGGGAGAGAGATAACCTAGACCACAGCATTGGTTCCATGAGATTAATCCTCCCCTGCTTGTGGCTTTTAAGGGAGAGAGACTGTCCAGACCAACACCCATTTCCAAAGGCATTGGCCCTGTAGCTATTCTCCAAAATGCAAGTTAGGGGGCAAATTGCAAAACTTTAGAGGGTTATAGCTGAAGGTATTGGTTGGGTTGTAGGATATTTAGGCAGAAACAAGCTCCTAAAAATCTTATACAAGTTAACAGAAGACTGGAAGATTCCTTCTGGTAAACTTTTGGTGGCTCTGTTTTTGCTCTTTGATAAATATATCCCTTAATGTTGTTTTATTTTGGTTATAACCTGTAGGTTCCTTTTTATCTTGATCTATGACAGCCAAGCAACCTCCTGCAGCATTACATTCAATGTTTGCACGGTGCTGTACAAACGAATTCAAAATGTTGGCCTTCATGTTCAGAGAATGGTTTCTGAAACGTCCGAGCAGCTGTGTATTAATAAAGGAAAAGCTTTCATGCATTTCAAATGAACCAGCTCCTGTTTACAGAATGTTTAATGGGGTTTTGATGTTTACCTACCACAAAGCCTTAAAATAAATGCTATGTCCTCCATCAATAAATATATCAAATTTCCTGTCTTGTAAGATTGGCAATTGATTTATGAAGCTCTGCCTACAGTTAATAAAGATTATGTTGATGGTCACAGTTTATCCCTAAGGCTGAAAACAATTTACCTTCCTAGTCCTAAAAAACCCTTTTCCTAGTTGGCACAGAATAGCCCAAGGTAACTGCAGAACTGTTGATAGAAACTGTACAGTTTGGTACATGGAATATAAAGGGCACCAGTAAGAATGATTTAATATGACATGACAAGCATCCAATTAAACACACAAAAGAGATACAGGAAGAACAAGGAAAGAAAGAAAAACATGAAAAAGTTTTCTTCAGAGAGTAAATCATTTATGCTCTATAGCATGGATCTGCAATTTGTGGCTTTTTAGCAACATCCCATGTCTATGTATTTGGCGCAAAACGACTCTCCATGACCTGCCATATCCCACCTTGAAGCTTAAGTCAAAGAGATTTTGAATCGATATTAATTGAAATATTATTGAATAATAATTGAAATAATAGTTTGTAAGCTATTGGGACTGATCTAGATGATGTATAATCTCAATAAAGATGGGGGTTGATCAAAAGACAGTTCCTGGCAGGATGTTTTATTAATAATTCATTCTGGGAAAACTTTTTTAAAAACATAAGTGTTTTTAGGTACAAGTTATGATATAAAATTAGCAAGTCACAATACCATGTCAAGTTAAACCCCTTATAGTGGCCCTTTTTTATCTCTGGTCATAAACAGTATTTTATAGGTGGGCACATCCTTCATTGGTTGCATTTTTTGGAGAAACGGGTCTCCTGACCAAAGCACTGGTTTCACATGCTGATCCTAAACTGTAACTATTATAAAGAAGTGATCTCCAATATCAAAACCTATTTTTAAACACATAAGGCTACTATTAAAGGGATGTGGCGTGTTAGAACCACATGATGGTTTGTTCTGCCTTCCTACAAAATGCAAAAATTCAATGAAGGTTTGGGATCACTCCAAGACTAAATTAAGGTAAAGTATTATGGAAGTTTGACTAATCTGGCCATAATGGGTGTTGCTCCTCCCTTATTGGTGGAGGATAAGCCTGTGATGGCAATTCTTTGGTCAGGAGACTCTTTTCTGAAAAAAAGGCAACCTATCAGGTCGGTGTCAACCTATGACAACAAGACCAGGGCTAAATTGTTAGGACCACCATAACAAAGGAGCATATAGTATGACAAAGAGATGAAAGCATGAAGAAGTGAGGGATGGAAGCAAAAAAATAAACATGAGAAGACAAAAGGTGAACGTTAAATTTGTCTCTACGGAAGACTTGTTATGCTGTGATTTGTTCTTATGGATTAGCCTTACACATTTTGTATCTCCACAGACACTTAGGGGCAGGTTTACTATTATTCACCCAAAATCCTACGAATTTATTCGAAATTCGATAAGCATGCGACTATCGTATGCTTATCGAATAGTTTTAGGCTATCATTTTGCACGATATTCGATTTCTCAACGAATTCGAGCCTCCAAAAAATTGGTAAGTTTCAAACGATCGAAGCGTTCAATCATACGAATGGTATTTGAGCAGGACTTAGCAAAAGAAGCCTATGGGGGGTTCCCATAGGCTTCTATTGGTATTCAGTAGGTTCAATCTGGCGAAGTAGGCATTCAAACGATTTTAAAATTTGAATTCCTTCGATCATCGAATGATCGAATTATTGAATATCTGATCATTCGATCTATTCTATAATTCGATAATTTGGTATTCGAATATCTGAAAAAATCGTACGATCGTAATTCGATCATATTCCATCGAGATACGATCCATTCACGTAAATTTTGTAAAATTGCCCCTGAATCATAGGCTGCCTTTATTAAGAGCCTATGTCCACGATTAAGGGAGTTAAATATATCAGGTTGAATTTTAGAGTAATGCGAATTTTTTAAAACTCTAATAAATTCGAATTGTATGTTATTAATGAAAAAAATAAAATATAGAATATACCCAACAACGCAAATCAAATTTGAAGGGAGTTTTCCTCTGAAAGAAAAACTCGACATTTGCGCTTCAGATTTTTTTCGTGCAACATTTTTTCTCCCATTGGAGTTAATGGGACTTTGTTTTCTAAACAAAACTTGGCAAAAATGTGGCTTAACATTACTATTAATATCCTCAAATGACTTCTACATCAACTCAGCAGGTTTTTGGTGGAGAATAGTCAAATCAGAACTGTTTCCAGGGTTGAGGTGTGATAACTCACACACTGGAATTCAAATTTGAGTTGCTGGTTTTAAATTCTAATTTGTGAGTTTTGACCCCCAAAAAATCGAATTTGAATTCACCATTCAAACCTTAGTAAATCTGCCCCCAAGTTTCTGTGGGGATATGAAACGTGTAAGGGTATGCCATAAGAACAGAATAAAAATATAACTTTCTTTTAGGTATCTGTGTGGAGGATTGGTCCTTTGAGTGACTGCTTAAATGCAATATGGTTTGCTCCCTTAGCTGAAGGTTCAGGGTGGTGCACCTGGACCTCCTCCCATACTTGGTGAGTTTATAATTGTGACTCTATTTCCCTTGATGCTGTAATTTGGCACCAAAGGGCAGGGGCATAAGTACACTATAGAGGAAGCAGACAGTGTAGCTACAGGAGGGTCTCAGGAATATAGAGGCCATGATGGGACCATTAAGCATTTCAGCATATATTGTTATAACTACTCAACTTTTGGAAATTCGTGGGCCATAAAATGAACTGTGAGGCCATACAACATCTGGTTAAGTGTCTCTTTGGAACTTTTGATTCATGGTGAGGAAGGGGTTTGACAAAGCCTATCTGAACCAAGGATGTCCTCATTGTCTGAGAAATATTGGTCTGGAAGATGGATTCTGAACCTTAGTAAGCGTTAAGGCAGAATTTTGACCAGCACATTGACATCAGAGTTTCCAGAGCTTCATTGACTCACTGAAAATCAATGATTGAGTGTGGCCTACGGTATCATGTGTTGCAGCAGTTGCAACAACCTGGTATGTTTTGTACACAAACACATAACAATTCCATTGCCTATCTCTCTGGTCTCCCCATGACCATAAAAGGAATGTAAACTTTTACATCTATTACATGTCCTACTGTGAAGAGTCAGAATATTACACATTATACAGATGTATGAGGCCCTGAGTCAATGATTATATTACTTTATGGTAACAGCAGGGTGGGGGGGGGGCTTTATTATTCTGAATACCCAGATATATTATGACAGGTACTTTCACACATATAATATCAGAAGGAAGTTTGTTTCAGGAGATCTGTAGGAATGAATAATGATTGCATGGCACCATCAATAAATATAGCACTATACAGAATAATATCACAGTCAAGTAAGTATTTGGTGAATGTAGGAATAATGAGCACTATGTAAATACAGCACCAGCACTGCAAAGAGAGAAATAGAAAATATAGTGATAAGTAAAGTGAAGAAAGACAAATACCCAGAGGAGTCATCTACCCGGGAGAGTATGCTTGATAGCAGTCATTGATCACTTAGAAGAGATTACAGATAATCTGAGAATACCAGAGTTTTAGCATACTTTACACCAGGGGGCAGATTTACTATTGGTCGAATTCGAATTGTGGTCGAATTGAAATCCTTCGTATTCGAATATCGAATTTGAAGGATTTTACCGCAATTCGATTGATCGATAAAATCGTTTGAATCAAATTATTCGAACGATTTTCACCATTTGATCGAATTTTTTTATTCGATCAAAAATAGCTAAATCTAATTCGGTAGGTTGAATCTGGCGAACTAGGCAGTCGAATAAAAATTTAAAGGGCAAGTTATTTGACTGTCGAATATTCAAATAGAATTTTATGCGAATTATTCGAATCATTCGATCCAATCAAATTTTCAAAATTCGATGGTAGAAGTGGTCTTCAAAAATATTTGAAACTTCGAATTTGAATCTTTTTTAAAATTCGATTGAATTTCTAATCAATCATGTGAATTTGATAAATCTACCTGTGAGCCACATTCAAAAGTGAAATAAGTTGTAGACGAACATGCTAAAAGTTCCAGGGGGTGCCAGATAAGGGCTGTGATTGGCTATTGGTAGCCGCTATGTGGACTGACAGCCTACAGTATGCTCCTTTTGGCAGTACACCTGGGTTTTAATGCAACTAAAGCTTGCCTTCAAGTCAGGATATAAAAAATAAGCACCTGCTTTAGGGCCACTGGGAGCAACATCAGAGAACATGTTGCTCATGAGCAACTAGTTGGGGGGATCACTGACTTACACTATCAGCTGTTATGCTTGGATAAATCCCAGTGGAATTTACAATCAAAGGTCCCTATCACATACACAGTAGGGTCAACTATATAAGGAGCCAGCTAACCAGTTTGTAGGTTGGGAGGAAACTGGAGAAAACATCACAAACATAGGCTGTGCAATATAAAAAATCTATCTAATATAGTTAGTTAACCAAAAATATAATGTAGAAAGGCTGGAGTGAGTGGCTGTGTAACATAACAGAACAGAACACTACTTCCTGCTTTTCAACTCTACAATAACCAACTGCTTTGAGGCCACTGGACGTAACATCAAATGGGTTGTGAGCAATATGTAGCTCCCAAGCTACTGGTTGGAGATCACTGTCCTATATGATAATAACTTGAGAGAGCTTGTTAAAATGATTCTGACCTTAATAGCGGCTCACTGCCAATGTTATAGGTGTAGACTAGATTCATCTGTACCTGACATTCTTACATGTATGTATGAGTATGGATGTCAATTTGGAGTGTTTTGACCAATGTTTGGGTCTAATATAAAATCATCTAGTTTGCAAAGCTCCATTATTTATACATGATCCCTACCATGCTTTCCCCTGCACTAAATAGTATTTTTTTTACCCCAAATTCCAAAGTCATAGTTATTACAGCCTGCAGGTTGACTAGTATTTGTGTTACTAAAGCAGTCTCAATTGAATTATTTCTGGTGTAGCAATGCTCACAGTGCAGGGAACACACAAGGAAGCCCTGGAAGTAAAACTATAGAAAAGCAGGTGATAATTCCAAGGATCTCTTCCATAACTGAGGGATCAGCTTCTTAACTTCTATTGGTGTTGAAGTAAGAACATGCCAGTCATGTAGGTAGTCTGTGTTCATATGCCATTGCCAAACTAGGCTAGATGTTGCCCTTATGAGAAGATAATCAGTTGGCAAGGCAGTAAGTGGGGTGAGAGGGGTCTCTCACTGAAAACTGTAATTGCAAAAAGCTGCAACAAAAGGTCTTTAAATGCCCTTGAAATGTCCTATTATTAATACAATAAACTATTCCTTTGCTGTTGTGTTCCCATGAACATTTTATCTTCTCCGTGGTTTAATCATTTGGGCACTGAAGACAAATGGCAAATAACTGTTTTTCTGTATAATAATTCCAAGGTGCTCTTCCATAACTGAGGGTGAATTTCTTGACTTCTGTTGGTGTTGAGGTAAGCACATGCCAGTCATGAAGGTAGTGTGTGTTCATATGTCATTGCCAAACTAGGCCACATGCCACCATATGGGAAGATTATTGTTTGGCAAGGCAGTAAGTGGGGAGAGAGGAGTCTCTCCTGGGAAACTGTGGCACAACCATATGTGATTGCAAAAAGCTGCAATAAAAGGTCTTTAAATTGAGGACAAATGGCAAATAACAATTTTTCAGTATAACTGCAACAGCAGAAAATATGTAGTATTTGCATTTTCCAGATATATCCCTGTATTGCCATTTCATTAGCACAAGCTAGCTAGAGTTTTTTCCCAATTAGAAACCAAATTTGGTGTAGTCTGATGTCTGCCATGTACATTGGGCTGCCAGATGTAAGTGGCTGGGAGATTGGATTAGCTCTGTGGACACAATTTTCAAAAGAAAGCTTAATGGGAGAATTGCTGAACCTTGAAAAAGCCCATTTAATTCTTAGAACTAATTTAGTTGCTGTGTAGCCAAGACAACTCGTTATCCAGTTAGGAGAAGTTTATTTCATTAAAATAAGATTCAAATTAAAAGTAAAAAAAAGAAGCGTATACTACAGATATTTACAGCAGGCAGCACATATCCACACTGGAGCAGCAATATTTTAGATGAAACTTCATAAAAGTTGCTCATTGGATAACATTTTGCAAAAATAAGAAATAAAAATCACAGCATTCTTCAGTATTCAGAATTCAGTAGTTCTTCATTAGGCAGTTGAAAACAGTAGATAACCACAGGGCATTATTAGCACGTTTGAAGGTTCAGATACATTTGGGGGTTATTTATTATGTGCAGGTCAGGAAGCAAAGGGCAAAGAAACAGGTAAAATTCAAGTTTGAGCTTTCCCCCTCCTGCCCCTTTTTCTGTCTCCTAACTTGGGAGTCTTTCAAATGTGCAAATTTACTATCCATTCTTAATAACACCCACTTTTTGGGCCAGATTGAATTCAGTGAGAAAAAGTTATCTCATGGTTTATCACGTGAAAACTCATGGGGGTAAATTTATCAAAGAGTGAAGTTCCGCCACTAGAGGGAAATTCCACCGCTCTCCATTAATTTCTATGGGATTTTGAAAAGCCTATTCAGCAATGGGTGAAGTGAAAGTTCACCCTTTGATAAATACGCCTTTAAAAATCCCATAGAAATGAATGGAGAGTGGCGGAATTTCCCTCTAGTGGCACAACTTCACTCTTAACTTCACTCTTTGATAAATATACCCCATGGACGAGATTCTATTTGAGGAGAAGAAACTTTTCTCCAAATTCAGTTCCAGTTTTTAGCATTCCAGGTCTCAACATTCCATTTTGAAGAGCAGTTCATCTGCCATTCAACACATGGCAGTTTGTCCCTATTTTTTGCTTCTAGTCTAGTTTTGTTTCTAGTTTCTTTGATTAGAATTATTAGGGCTCATTTATTAACACTGGGCACATTTTCCCATGGGCAGTTACCTAAAGCAACCAATCAAATATTTTTTATCAAATGTGCCCAGTGTTGATAAATGTCCCCCATTGACTTCAGCAAGACCGTTGGCCAAAGAGTTCTGGGATTCATTTTGAGGATCCTTGAAACATATTTCATGCCCTAAACAATAGTCGCGTCATTCGCGGCGCTTCACTTTCGACGCGTGTCGCGTCAAAAACGACGCACGACTCGGTTTTTTTGGTGAATTTTCGCTGCCGAACTTTTGCTGGCATTTCGTGAATTTATTTGCCAGCGGCGAATCGCGGGAGTTCGCCGCGAATTCGCCCCTGGCGAATAAATTCACCCATCACTAGCAAAAACGTGTTTCTTCTGTTTTCCTGTTTTAGCAAACGAACCCTAGTGCATAACACATAAGTTGGAATGCCCCTCTACAGCAGAATTTTGTGTTTGAAATCCTTGTTGTAAAAATCGCACAGGATCGAATAGAAAGTGTTTTCGTTTTCTCTGTGGTGAGCTCATTTCTCTCCTGCCTAAAATAATGTGTAGATTTCAAAGGGGGTTATCCAAGAATAATAAACATATAAGGGTTCATTTATTAAAGTTTGCCAAGTGTCATGTGCAAAAAGCAATGTTTTCTGATTCAATCTTTTTCAAGCATATGCTAGCAATCAAGAAAACATAATTGTGAATTAGAAGGAAATGGGCTGGGTTCATTTGTAATATCGCAATATTGTTTTTTCATTGCAGTTTAATGTCTCTTTAAAGGAATTTGTGGCATATGGCCGTGGCATAACTAGGGTGCACCGAGCCCCCCTGCAAAAAATCTTCAGTTACCCATCCTCCCGGCCACCGCCCACCCAGACTCCTCCCATTTCCAGCACAGACCTCACCCACCTCCCCGCACAGACTCCACCCACTATATGCCCATTGCTTCACCGTCACAGGTAAGAGAGCAGCTGGAGAAGGGTGGGTGGGGGAGGGTTCTTGTTGGCTATAGAGGAAGTAGCCTGGGACCCCCTTTTCCCTGGGCCCCAGACTTTGGGGTCTGTTTCCTCTGTAGTTATGCCACTGCAGTTAATTATGTATTTCTGAGAGGGAGAGAATATTGCAATATTTTTAATTTATTTTATTGAATTTTGTGTACAGTGGGCATCTTTTTGGAACTACGCTTTTGGAGATGCTTATCCTGTTTCTGTATCTGAGGATGAACTCACAGGATAATAAAGTTCTTCAACGTCCCATTCTGTAATATAACAAAATGGTTTTAGGTCCTCACAATGCGGTAATTTAAGGCTTTTTTTTTTCCTGCTTGTTGGCAAATTTTAGGTGTTGTCCTTGTGGGGATAAACGGAGGCTGGAATTGTTTGTACTAAAGAGCTTCCCAGTCTATTCCCTATGAAATAGGAGAAATAAAATGTACATTAATAGCCTGTTCGAAGTACATAAAATCCGCAACTATTCCTATTCTAGTAAATACAGATAATAGCATAAGCTTATAGACGGACAGAGGAAACAGTATCCATGATTTCAGACATGGCTGCCATGCAAGATGCCGAAACAACTTAACTTTGAAGAAAGGACTTATCTTTACATCCTCAACACCGTGTTCACCGAACCCAAGGAGCTTTCTTCGAAAGCTGCAAAATAAACTGATGTTACTCCAACAGAAGCTCAAAGTGAAACAATGGAACAGCTATGCTTTTTTGACCCAACTAAAGTTGTGCTTATTTTACAAATATGTAAAAGGATAACAATAAGGACAAGTAATAGGATAAGGAAAATTCCTCATATGCACTTAACATTCTGATACCATGCTTGGAACTTCATTCACTAAGGTGCAAATTCAATAAAGCAAGAAGCATTTAACGCTAGCGCTAATTCGCCAGCTCAACGTCAATTCGCAACTTCACCGATTAACTAACAGTGTCCCTGGCGAAAATTCGCTAGGGAAGTAGATAGACTTGAGCAACTTCGCACCCTTACGCCAGGCGAAGTTACACACTGACTAAGGGACGTAACTACGCTAATTCACTAAGATGAACATTTTTGTAGACGTTACCTCTTACGCTAGACGTTACTTGCCAAAGTTCAATACAATAGATAGGAGTTTGAAAAAAAAAACTTTACATTTTTTCCCAAAAAACGCTGGCGTCTTTTACCTTTTGTTGGGTGATAGTCTGAAAAATAGCGAATTTTTTTTAGGGTTACCCTCCTTCTCCCCTACATTTCCTAACATATGGCAACACAACTATACAGGGGGCACATGTAGGGCAATAGGACAACTTTATTTTATTTATTAAAGGTTTCCTGGGCTTGTTTAGTGGAATGTAGTGGCTGTTACATACACCTCTACATTTAACTTTGCGCCGTATGCAAATTAGGCATCACTAGTGTAAATGGGAAGTAACAGTAGTGCTACTTCGATACCGTTCGCCGCCGTGAGTGCAAATTCACATCTTAGTCAATTTGCATAGCGCTGGTGAAAATTCACCTGCCGAAGTGCAGCAAATGCTGGCTAATCTTTTGCTAGTGCATTTTCGCGCTTTAGTAAATTTGCCCCTAAGAGTTCACAATCTTCCTCAGTTAGAGTTTCGGGTTCATTTGGTTCCATACTGCAAAGGTTGTTAAAGTGATACTGGCACATAAAAATAGGAACGTGTTGGTATCAATGAAGAGAAGTTCTATGTGAAATATAAGCATCTGAAAGTCTCCCAAAGCTGCCCCAGCCCAGCAACCTTAGCAACAGCGACCCTCCAGCACTAAATCATCTTGCTGAGTTGTTTCAGATACGCTGGGCTGGGGGTGGTGCGATCCCTCCATAGGCTGGAGTCTGTTTCCATTTGTAATTAGCCTGTGGAGGGATCAATACGCCCCTAACCCAGCATAACTGAAACAACTCAACAAAAGATAATTTAATGGTGTCAGAGGGTCGCCATGACTAAGGGTCACTGGGCTGGGGGCGGCTTTGGGAGAATTTCAGCTGCTTATATTTTGCCTGCAGCTTCTTTTCATGGATACCGATATTTTTGTAGGAATGTGTCAGTAGCACTTTAATTACTTGTAACTGATTCACTCCATAGGGCAGCTGCCAAAAGAAACAGTTTTTGTTAGAAAGGTGATAAAAAACCATCAATGGATATAACAGTGTAAAGTCTAATGTTTTCTTTCAAAGGTTTACTTGAAAGAGTCTGCTATGGTGTCAAAAAGTTGCCCCCGCCAATTTAGCATGTACTGTTTTTAGTAGAGATTTAGTCATAGATTGTAGTTATCAAGTATCAAGAAAGAGCTGCAGAATTCTCCAGAGATGCCTTCTAATCCCGTGTTACAAGTTCTAGTGATCAAGTCTTAGATTTGACACTAAACTCTTCACACTAAACAGTCGTGTGAAAAAATTCTCCCAGAAAATTTATTATGAGTATGCTATTAGTGATGGGCAGATCCATCCCGTTTAGCTTCTCCGAAAAATTTGCGTATTTTGCGGGAAATTCCCGAATTGGAGAAAAATTTGCGAAATGAGTTGCGGCGTTTTTGACGCCAGCGAATTTTCGGCAGGTGAATTTTTGCTGGCGTTTTGTGAATTTATTCGACAGCTGCAAATCGTGGGAATTTGACTCGAATTTGCGCCTGGCGAATAAATTCGCCCATCGCTATATGCTATAGACCCCCTAATATACCATAATGGATGGTGCGGCTAAGCTCCTGATGCAAATAGAAAAGTTTGGGGAAAGTAATCATAATGGGGGATTATAATTACCCAAATACTGACTGGAGCAACAGTACTGCCATGGCTGTTAACTGGAACAAGTTTATAAATGTGTTGCATGACAATTTTATGGCACAGGTTGTTGAGGAACCAACCAGAAAAAAATGCTCTATTGGATTAAGTGACCTCTAGTGACTCTAGAATGTATAGCAAATGTGTACAATAGTGACCATAATGTGATTAAGGATGCACCGAATCCAGGATTCGGTTTGGTATACGGCCATTTTCAGCAGGATTCGGATTTGCATATGCAAATTAGGGTTCAGATTCGGGGGTTTGGCCAAATCCAAAATAGTGGATTTGTTGCAGCCCTAAATGTGATCTCATTTAAAGTCTGGTGCAAAAAACAAATATACACTTGGGCAACGAAAAAAAAGTAAATTTTAGCACCTTAAGGGCTGTCCTTCAGAGCATAGAATGGGGCATTATGCTTTCTGCTAAAAACATATAACAGAAATGGTTGTTTGATGTTGGTGTTGGGCAAATTATTTGCAGGCTTGTTAAGGGATCACATTCAAAATGTTGTCCTAGTGAATGACAAAGAAGGATAGGTCATGTCAGACAAATTTGATTGCTTTTTATGATAAGGTAAGTAAGATGCTGGACAGTGGGGTCTATTTGATGTGATCTATTTGGATTTTACCAATGCGTTTGATACCGTGCCCCAGTAATAACTGCTTTCTAAATAAGGTCTGTTGGGCTTAATCAAGTTATTTGCACATGGATAGGAAACTGGCTACAGGATCGGGTACAGAGGGTGGTTGTTAATGGTACATTCTCTACTTGGAGTAAGGTTCTTAGTGGGGTCCCTTAGGGCTCGGTATTGGGTCCACTTTTATTTAACTCGTTCATTCAGAGAAGGGTGTTGTAAGTAACGTATCAGTTTTTGCAGATGACACAAAACTATGCAGCACAATTAACTATATCCAGGATGCGGCACTTGCAACAGGATCTTGACAAACTGGCAATCTGGGCAGCTAAGTGGCAAATGAGATTCAGTGTTGATAAATGTAAAGTCATGCACCTGGGATGTAATAATATCCACTTATACCCTTTATGGGACTGCACTAGGCAAATCCATAATGGAGACGGAGCCTGGAGTCCTTGTAGATGATAAACTTGGCTGTAGCAAGCAATGCCAGTCAGCAGCATCAAGGGCCAATAAGGTCTTGAGCTGCATTTAAAGGGGCATTGATTCGTGGGAGGAGGGGGTTATTTTGCCACTGTACAGACGACTGGTAAGGTCCCATCCAGAGAATGCCTTAAAGTTTTGGTCTAGAGCCTGCCCACAAATCCAGGCCTGAATAAAATGTGATTGTTCTCTCAATATGTTTAATGCTTGTCTCTCTTTAGTTGTAAGGTTATTATGAACTTTAAACTTAAATTCCAGGAGTGAATTAATCCCATGTATCACAGTCTGCAAAAACACATTTACACTCCTATTTGAGGAGACATGAACAAATGTAATTTTAGTTTTCCAATTAGGTATAGACACACTCTGGAGATTTTCACTAACATGTTCCATTACACTCAATAATCTGCTGACCTTAAAGTGGACCCGTCACCCCAAAAAAATATTCAAAATCATATTTTATCACATTAGTCAAGCAAAATGAACATTAATGACACTATATAAATTATTTGGATTTTGTTTTCTTCAGTCTGGGAATTCATAATTATAACAAGCAGGCAGGAGCCATTTTGTGGACACTGTTATTAAGACAAGTCTTGTATCATCTCAGAATCTTGTTTGAGCACCAGAATGGGGGACCCGATGTCTATCCCCATGTCCTGGCTACACAATTAAATGGTTAAGGGAACTGGGGGAATGTGTGGGGAGCAGTGACATCTAGGAAGTGCTGAATGGAAAGTGAAAGTATAGAAGAGTGGCAGACAATATTTGATTTTTAATTTGAAATTGGATTTCATGTTTAATTTGAAAAGGACTTTTATTATACAGATTTTTGTGTCTGGGTGACAGGTCCACTTTAAAGCATTGAGCATCCCATTCAAAATTGTTATTTGGTACAGCAGGGGTGGAAGGCTAGTTTTTCTGGTGCTTAAGACATTCCTGGAAGCCTAGAGTCACCACCAGATCTCCTAAATGTCAAAATAAAAGTACATGAGTTCAAGCCTGTCCAGACTTCCAAGGTGGGGACAAGATTTCTGGGATTCAGGGAAGCCTGGGCAGGAATAACGCTTGTATGATAGCAATCATTGACAGTGGTTATAATGCTATTACTATTATGGTTGATATTTTGTCAAAGGTTCCAAGTGAATTGAGACAATTTTTGATGGAAGAATTTGATAACTGAACAAACTTAACCAAAAAATGCATTTTATATTTTGTGTTATCCAGTGGTCTTCTAATTCCGTGACCAAATCTGTAGACAATTTCTACCTGTGTACAGGCACCGTAACTAACACTTACATACTGTGTATGGGACGTTTTGTCCCTTATCGGCCCATATCATGATCTGCTTGTTGTCACCTTCAGCCAAATAAGCAAATCTTTATATTAGATTTACTTAAAACAGTTTTGAAATGCCTTTTGCTATCATCTAAGACATTTAGCTGTGAAAACCTTTCATTTCCTTAGCCAGGGCAAAGTACATAAAAAATGATACCTCTTCATTAGTTGTTATGATAAATATATACCTAATCTACAAAACCGTACCTGTAATCTAAGATCATTTGTTTTCTCAACATTATAGTTGTGCTTTAGGAGGCTTTTGACTTTTGTTTATCTGTTCTTTCTTTTTTGGCAATACATAGATATTGCTAGATTATTTATGTGGTTGGGTGTTGAAGATAAAGTGAAGGCAGTGTATTCATCACAGATCTGGAGACTTCTATTCACTTTGTGTGCACATCTGTCAGGGCTCACACACTGTTTATGAACACTGCTGATACAAACATCAAGGACTAAAATCAAGGTCATCCGTAACCAAGAAGAACAGAATTACTTTTTTTCCACTTCCTGTAAACAGTTTCTGTTAAGATTTTCCTTTAACTGATCAATCCATTTCAAATCAAGGACAAATGACTCCATGAGCGCATAAATGTACGAGACAAGAGAAAAAGATTATGAAAAACAGCCCTTATATAAGAAATGATTATTTCTTTAGCCGTATTCATCATTCGCTGTAAACTATGCATTGTCATGCTTTCAATCTTGTCTTTCTAAGTTTTTAACTAATTATATTTGTCATGTAGGACATCATCAGTCTTAGAGCAGAAATGTTCTCTAGAAAACAGTGGTAGATGAAGAAGAGAACAATGTATCTCTTACTCCCATAGACTGCTATACATTTTCATGAGATAAACCATGAGCATTAAGCATTGGTAGGCAACTGTTTGATCTCCAGCCGGGCACATGGCATATGGCTACCAGTGGTTATCAGGTCTTCCCTCTTCCTAGCAACTAGTTTGAATTTTTGGACAATAATGCTGGCAGAGTTCCCTTTGACATTTCATAGAGCACTTGGAGTCTTCACTGAAGTGTCTAACTCCACAATGTAGTACAATTTTTGCTTCCCTTGTAAAAAAAAAAAAAAGGGGTGTTAAATTATATCTGGACTGCTGTATAGAGATAGACAGTATTTTGAAGGTCACACAGTAACATGACTACCTGGAAATACATCTTACTTTTTTGACCATAAAGTGATTATACCATAACTTTTTCAAATCTACATTTTCTCAACACTTCTGAATCATTAAATATTTGTCTTTAAGAAATTTACAGAAATTCCATACTCTTTAATGTCTGGGTCCACCATCTCTAGAGATTGTCATGGTTTTCATGTCAATACAATTTTGTAATTTAGTGTGGCTCTACTTTTGCATAGTCAGCAATATTATTAATATACTTTATTGTCCAAATGCCTTCTGTGTAAATCTAAAATGTTGTTACTAGTATATGGTGGACCATCCGTAGACCAAGATTTTTTTATTACTGATAATTTAAAAGTAACCCCCCCACACAAATTGATGGTCAGGGCTCTCTTATAAGTTAAAAAAAAAACATTGGCACCAGGGCCCCCCTTACAAGTTAAAAAAAATGGGGCCCCAAAAATATTTTTTTTAAAAAAACATTGGCCGCAGGGCACCCTTAGAAGTTAAAGAAAAAATAATAATAATAAAAATAATAATAAAAAAAAAAACATTGGCGCCAGTGCGCCAGCGGGCCCCAAAACATATTTAAAAAACAATTGGTGCAGGGGCCTATAGAGTATTAAAATAAAACATTGGTGGCCAGGGGATTAGAAAAAAAAACCCCACATTGGTGTCAGTAGAATTGAACTTGTGGCTTCAGGACTTTGGGTCTTTTCGCGGTTTCAGGACCTCAATGTTGGCTCCTTTCGTGACAACGGGTATTTTCGCCGCTTCAGAACTTCAGTGTCGGCTCTTTTCGTGACTTCGGGTCTTTCCACCACTTCAGGACTTCAGTGTCGGCTCTTTTCGTGACTTCGGGTCTTTCCGCCACTTCAGGACTGTTCGACACTTCTGCATTCAGGCAGCACACCACACGGCTTCGGCGCTTGCATGAGGGGCCTGGCTCTTGAAAAAGTGCAGCACTGACTGGCCCCCCATCAGCCCCGGGACACTTGTCCCCCCTGCCCCCCCCCGATGGCGGCCCTGAATAAAGTATGTAATCGTTGTTCTGTTATATTCTTACTGTGTATTGCATTTCAACACATTTTTGACATGTGTAGAGATCCTTAGGGTTAGGTAGCATTAGTTTGAACACCTAAAGTGGTCCTTAGTGAGCCCTGGGTGTAAGACCCTTTGCTGAATGTTATCAGTAGGTGGCAGAGTTTAAAGGTTTAAAAGGGAGAGCACCCATGTGTCCAGGGCTCTTTTTTTTGCATCCCACCTTTAGGGGAGGTAGGTACATGACTGGGTCTAAGCTGGTGTCAGGTCCCAAGGTGGGGACAGTTCCATTTAGTGATAGGATTTTATGTTTTAGTCACTCTAGGCGCAAAAGCTAGTGGATGTTCAGCTAGCAAGAAACTTTCTGGCTCCAAACAGGAGAGTAGTTGGGATTCGCAGCCTTGCAGTGATAAAGCCACCAGACATGGAATTAGTGGGTGAGCTCAGGGGAAGGGAAAGCGCCCAGGAGCAAGGTACCCCGTAGGATCCCTAGTGCTGGGGAGAAATCACCAAGACAGGTTGTACTACCCACTAGGAGGGACCTATTTGAAAATTACAAGGTGTGGAGGCTTCCACTGATTGTGTTGAGTGCATTTGAAGATATTACTGCCTGATTACTGTTGAAATAAAGTTTTCTGTTTGAAAAAGCAATATGACTGAAATTCATTACAACCTGGTTTCTCTGTGTCCAGAAATCATCAGTTATCTGCTGACCGGAGAAATAGCAAGGCAATATTGCACAGAGTACTTGAGTGCTGGGTCACACTGGCAGCAAATCACACTACTCAAACACATATCTCAGGCCCACCTATGAGTGCCTAGCAAATATTTCCAATAATAATATGGAAGAAGGGAAGCAGAAGAGAGCAAATCTGCATCTGTTGATAACGCCAAGAGTAACATAGCCCTAAAGTTACATGTGTTAGGTAACTTTGGTTATTGTGACTAATACATATTTATATTTTAAATTGTAAACATTGCATGTAATCCAAGCATTTAATTGGAGATTATGTATTGACTGTATGCAATGTCCTGTGAAAATATGACAGTTGTTATGCTTATAAAAATATAAAACCCTAAAACGTCTATAAAAGTCTATTTATTATATAATTAATATATAAGTGTAGGCCTATAGTAAAATGACTAAGGATAATAGTCCAACCAATTTAAATTAACTCACCAAGTTATGGAAGAGGCGCAGGAAAGGCATATACTCATAACATCAAAAGTCAGTAAAGTCCCCAAAGGGTTGATAGCAGACATATACCAATGTATACCAAGCTTCCAGCCTTTACCCTAAGTGGAGCACACGCTAACATTTAGGGGGTTAGTTATCAGAGTTTTGTATAAATGTACCTCGAATTAACTCAAATTAACTCACAACTCAAAACAACTTGAATGGGAAAATGTTGAATTAGCGAGTTCGGGTAACAACCTGATAACTTGAAAAAAACTCAACCATCGTGAAGGCTGTTAACATCTTCAAATGCTTCAAGGGACCTCTGCCACTGATTCCTACATAATCCCACACCCACTACTCATGGAGCCTCAGCTGCTAAAAGTCAATGACCTATGATAGTGAGTTAGCCTATCCTTACTAGAACTGACCTTGTCTAGGTTCCACTTCACCCTTCCTGCCCGCTCAGGTAAGGCAGGTGAGCAAAAAACAATGCCATCTAGTGGCTAAACCTTGGATATTTAGGGGTCATGTTTTGTCCAAGGAAATCAAGAATAACTCCCTTCCTTAAACTAAGGGTCTCCTTGGGAATGCAAAGTGAATGGGGAAACTTGTAGCAGTTTTCTACATAAAGTCTATTTATTATTTAATTAGTATATATGGACAGTCTATTTATTATATAATTAGTATATAAGGTAAGCCTTGAATGGTGTTAAATCTTAACGAGGAACACTGACTTACATCAATTCATTTCAGTGCCCATGTGACATATATAAACATGGAAAATGTCTCCAATATTTAATATCAAATGCACAAATCTAACAGCAAAACTCAGATTCTCATTTCTCCCTCATATGATAAGGGCTGCATAGGAAGTCCTTTATTTAGTAGGTTTGTAATAATATTTTAAATTGAACAATTTAACTCCCGAAACCTGGAAATAATAGCATAAAAACGGCTGGGTTTTTCTTATTTCTTATAGAAAGTAACATCATCCATTTGGTGCTATTATAAACTCATGTTTATTTGTTGTTTCCTTATCTTCTGTTTGTGAGATGTACAACTTCAATTTATTCTGAATGCACAGACTTTGTGTTCCTTATCTTGTATTGCTCTATTCATTTGGCCTCTATAATATACTTCCCTGTCCTCCTTTTAATGCTGAATTTCTAGATGGGTGACTGCAAGGGCTAAAATTGTAACTCAATATTGTAACTAAATTTGACTGCATAATGTAGGTTTTGATAGATGTGCCAATTTGTTAAAATACTTTTCTGGGTTAAAATTTGAGCTGCTGGGAGTCTATCCAAATTTCAATAAACACACTCCTTGAATTAATATTTTATTTATTTATATTTCGGATTTTGATTTTGATTGATTTTTAAAATACCTGCACATTTGTTGGAACTTTCCTCACATTACAAAAAGAGGTGGTGGTACAGTTGCTGGAAAGACTCTTAAAGGGGAAAGTATGTCTCTCCCAGAATGCTCTATGAGCCAGAGCAATTGTAGTAAACAATGGATGGTGTTCACTGAGGCTGGAAAAATTTGTACAAGTGTTTGATGAATCATCAGTTGAAGGAGGGACCAGAAAGTGCAGTTGTGAAAGATAAAAGGCTGTTAGTCAACTAGATGCAATTTCTTCCTGGTTTAAGTTGCCTTATTAGTAGCTGAGGCAACGTCAGAATACAGGTTTTCAGGCTGCCAATGGATCAGTTTGCTCTGGTATATGTTTGGTTCAGTCTGTTCTGGTATGTTATAGGTTTAGGAGGCTGTTACAGTAAATTATGCAAATGATGTTCTCATTTACTGTGCATTCCCCTAAGGTCTGTCCACCACAGGGTTAGTTATTGGAGGGAGTAATTCTTCCCTTCCTGGGTCATAGAACCCTAGCTATCCCAAGTTTTGCCGGTGGCACTGTGTAAAAATATACATTGATTGAGCTTGATTAAGCCATGTGGTCTCAGAGCTTTTTGCCAGTGGCTTGTGCCACTGCCCCCTACATGGATTGGAGTAACCCATGTGTTCTTAGGGTGCCTCCTCAGGACAAGGCTTTGGATTCCCTTATTTAATATATTGCACTTGTAGTGTTTCATATTAAAAAGTTTGTAATGCCATACAGAATGGCACAAGCTTAAAATACAAGCCTGGGTCACCATGGAAATTACTAAATATTGGCCCTTTGAAGAGGTCAGTGGAAGGAACAAGTTACAGGAGACAAAGCTAGAAGGGTAGCTGAGAGATGTTTTTCTCTTTTATTCATAGTACATTAAATGATTTAAAAATAAATAGATCAAATAAATCATAAGTTGAAGTTTACAGCATATTCTATGTTATAATCATTTATCCAAACAGTAGCAGATTCATGCCATACTTTTCAAAAACTTGAGTCACTAGGAAAGTCCTGAATTTCATTCTTGCATAATCATTAAGCCGCCCCAATATACTATATTTAAACTGTTTAAAAGTGCCTTAAATGTTAAATACATGTGTCTGTATTAGACTTTTCCTGTAAAGTATATGGCCACCATCTTGGATCAGGTTACATCTTCCTCGTTCTTCATGTGGCTCTCAGCTTACATATGTGCCTGTCACATGACGTGCATGTTATTTACAATGAGCCTAGAACAACACAGGCACAATGGCTACCTTAAACCTAAGTCCTGTAAAAAAAGCATAGAAGTGATGTTGTCCATGGATGGGCAGTTGTTGTGGGCTTATGGGTAATGTTGAGCCAACTGTACAGGAAAAGAGTCTTGCCTATATACTTAAGACACAATATAAATGTTTTCCAGAAGAAGAACTCCCACCTAAGGGACCATGTCTGGTTAGCTTAATGCAGTGATCCTCAATCAGTAGCTCGTGAGCAACATGTTGCTCTCCAACCACTTGGATGTTGCTCCCAGTGGCCTCAATGCAGGAGATTATTTTTGATTTCCAGACTTGGAGGAAAGTTTTGGTTGTATAAGAACCAGGTTTACTGTTAAACAAAGCCAGTCCATATAGGGGCAACCAAAGGGCCAATTACAACACTTATTTGGCACCCCAAGAACATTTTTCTTGCTAGTGTTGCTCACCAACTCCTTTTTCTTCTGAATGTTGCTCATGGCATCAAAAGCTTGGGGATCCCTGGCTTAATGTAATGAATCTATCATGTTGAAGCCTCTTCAAGGTATGTATCATCACCGGACCTGTTTTAGAAATGGACAAATGGTGAAAAATGCAAATGAGAATTTGTTTATATAAACATGTCATTATCAATTACATCACATGCTCAAACTGAATCTTTTATCAGATGGTAAGTGAATACTGACCCCCGAAAACAAAAAAATACCTTCAACACCAGTGTGGTTCAACTCTTGAGGGGGAAATTCCTTTGCGCCTAAGGAAGGTCACAGAAATGTTGGACTAATCCAAACATATTGCATGAGTCCTGTGTAGAGTGCAGAGCCTTTTAGCAATCAAAATAAGTAAAACAGATGCTTAGAGAAAGGAAAGACTTGAGGAAGCACTCAAAATTATGCTAAGCTATTAAATATTGGACAGGTCTTTGTTCTTGCATCTATCCGTGATGCCCTTCTGATTCATAGTTTATCAGTGCTGAATAATATAAAGTAACCCCTCTGGAAATGGAAATCTAAAACATTACATATCCTTTGGGTCATTCGCCCACCCTTTGGCAACTCCCCATTACAAATGAAATCCCAATCCAAAGTTGATTCCCGATTGTCAAACACAGACACATTTCATTGCAAGTGTTACCTATGGATCATAGTTATGGAATGCTACCATACAAGGGAAATCATATTCTGGATATAGTTTTATGTTCTTTCATTTTACAGTCGCTGATTTTTCTTTTGTCTGCCCTTGTAATTATTTGTGGGACTCTGTAACTGAATATTTATTTTATTATTAGCTAGATTCCTTGCATGTGTGCAAACCCTCCTACCTGAAGAATCAACCCTCATTATTGTTTCATCCATCTGCCACCACAATAATTACGTTTCTTCTTCTACTTTATTTCAAAGCACCATGGCATATAATGAAGCACAATTAATGACAGATGATGATAAAATCAGGTGAGGACATAAAAATCCAAAAACAAATAACTATTCAGAGCAAAAAACATACAAAGCCTTAATGGACTGATAAATAATACAACAATAAACAGAGAGAATTCAATACAAACCCACATTTGTAAGACTAACTAAATCCATAAAGAAACAGAATTCAGATTAGAATGACAAATATAATATTATGGCAAATATGGCAGAACTGAAAATGAACAGCAGATACAGTTTCTGGCATATTTCCCAGGATTCTTTGGCTGTCTTGCTTTTCTAAATTAAAAATAAAATGTCACTTTATAATATACTGAAAGATCATAAAACTACACAAAAAAGAAAAGCAATTTATTCTCCTTTGCACTTAGAAGGGGAAATGGCTTATTATTAAAGTATCCTTTTCAGTTTTAAATTAGGGGTCACTAACCCCATCTAAAAATAAAATGCTCTGTAAGGCTATTGTTATTGCTATTTTGCATTACTCATCTGTCTATTCAGGTCATCTCCCTCCCCTTTCCTAGTATCTTTTTCAAATCAGTGCATGGTTGCTAGAGTAATTTGGGCCCTAGCAACTAGACATGCACACATATCAGTTACACCTGGATGCAAGACTTGGCACTTAGATGCTGAAATAAAGCTTTTATTACAAGTTGCACAGAAAACTCATATCCAACCTGTACATACAAGATACATCGGGATTCACTTGATTCTCTTGACTTACACATTTACATCCCCAACTTTACACAGATCTCATCCCTTTCTGGGAACTTTTTACCACCTTCCGGTGATAGCAGTCTAACGTTCCTCCCACATCACTCTGCCCTACTCCAGATAGGTTTCCTTTGTACCACCTTCCGGTCCTAGCAGTCTAACGTTCCTCCCACATCACTCTGCCCTACTCCAGATAGGTTTCCTTTGTACCACCTTCCAGTCCCAGCAGTGTAACGTTCCTCCCACATCACTCTGCCCTACTCCAGATCCAGGTTTCCTTTGTACCACCTTCCAGTCCCAGCAGTGTAACGTTCCTCCCACATCACTCTGCCCTACTCCAGATAGGTTTCCTTTGTACCACCTTCCAGTCCTAGCAGTCCAACTATGGCATAGCCATGGGCCCTAAGCATCTAGCTTCTTGTTGGGGTCTGCACTATCCATATCAACTATCCTCACTATCTGAAGCTCCTAGTACTTCTTACTCAGAAGATCCTGTCTGTTGAACATGCAGAAATGAACCCCGCCTTGGGTGTGTCATTTCTTAGTAAATTCTCTTAACACTTACACTCACCTCCTTACAAATACATTGGAGTCTTTAGTTTTTTTTTTAATTTTTGCGACTAAACCTGATGAAAATTTTCACCCATCCCTAGTTTTTGCATCACTATACTCTTCATAAGACTCCTCATGTTTCAATGTGTGAACATTCAGGTAGCCTACACCTAAGTGCTTGCTATAATAGGTTCATTTGTTTCCTGATAAAAGTGACCATAGTGTATGTGAATGTGATAGGGAATTTTGATTGTAAGCTCCAATGTTGCAGGGACAAGGGTTGGCATCTTGGCCTTCAGGTCAGAAGCAGCGATGATGGCACTTGGGTGGGTGGGTTGGTGACAACATCGAGTTCCATGGCGTAATCCTAGGTTGAATTGATGTGTAATCTCTGTAAAACATGTAAAAAAGATCACTTATGAATTGCTATTTTTCTGTAACAAAGCTTCTTATCTTCATAAGCTTCATTAGCTTCATTCCTTGCCAATGGCCTGGTAGCCCCTACTTAGGGTTAATTTTACCAGTCTCTGAATGTCAATATACAACGAAGGAGAGTACTTTGTGCACAGTAAACTTTGCTCACTATTTATTTATGTGACAATAAATTCACCACAACACCTACTTTGAAAGAGGACCTATCAAGAGCTTTAGAGTTGATATCTTTGAGCATCAATGCATCAGTTTGCCTTTATTGCAATCAGTAAATAGTTGAGTTCTGTATGTGAATCTTTATAAATGAACCATTTTGCACATTGTGAATGTGAATGAGTTTGAAGATATTGCAGATTATCTACTGCAATTTATAACATTCCGACCAGAAGATGTACAGTACAATGCAATTACATACAATTTAAGACAAGATGTACTTACTCAGGCAACCCCGCTGTGGCTCTACCTGCACCCTGAGATTCTGCTTAAATGTTATAAATATTTTAGATATGAAATGTTGAAAACAGTACATTTTGTATTTCATTACCATGCTTGTTAATTCTGCTCCCTTTTTCAATGACGTCCTTTCAGAAGAACTGTACTACTATGCAACGCTTGCCATTTGAATAAAGTAACTATATTTTTTATAGTGGTTTTAGAGGTTTTTGAAACTACAATTAAACTCTATTTCTCTAAAACCACATATGGCACCTCTTGAACCTCTGCAGATTTGAGTTTTATGGACAATCACAAGCAAAAAAAAAAATGCTCTAAAAATCTGAAAAAGCTATAAAAAAAAAGTCCAATTGACTTCTATGGGACCTCAGATGCTGTACTTGGCACAGTTTTGTATTAGAGGTTTTTTGTGGTTTTTACACTTGATACATTTTTAGAGTTTTAAAAATGTTTAGAGAAAAAATATGATTTGTGAAAAACTAGAAATCTGAATGTTAGTATATGTCCCTTAAGATAGAGATATGTTGATGGATAGATATACAGATTATACAGATACCTGTTATCCAGAAATCTCCAAACAACAGGAAAGTCATTTCCCATAGACTCCATTTTATCCAAATAATCCACATTTTTTAAAATGATTTCCTTTTTCCCTGAAATAATAATACAGTAGCTTGTACTTGATCCCAACTAAGATATAATTAATCCTTATTGGAGGCAAAACAATCCTACTGGATTTTATTTAATGTTGGAATATTTTTCAGTAGACAAGTATAGTGATCCAAATTACAGAAAGACCCATTATCCATTATTAGTCCCCTGCATTTTGGATAGTACAGTAGAGCCCATACCTGTATAGTAGGGTTGGGACCCTAAGCAGCCCTCCCTCAACCCACCCCCACCTGAGCCCGGCTTCCGCCCCCGATGATGATGTCACAAAAAGGGCGGGGCAGGAGGCGCATGTCTTTAAAAAATTAAGCCAGGAAGTTGGCAGTTCATGGCCACATGCAAATGCCTATCCGCACATCACTACTGTACAGAGCTCACAAGTTCAAACTATTCATTCCTCACGTTTCAGTATTTTGTGATTTTATACCGATCTATAAAAATAAAACTATTTCCTTTGTTTGTCTGCAATTACATGGCCCAATTCATATGAAAAGTTGGCAGCAACTCTCAAAGAATAAACGGCCCTTAAAGAATTAAGAAAGTCTTGTAATAATGAACCTGACACAGTGCTTATGAACATCTAGTTGAATGAACAGGATAATATGTAATAAGCTTTGTGCATGACACGAGGCTTTGACAACAGACAAACCCAAAAGGCTACATTTCAGGTCGTCCATTTCGTAACTATTCGTAAGGTTCAGTAAGTCTTAACATGACTTAATTTCACCCCAAAATTAAAAATATTTTATTATCTTCAAATGAAGAAGGACATTGGCCGATATCCTTGCATCCTTCAAGTCTGTATCAGCTGGCATTCCTTATGCCTAGTAGAATATTTCATCCCAACTATGACCTAAAATGCTGGGCTAGTTCATGCTTCCAATGGTTCCTGTAGTTTCATCATAAGAAGTGACTATATTGTTCTATGTTATTACATGACAAAGCATTTATTTGGAGTCACATTGTTACAGATTCATATACTGATTCTATATTTTTTCACGTTTGGTTGTCAGTTCCTGTAGATCCGTGATGGAGAAGGTTCTCCACCAACCTATACCTGTCTTCTCTGGGTTTGAGGGTATCAGGGATGAATTTTTGAATTTATTCTTGGAGACTGGTTCACTCTCTAGTTCAGATTTGGACATCATCAGAACTGCAGAATTTCCTGGCTTTATGTAAACAATAAATTATGATGACGACAATGACATTGCTTAGCACATAACAGCATAATGGGCCTCAACTTCAATTTCAGTGCAACAATGGTGTGATAATAATCAAATCGTGAGACATGCTGAGCCATATAAACCAAATGTCAAGGTAAAGTTTCCTCCAAAGCATTTTTTTTGGAGTCACATTGTTACAAATTCATATACTGGACTTCAACTTCAATTTCAGTGCAACAATGGTGTGATAATAATATTATCAACTATTGCATTGGCTTCTGATACATGCCGAAATCAGAGTGGACCTCTTCACTAAATGTCGCATGGTGGGTATGGGCAGTTACTGCTGTAAACAGAGTGATCCCCTCTCATTGTGTGTTACTGTCCATTTCACAACTGAAAAACAGTTTCATACTGTGGAAACACATTCAACAAGGTATTTAAAGGCTTTTTTTTATTCAAAATGCAGATCTATTTATAGTGATGGGCGAATAAATTCACTGCGAATTTCTGTATTTTGCTGCCAACTAATACATTTGAAAAACTGGGTAAAAATTTGCAGATGAAAAATCCGCTGTGTCAAAATTTTTCCACGTGGCAGAAAAATTGACGGACATCAAAATTATTTGGACGCCAATTGACTTTAATGCATTTGGACAAAATAGGCACCCGTATAAAAATTTTCACAGGCGTCAAAATTGATGTGCGTCAAAATAATTTGTTTTGTGAATTTTGCTCCAAAAAGGAACAAATTCGTCCATAACTATCTATGTATAAAAAAAGGAAACAGGTATAAGCTTCAGCAGCACTACTCAAATGTTGTATATAATATATGAAAGCTTTAGCCTGCTTAATTTATTTTAATGTGGATCTACTGCTTTACATAACTTAAATATATCTGTTTTGATAATGTATGTAGGTATTTCAGCAGGGAATTCATTTCCCTTAGTGCAGGAATATAAAACGTGACTGTAAGTACTATAGGAACTAATCTCTGATCTAAAAGCTGATTTGTTTAGTTGATCTATAAGCTTTGAAGTCACGGTAAGATTATAGTTTTTTTTATATACAAGATATAATGACTTTCTGTGTATTCCATGTTTTATTCTTCATGATCTGTACATTCCAAAAAGATGTTGCTTTTAAGGTCCTTTGTAACACATGAATTCAAGAGCGTAGAGGTAATTTACAATTCTAAGGGTAGACTGGTTGGGGTTGTTCTCTCTGGAAAAAAAAACGCTTGAGAGGGGACGATTATTCTTTACAAATACATTAGAGGGCATTATTGACAGATGGCAGGAGATATTTTTTTCCATAAAGTGGATCACTGCACCAAAGGCCACCCTTTGAACTTTCATTGAAGCAGAGTAGGTGAATCTTCATGGTGAGGGCCATGAGGTTGGGGAATGCCCTGTTGGATGATGTGGTAATGGCTGATTCTATTATGATATCTTCTTCTTATTATTATTATTATTATGATTATGTTATCTATTAAGATGATTTCTTGGGCAAGCATAATATCAAGGGATACTGTAATACTAAAATACCATACATATTTTATATACAGTATAGTTTATTTATTTTAGTACAGGTATGGGACCTGTTAATGGGGTTTTCTGTAATTTGGCTGTTCATCCCTTAAGTCTACTAGAAAAATCATTGAAACATATAGGGGAACATTTACTAAGGGTTGAATTTCGAGGTTTAATTAACCTTCGAATTCGAGCCTCGAATTTTGATCGAGTTAAAACCCCTCGAATTCGAATTTGAGGGGTTTTAACGCAATTTGATTTTTCTAACGATTTTTCTTTTTCGATTTCTAACAAATTTTTTTTTTTCGATCAAAAAATCTTGGAGCTTCCAATAGGGATTTATAGCAATTCGGTAGGTTTAATCTGCCGAATTGTTATATCAAATTTTTCTTAAAGGGCCAGCACTTTGACCAATTGGAATAAAATTTTGGGCTATTCGATTCTATGGGAGATGACCCTTCTGAAATTTGGAACTTTCTGGATAATGGGTTTCTGGATAATGGATCCCATACCTGTATATATGTGTACTGGAATTCTTTTTTTTTTTCAACCCAACTTAACTATGGAATTTCTGTTACCTGTCTTCTTTTTCTTCAATCCAACCTATAGGAATTATTCTCTTTTCTCTATTAAAACAGAGATTTTGTACTCTGTTTGGCAGCGCACAACTATCTCATAAATGGAAATAGCATCTTCACACTGTCTTCAGAACTGTCAAGTCCAAACACTATGGGATACACTGACAGTATAAAAAGCCAGAGATTTTACCAGGACAAGTTAATAAGCCACGTATCAAATTCTGGTGTGAATATCCTTCTGTTCTATCATTCACTAGTTGGTAAAAAAGGGCTCTGCATAATTCTGCCAAGATACTGTATTTAGCTCATAAATACATTGCTTGCTATTTTTTTTCCTTTTTCTTTATTCACACGAAAATATTATCCATTTTTTCAGCTAGGAATCAGCAGGTGCTCATAGCAAATAGAAACACTTACGGAGAAAGGCGAATGTGGAATCTGTCCAAGTAAAAGGAACCTACAGAGAAAATCATCCAGCAGATTCTACACTTACTGAGCTGCATAAGCCAAACATCCTAATATTACCAGCAGTGCAACCTTAGAGGAACACTTAGAAGGAACTATAAAGTTCAGAAATAACATTCACTTAAATGAAAGTGCATAAAGAGAGCTTTATTTATAAATATATATGAACATTTCCTGGACTTGGTTAACTTGCTCTTCTTCGGTACTGTATGGCAGATTTATCAGAATTTGGGAAACTTTCTTGAGAAACTTGAGTGCCCCTTTTTTTGCAGTTGAATGTTTATTATTTCTTATGTCAATTCTTATGCAAAGATGAATTCTACATGGTTCCCATAGGGTTCTGTCAAATGCATTTATTAACCTAACTGAAGAATTTCACAGATTAAAAAAAAAAAACGGCTGGTGTGGTCAGTGGATAGAATGATTGTTGATGCTTCTGGGCTCCTGGAATGTTAAGGGGAAAAAATTCAGCGGAAAAAGAAACAAGATAAAATTGATAAATAACAGGAATGATTTTAAAAATCAAGTTTGGGTCAAGGAAGTTTTTTCTCTAATCTTTGAAAAGTGTTTTAATTGGGCTTGGCCTTTCCTTAAACTCAATCCTCTTCTGTATTTTTGTTTTCCACTGTTTTCTTATTTAAATTCACAGAATCAAAAACGAATAGGCTGGTACATAGCCAGCTTTAGAAAAATAAAGTATGGTCACGCATTGTTTAAATGGATATGCATCAACATTATTTACAATAAACATAGTTTAATCAAAAAAGAACAACAAAAAGAAAAAGGAAAGAAAAGGTAAATTATCTGGTAAGGAGTGATTCGGCTCATATGAGGGTGGTAGGCTAGTTTTACCTCATGTTATTATTACACTTGGGAGATCTTTATTATGCATCAGTGTTAGGATTTCTACCTTTCATTCATTCTCATAGTAGAAGAGATACTCAGTAGCCTTGACCCATAGAGGGTGTATGGGAAAATTATGGTGTCTAGGTACACTGTTTCAATCTTGGTTTTTATACCTCCTTTGGAGGTCAGTACAGTAAGAGTTCCACATAAACCATTATCCCTGTGTTGCTAATGGAGTGTTATGTAATATGGCAGTTAGATATTCCATATACTCTATTAATCAGGTCCCATAGTGATGAGGGTGTAGGCTCTTTCCATCTAGCTGCAATTAAGCACCTAGCTGCCATAAATATACAATTTAGTACCATTTTGTTTTCTTTTCCCATACCTAATCCCAAAAGTCATCCAGATCTCGATTGGGCAGGTTAAAAAACCTAGTCGGATCGCGGGCACATCTCTGCATGCATGCAGTCCTGCAATCCGACTGCCCATACCACCTCCATTCTAATCCAATCAGATCAGCCTGATATCACCCACCTCAATGTGGGCATATCGGGGAGAGATCCAGTCGTTTGGAGATATCGCGAAACGAGTGGATCTCCCTGTCTATGGCCACCTTAAGACACCATTTATCAATATATAATGACCATTCGTGTCCACTTCTTTGTGTATCAAAGAAAAGTGAATTGTATTACTCAATAAGATGGCTACTCCTGCTTTTTTTTCTTTTGTCGGGTTTTACGAGAAATAGTATTTAGGGTATTTGGCATCTGTCAGTCTCCAGATCTATTTTTTTTGTGCATCTCCTGAGGGAAAGCTATATGTGCCTTTAGATTTTGTAGTTCTTTAAACAGCAGTTTCCTTTTTCAATGGGGAGTTTGCACCTTTAAGGTTTATGGAAATAAAGTTAGCCATCGCAGTTCTTTTGATACTTACTGGAAGTGGGCACTGCTTACTGTTTGGTATTCGGTCTCTCAGGGTCATAATCATTTTATATGTTTATATGAGTATGGTTACATTTATCTGGATGCCACATTTCATAATAAACAAGAGTCTAACCATGGTGCTAAACTAAGAGCATGGTTATACATATACAATAAAACTTTTGTAAAAAGACAAATAGAATAATGTTCTCCAAGGCCATGATGGGAGAGCGGTGTTGTGAGTCACAGTACACTAGTTATTTTCCTTCTTTATACTCAATGGATTAGATTAAGCTGAGGAGGTTGGTGGGTAGTCCTCAGACTCTATCATGGGGTATGGCCTAGACTCGGTTTATCAGAGTATGTATAGATCTTCACTGAGTCCACCTCAGCGGTGTGGTGAAGTTTTCAACTCAATTTCCAGTGGCGAGGTCTTACATCTGGGGATCTCTGATGGAGGTTGTTGCTCTGTCCCTTGTTCTTTGAGGAAGAGGTTTATGGATCTGCCGTTGGCTGACCGTGGTTGGTGTTTTGTCCCATAGGGGTTCTATCTTGTCGGGAGTCAGTGTTCTCAATGGCTGTGTGGATGTATCCATGGCTGACAGTTCCAAGGCTAGTAGGAATTGTTTAGAGAGATATCTTGCAGTACATATGTCCTGCTGTTTTTAACAGCTATCAATTTAAAGGGATAGCCCCACCTGTAGGGAATATTGTTCTCTCTCTTTGCTAAGCTGATGGCTGAGATATCATTGAAAACTCTGGTTCACAGTTGCACCCCCTTCATATTTTATTATGCTTTATGTTATTATTATAATTTCTTGCATCCATTTTCAAGATTGAATTAAGGACATTTTTTAATATTTGAAAAATGTTTTCCTTGTACTTGGTTAACTTTCTATCTTCCATTTTTTTTCTCGCAGATTTATTTAGGTTAAGTTTTTGTAATCTTTGAAAAATGTTTTTCAGTAGTCTGGCAGAAGTAGTATTGGCATTCAAATTTGTATGGTACATTGACATTGGTAGTGGAATAAACAATTGTATTATCACAGGTGGTTTATGCCTTTGTCAGAAAAACTCAACCTTTAATAAATAGGCAACCTCAACATTCTGGACTTCACTGTACAATTTACAAGGAAGTGCCTAGACCATTTCATGCTGGGATGTGTCATTGTATCACTTTGTACTAACATAAATATACAATTGAATGCCCTAGGGATACCCTATTAATAAATAACGTCCCACAAGCCAAAAAAAGGGGGGACATTTATCTAACAATTGTCTGTATTGTAAGCAACCCAATCTTTCTTACAATTCTCTAATCCATTGATAAGGGATTTCTTTTGGGTTTTCTACTTTAACAACCTATCACACTTGTCATACAGATGAAGCTACTTTGGATTGTGCATTTGACACAGAAAAACTTAACTCATCTATCCCATTTATCCCACTTAGCACAGAATATTGTGTCACAGCATCCCATCCAATTAAAGAGTTCACTATTGAAAACAATGGTGCTTTGGTATGCTAATGAAAAGGTTAATGCATTAAATGAGTTAAAATATCTTTAGATAACACAGTTTCTTCAATTAACCCTGAGTCATGACGCATTTATCTCACAAATCCCAGTGGCTGCATCTGTACAATATTTATAAATCAATGCTCATAAACTGTCTTAAAGTAGCTACAGTATATTTTGTCAAAAAAGAACAAAATATTCTTGCAGACACTGTGAGACTGGTTTCACTTATGGGAGATCTTGTGAGAGTTGAGTGAACTTCTTCTTCCCTATAAACATCAGCTGTTGCTTAAATTCTGTATTCCAGTTGTCTGGGTTTTATTTGTCCATGGACATAGAACTGTTGTTTGTAGTGATGTTTTAGGGTGAACATTTGGTGATGAAAGAGTGAGAAGCTCGGTCAAAGAAGACAGGGGGAGCCATATATGGGTCCAGAGCATTGTGTGGAAATGTAGCCAATCCCTTATATATAGCAATCCTGCTGCCTAAGGTGGCTTGTTGCTGCTGCCCGTATCCCCCCGAGCTCACCTTTTTGTCACTGAGGGGGATCTTGAGTTCTCTCTTGACTAGAAGAGCCGAATGTCTAGTTTTAAAGTGAGAAATTCGGCTCTGAAAGTTACCAAGAGTGACATTTTTCTGCTCCTGGTAACCAGAGGGGCACTGCCACATGAGGCAACTTTTTCAACTCACCTTATTGGTGCAGTGATCCTGAGTACAGACCAAGCAGGACATATAGGACTTTCATTAGTGTATGTACAATATATCTATACTTTCCTGCCCTTTCAGTAATAAACAGTGAAAAGATATTTTTGAAATTGTATATTTGAAATAAATTATTAAAAGGTTTACTAACTGTTGCATAAAACACCTCGAGATGAAATAACAATTTTTGCTGCATTCCCATTAAGTTGAAAGTTGTTGTCATAGAAACTATAAACTTTCACTTTATTACCGCTTTTCAAATTTGTTATTTTTATTACCATATGGAAACATAATAAACATGTTATCTTCTTGCCCCTCAAATGCAATTATTTCCCTCGCTTCATATTCTGCCAGTCCCCATTAATTTTCATTTTTGTCCGTGCATAAACATAATCCTTAAATATGCCACGTGTTCAGAATTGGACAAATTCAAATATATTCATCAAATGCCATAAGCAGTATAAATGAGTAAGGCCAGCACAGAATATAATTGCAAGGCATGGCAATGAAATAAAAATAAACTTAAATGAATATTTTTAGGAAATGTTGAACACACACATTTATTGTCTTTGAAATAGCAGGAGAAGGGTGACTATTGGAATATTTTCCATTTATAAGAGGAGTATCCAGATGCTTTTGTTCAGCTCAGAAACAGAATCCCTATATATTCCAGTGTCAATGTCATTTATAAGGATTGTCCATATGAACTCAAGAAAAGTTGTGAAACAGCAGTAAGTGCTTTGTTGTTGCACCATAGCCCACTCTTTGCAGGACGAGAAGTCTCTTAACCTCTGAAAGCAGGTGATTGGAATAAATCTCTATTGCACCCTATAGAAGATGTTTCACTTTTCTGTTCATTAAACCAACTGATACAAAATGGCTTCCTTGAACACAATAGACCCACACCATAATTAAATGTCAGCCAGTGTGAATGGAATACTGTGCTTGCTATTTCCAGATCAATCAAGTGTAGGAAAACAAGAAAAAGATTTTAAAAATATAATTCTCCCCCATTTTTCGATAGGCTTTGGCCGATGTAAGGAAGCGAGTTTTGTCTGCTGGAGTCTTGAAAGAGCATTATAGCACTAACGCAGGGCATAGAAAGAGCTAAGAAAAGCTATCGCCAGAAAGTCAGAAATGTGTGCTGATTGAGTAACACCTTAACATAATTAAGGAGAGGTAAAATAAAACCAGAAGTTATGAGGCTACTCTTGACCCCACACTCCTACAATCTTCTGTAAATAAAATGTAAACAAAATACTCAAACAAAACAAGTGGAAATCTTCAAACACCTTCTGCTTTTGGTTGCCACTAAAATTTTGAAGATCACAAGACAGTGTGTAAAATTAGATCAAGATCAAACACCATCAATTGTAAATGGAAAGCGCTTGATTTATGGCTTAAAGGAAAGTTTAACTAAAGAAGTGTGTAGAAATGTTGTACATGATGTTTTGTGCTTGTGTACCAGCCCGCAGCAACCACAGCCCTTTAGCAGTAAAGATCTGTGTCTCCCCAGTAGATGCCCCAGTAGCTCCCCATCTTCTTTTCTGATTCTGATTCACTGATTCACATTCTCTGTGCTGCTGCCACTTAATGAGTTTAATGACTGACTGACAATATAAAGTACGCATAGAATAGAATTGTCACAATATAAGGCTGATTAGTAATAAATACAGATAATGGCAGCACAGGAACCAGTGCAACTAGCATCAGCATTTAATAATAAGCAAAACTGTAGCATCAGTTATATGACAGTCCAACCTCATTTTCTGCTTGATAAATTGTGATGACCCCTAAGCTTAGCTGAGCATGTGAGTGCCACAAAGACTTTCCAAGATGGTGACACCCTGTTACAGGTTTGAAGTCCTGGATCATTGCTGCTATTAAGAAGCTGAAATGTTAGGCTGGTGCAACAAGTTCTGTATGTAAAATATGGCATTTTTATCCCTATTACGTTTTAGGGTCTAGTTCTCCTTTAAGGGGGAAATTTGAAAGTGAACCATAAACAGAGTTTCACATTAACAATTATAAAAAGTGATCAGCAGATGTGTCCCCTTTGGTAGTGATCAACAAGGGTGTCCCCTTACTGGACATCAATGAACGGGACATAAGCATATAACAGTGATATAGTGACCCATCTGCCATTGGAAATTCATTCTCATAATGTATCTTATCCTTTCTATCAATGCATCAGAAATATTCCTTTTTCCTCCAGGCATTTTTTTCCTGCAGAACCAATTTACAGAAATAGTAGCTTCTCAAAGAGAAACATTCTTCCGGTGGTTGAAACCAGGAAAGCAGTAAATAATCTCTTTCTAACAAGACATGGCAGCAATAAAGGCCAAATCCCAAAGGTTCAGCTCTATTAGTTATTTTCAAAGCTTTTATGTGTTTGCAAAATAGATTTTATTGTACTCTTCTGTGTAAAACATTTTCTAAATCTAGATGCGGGTTATGCAGGTCTTTCATTGTTTGAAACAGGTGAATGCTAAACCAAAGATTTAGCATATCTATTTTACAATACTTTACAAAACCCTAAAGTAAGTTATAAAAAGAAAATGAAATAATAACATTTTCAGCCAAGTGCTTTAAGGCTTTGAATGGAAAACTCTAAAGGGAAGTTATAAGAGCAACTCTGCCATGACAAAAGGTTTTGAAAAGTATTGCTTAATATTGCAGGTGATAAAAATACACTCAGATGTCATCTGTCTAATATGTTCTAAAAACTGGACAACCAAAAATATAATTAAAGATTCATCCAGCACTATGTCAGACATTTAACATATAGAGATTATTATATCACTTGGTTCCATTAATTTACAATGTAATCAGCCATCAGGAGTGAGGACATACTGCTGATGAGATGTTCTGTAATAGACCCCAGTAGATGGAACAAGTAACATGGTAAGAAATTTGAACACATCAACTGGAATTCTCATTGGAGGATTATGTTGTATATCAATAGGGCCTCTCGCTCTGGAATGCTGGGGACAATTTTATGAAGCAATATTGCTTTTAAAATACAACCATGATGTACATGGACCACAGGAACATTGTCCAGTAAAATTTGGTTGGGTATGAGTCTTTAGAGCCACTATCAATGAAATCAAATTTGAATATGAAATTTAGTAAAATGTTAGTGGGTTTAAAGGTTTTTAAAACTACAATTAAACTTTATTAAACCAAAAAATGCCATGAAATTGAAAAAAAAAATGAATATAAACAGTATGGATGTAATAAAAAAAACTGAACAATTCAGTACAAAATAGAAAAACCTCTAAAAATTCAAGTGTTACTAGTGACAAAATTGGAAAACCATTAGAATCAGAGCCGCTCCCATTGACTTCTATGGGCTTTCCACAGTTTTTTCATGGTTTTATGTTTGATAGACCTGACATTTTTAGAGAAATTACAAAAAACACAATTTAGGAAAAATATGATTTGTGGAAAAAAATAGAAGTCTGAATATCAGTTAATCGGCCCTTTAGACTTTAGATTGGGTTTAATAACTTTGTATTCAGTGGAATTAAAAAATAATGCATGAAACTAATAAAAATGTATAAACCATGAATCAATATACTAAATAAATCTCATGGACACCAGAGCTGGGTGGTACAATGGCCACAATCAAATTTTCCAGCCTCCTTTCAGCTCCCTTGGATCCACCTAAATACCTGGCCAGGAGCATAGAAATTTGGATAGGATCAACCCTGCTTTCTAATTAAACACAAAATTATCAAAATGTGAAAATACCATATATATATTTTTTTGTCGAGTAAGAACAGTTAGTGAGAGTGTCTTGAAATTAGTCCCATTAGGTGAGTGCCCAGCAGGCTTGCAATTTATATCATACCACCTACATACAGTACATGTGACATACTTTAACCAATACGTTGCAACCATCCTGACTTATATAAATTCTGCTCAACTATTGCTGACTCACAAACCTCACTGATGCCATTGGTTGAAAAGTCCAGGGGTCAGGCATTATGCTTTAGCTAGGCTGGCAGCATTATTTGATAGCCTTCAGTACTTGTATTTGAACAGAAACAAGTGATAAATGAAACCCTGATTCCAATAGTCACTCAAGAGCCTTATAAAAGTGATGGATTAAAAGTTATGAATGAAAATATTATGCAGTGCTATATTGCAGAGATAAAGAACTGAGAATGCACAGTGGAAGCAACAACACAGTCACTTTTGTATGCAATGAATTCATGAGTCACCTAAAAATTTTGTGACTTCATTGCATGAAAATAATATACTGTAGATGCAAACCTT
>CM044439.1:9831666-9836666 GCA_024363595.1 Xenopus borealis | reverse complement strand
CCAATCAAATTGTTGCATTCATTGTACAACTTGGAAAAAATTCACTCAATGATTGGTTGCTATGGGTTACTCCCCACTGGCAAATTTGCTCTGTGTTGAATAATGAGCCCCAGTGACTATTATGGTTCACTCTTTAGTTAAGGGATTTAAGCAATTGTTTATTCATAACTAGTAGGGCAAATAAAAGAGGAGGGGATACACATAACATGATAGTAACCAACAATTTGAACTTATAAATAAATATAATAAGAAAATCTAGAGGTTAGATGAAACAACTCAGGAAACAGATGATGCGCTGGTTATACTACAGGGATGTAAGATTTACAAGTGATACTGTGCCATTTACAGCAAATGAGATTGGTTTTCTAGTAGTGGATAGTATCTAAAAGCTGCATATTTTCATAGAGTGCTGTATATTATTTTAAGATCCATTGGAATGCAGTTACATCCCCGAAATTTGTAGGTGGAATGAAATGTTGAAAAGTACAGGTTAATGATAGATTATAGATGTACATGTAGAAAATAGTTTGTTTCCCCAGCCATGCTTTAGCTTTGAAGTAAAAAACACACCTCCGTCATCTTCAACCTTATAAGACTATACAGTATAGTTGAATAATAGGAATAATCTTATAGGTAATACAGTGTCACAGGGATGTATCGCAAAGCACAGATTTTGGGGGCACATTCAAACTTTGTCAATGTAGTTCACACTGTAGTGGGGTCTTTAAGCAATAGTTTAACATGCAAGGGAGGAAATTCACTAAAGTGCGAAGTGTCTAACGCTAGCACTAATTCACCGGCGTGGCGTCAATTCGTAACTTCGTAAATTCACTAACACCGACTCTGGCGAATTTTCACTAGCGAAGTAGATAGACCCTTACACCAGGCAAAGTTGCGCACTGACAAACACTGACAAAGTTGCGCACTGACAAAGGATCGTAATTATGCAAATTCACTAAGATGAACATTTTACTGAACGTTACCACTTACGCTAGACGTTACTTCACCAGGTCAGACCTGGCGAAGTTCAATACAATAGATAGGAGTTTGAAAAAAAAGTGGACATTTTTTCTAGTTCCCAAAAAAACGCTGGCGTGTTTTACCTTTTTAGGGTGATAGTCTGAAAAAGAGCGAATTTTTTTTGGGGGGTAACCCTCCTTCCCCCCTACATTTTCTCACATATGGAAACTCAACTATACAAGGGGCACATGTAGGGCAATAGGACAACTTCATATAATGAATGCGCTTTGCCTGGCGAAGTAACACTAGCGCAACTACGCTAACGTTCGCCGACCTTAGCGTAACTTCGCACTTTAGTGAATTTACATAGCACTTGAGAAAATTCCACTGGCGAAGTGCGGCAAACGATAGCGAAGGGCAAATCTATAGGGAAGCGCAAGGATTGCCTTCTGATGCCAATGAATGGACTCAATTCATTCTATGTCTGCACCCATCTTTGAGCACCCATGATTGTCATTGTAAATAAGCCTTTTAGTCTTTGTGGCAGCCTACTGACCTATTGTTACCAGCGCAGGTTTTGGTGCATCAACAGGGACCTTATAAAAATTGGGTAGAAGCAGGAACAAGTCTCCTGCAACCCAACTGCTTCTAACATTGTACAAATATAATGCACTACACTGCACAGCTACACCGCAGGCAAAACAAAACTTTTAATAAAAAAAAGCTGTCGAAAAAAATATTCAATCCAACAACTGCAAGTCTGGTGCTGGTGGAATAAAATCCTCTTCCTCCAGATGTGGTGCAATATTAAATTGACTTTGTAATTAGTGATGGGCGAAACGGCCGCGTTTCGCTTCGCCGAAAAATTCGCGAATTTCCAGAGAAATTCGCTAATTTTTCGCCGATTCGCGAAACGTTGCGTCGTTTTTGACGCGTCGCGTCATTTTTGCGACTCTTTTTTCCGCGGCGAATTTTTTTGCCAGTTTCGCGAATTTATTCGCCAGCGGCGAATCACGGGAATTCGCCGCGAATTCGCCCCTGGCGAATAAATTCGCCCATCACTATTTGTAATGTTTCTGCAAATCTCTCCGGTTTGTGTATTGGGAGAGTTGTGAATTTATGGAACGTTTTGTTTCCCTTTGAATCATTATTGTGCAAAAATAATTGGAAGAAGGGTGTTTGGTCGCTTGGAGGTTTAAAGGATGGTGTAACGGAGTGGAAAATGTTGGGGGAATAGGGAACTGTGACTGGGAGCTGCAACACTGTACTAATGCTGATCAGCCTTTTCAAAACCATCTGCAATTTGCTCCAGAGGAAAGCAAATAAACCCTTTTATTTAAGCCAGTGAGAAGTATATTTTATCATTTGCTTGTGATATCAAAACTATCATTATTACACAGTAACATAGTAAGTTGAAAAAATACACGTCTATCACGTTCAAACTTTTAAGTCTATATATAACCTGCCTAACTGCTAGTTGATCCAGAGGAAGGCAAAAAACCCAACTTGAAGCCTCTCCAATTTGCCTCAGAGGGGGGAAAAATTCCTTCCTGACTCCAAGATGCAATGAGACCAGTCCCTGGATCAACTTGTACTATGAGCTTCTATATCCCTGTATTCCCTCACTTGCTAAACACCATCCAACCCCTTCTTAAAGCTATCTAATGTATCAGACAGTATTGTATAACTGATTCAGGGAGAGAAGTCCACATCTTCATAGCTCTCATTGTAAAAAAAACTCTTCCTTACTCGTGTCAGCTGTAAGGACCTAGTGGTAAATAAAGCATTAGAGAGATATTTATGTGACCTCTTTTATATTTATACATAGTTATCATTTCACCCCTCAAGTGCATCTTCTCCACTGTGCCAGTCTTTCCTCATAGCTGAGAATTTCCATACCTTTACCAACTATGCATCCAGAACCGCTGGTTTATAGCACAGATACAGCCTAATAGTTCAGAGCCATATATCCAAACTTGCAGACAGCCTGTTTCGATCTTGTTAGATCTCATCAGTGCAAGATATTGGAACATGGCTTCTGAGAGGTAGGACTTGGAGAGCAGCAAAAAGGGAAACCGAACCTGGTTAGGGTGAGAAGGACTGAAAGGAGCCAAAAAGCCCTTCACAAGCAATAGCATGCAAAGTGAAGCCTTCTGAAATCAGAAGGAGTGATTTACATGTCTCTGCCCATGATGCATTATGGGAGTAAAAAAACTCTAATTTTTGATATCTAGGCAGTGCTATATGTATGGCATGAGACATGTAAATACCTTCTGATTTCAGAAGACTTCACTTTGCATGCTATTGCTTGTGAAGGGCTTTTTGGCTCCTTTCAGTCCTTCTCACCCTAACCAGGTTCGGTTCCCCTCATACCTTTACCAGCTTTGTTTCCCTTCTCTGGAGTCTCTATAATTCAATAATGTCCCATTTGAGCACTGGAAACCAAAACTTTAAGGCATATTCTAGATGAGGCCTTACCAGTGCTCTATACAGTGGAAGAATAACCCCTTCTCTCTGCTCCTTTTAATACAGTTCAAGACTTTGCTTTTGAAGCTGCTGACTGGCATTGCTTGCTACAGCCAACTTTATCATCTACAAGCTCTGTCTCTATTATGGATTTGCTTAGTGCAGTCCCATTAAGGGTATAAGTGGCTTGCATAATTTCACATCCCATGTGCATGACTTTACATTTATAAACAGATTGCCACTTTGGCTAGATCCTGCTGCATATACATCACATCTACTGCTCCCCCACTGTCCAGCATCTTACTTACTTCGCCATAAAAAGCAACCAAATTTGTCTGAAATGACATATCCTTCATAAATAGTGATGGGCGAATCTATCCCGTTTGGCTTCGCCGAAAGCAACTGCAATCACAGGGGGGTGCCTCGAAAATGTGTTTTATCTTTCCTTCTCCTTTAAATACCGAATAAACGGTACAGTTAAATACTATTATAAAAACTACATTCTCTTTCAGATGACAGGTGATATTTGCATCCCACTGCCTATAATTCCAAAGAACAGGTTAGATTCTCACATTTTCTACTCATGTGGGACTGGCTGCGAATGCACGGATTCCTTCTTGTTTTAATGAATATCTTTTTACTGTACTACATATTCAAAACCCTTGGAGAGATATCCAGGCCAGTAGAATAATTGGTGGCTGAAAAGTCAGTATCACAGTAGGCAGAACTTTGGTATAAGCTTAGAATATTTTTTCTCTGTGCAAAGAAGCAGAAATTAGGTTTAACAAACACACAGTTTATAGTCCAGTAGATCAAATCTAGAAGAAATTTAATCAATTGAGGCATCTTGGGTCCAAGAATAACCAGCAGACTAATATAATAGGGGGATTGATTCCAAGGTGTAGTCAGCAAGGTTGATGAAAGGTTCAGGTTAACTACTCTAAGGGGGAAATTCACTAAAGCCCGAAGCATCTAACACTAGCGCTAATTCGCCAGCATGATATCAATTCGTAACTTCGCAAATTTACTAACGCCGACTCTGGCGAATTTTCGCTAGCGAAGCAGATAGACTAGCGCAACTTCGCACCCTTACGCCAGGCAAAGTTGCGCACTGACGAAGGAAAGATTTTACTGAACATTACCACTTACGCTAGACATTACTCAATACAATAGATAGGAGTTTGAAAAAAAACTGGCGTGTTTTACCTTTCTAGGGTGATAGTCTGAAAAAGAGCGAAATTGTTTTTGGGGGGGTTACCCTTCTTCCCCCCTACATTTCCTAACATATGGCAACACAACTATATAGGGGGGCACATGCAGGCCAATAGGACAACTTTATTTTTTTATTAAAGGTTTCCTGGGCTTGTGTAATGTAATGTAGTGGCTGTAACATTTACTTCTATTATACTTTGAAATTCGCGCCATATGCAAATTAGGCATCGCTAGCGTTAATGCGCTTTGCCTGGCGAAGTAACACTAGCACAACCAGAGCCGCCATGAGAAATCACGGGGAACCGCACAACAAAATTGTCGGGGCCCCCTGGGCTCTGCCCACCCAGGCATCTAAGCCCCGC
>CM044439.1:9735936-9830838 GCA_024363595.1 Xenopus borealis | reverse complement strand
TGGTAAGGGGGGCCTGGCTCTTCGGAAAATGCAGCGCTGCCGGGCCCCCCTTCAGCCCCGAGCCCGGGACACTTGTCCCCCCAGTCCCCCCCGATGGCGGCCCTGAGCACAACTACTTTACCATTCACCGACCTTAGCGTATCTTTGCACTTTAGTTAATTTGCGTAGTGCTGGCGAAAATTCGCCTGGCGAAGTGCGGCGAACGTTAGCAAAGGAAACGCTAGCGAATTTTTGCGGCTTAGTGAATTTCCCCCTAAGCCTTCAGCTATGGCTTCAAGGTTGTCCAATTGTGCACCATTCATCAGAAGAGGTAGGGTGGGCCAATTTACAACCATTTGAAGGTGCAGCAGTGTTTGACTGCAAATATGTTAATAAACTGCATTCCAATTTTAGAGCACCCACACTTGTGGGTGTCTTCATAAATGACTCTTACAGTGATGCACTCGGCACCACTTCCCTTCTCTTTTCTCCAGTTCCAAATTGTGCACAGTTGTGCCCATGGACACTGGCTTTTGTGGAAACCCTTGGGCTTTCCCTGTTCTGCCAAAAGAATCTGGTACATTCATTACCAAACACCTGAAATGATGTGAGGCACATCTCACAGTGGCAACTGCAACTACGTTGGAATCATAGGGAAAAACGGCACTACTCAAAGCTGCACTTTGCCCAGGGTTCATATGGGAAGTGCAATGCTGCTCGTCCTATGTCCCTGGATCAGACCAATATTGCCCACTCATGGTGGCCATATCAAGATAAGATCTGCTAATTTGGCGACCGTTACAAACTAACGAATGAGCCCATGCAGCCCAAAAAGTATTCCCTAAACATAACAAACTTGACAGTAGAATTAGTTCATGTTGCAATGTATAGCAATGCTGTATTAATCCTCTTTCTGATATCTAAACTCCAACAGAGATAAATCAAAATACAAGGATCTTGGAAGAGAAACAAAATACAAAAAGTTCTAAATGCCTAAATTAGATGGGGGAGTTTTGAAACCACACCTTGCCCATTGTTTGAGTGTTGAGTGAGTTTCTTGCATACAGGAGTTTTAGGGTTCCTGTAGCAAACATGATGTCCAAATGGTAACCCACCAGCACTCCTTGACCTCTCCATAAAAGCTAGTCTGGTGCACATTAAGAGGGATTGGAACACTCCAAATTCACCAGGAAAAAGTAAAACTTACCGGCACACATGACTCCATGGAAGTGGGATACGCCGTACGTGCTTATTGAAGTCAATAAACATCAGTAAACATGTTGAGTTTATCCCACTTGCATGGAGTCCTGTGTGCAGGTAATTTTTTCTTTTTTCTGTAGCAAACACAAAGCGAACTGCAATTCACAGGCAATCTATTGATTGAGTTTTGGCTTTGGGTGTAAGTTAGAATGCAGCTAGGCATTCCCTGTATTACTTTTATGTACAAAAACATCAAACCCAAGATAGCAATTTCTTACAGTTACATTAGAAGAAACCTGAAATGAAACAAAATATCTTATTAAAAATGGGAGCAAAGAGCATTCCCTAAATATAACTTAAACTTGACAGCAGAATTAGTTTATGTTGCAATGTATAGCAATGCTGTATTAATCCTGCTCCTGATATCTAAGCTCCAACAGAGATAAATCAAAATACAAGGATCCTGGATGAGAAACATTATATACAAGTTCTAAATGCCGAAATTAACTACATGGAAATTGGGCTTATATAAAATTTTTCTTGTATCTTGTGTTGAAAAAGAAACTGGTTCGCAGCGGCCATACCTTTAGCCTGTACAATTTTATAAGATCAAAAGATGAAACCAATTGCTTGCCTTCTAGTAGAATTGTAGCTGTGCTGTGAGCTCATTATTTCTTCTAATCTAGTGTTTGCCATTTACTGGGACTCTTGTAGAATTGCAAAAATACAGGCAACATAGGAAACTGGACAGGTTGTAATGAATTTTAATAAGGCAACAAAATATTTATGCATAGATGTTCTTGTACTTGATCTACCAAGGCCATATATTATCTGTACCTACTGGTGACCTCTAAATAAAGGCAATTATAAATGCAAGATGCCATTTGGAAGGTCCTCATAATTGTCTGAGAACAACAATTTATACAAAGGCTACAATTACCTTTTTTTGGCAAGATAGAGCTTGCTTATTACTGGGAAGGGGCCCAAGTGGTGAGGCACCCATAGACTTTCACTCCTAACTCAGGTCAATGCTAGTAGCATATGGAAAGGGATGCAACATTACGAGGTTCTAACTATTTGTATCCTTTGAGGAACTCAAAGAGTAGCACCCAAGGACATCTTGGGGGTGGCAAAGATGAAGCTGACATTATACCTTGCCACCCATTAGTAAATGAACATTTCTGCAAATTGCCATCAAAGTTTATATTCTGCAAACTCTAGATTCTGCACAATCATTAATGTTAATTTTAAGGCGACCTTCTCCTTTCAGTTAACTGTCTCTCAGCATTGTCCTGCTTCTGGCCATTAACTGGCTGCCTGTCATGGACTGTCAAACTAACCCTCAAATGCAGTTTCATCGTGACAGTTTTTGGTTCGGAGAACTTTTAAACAGACAACTTTTAAACTTTTTTTTTAAGCTCAATAAATTGGAAATGATGTGAAACACCATGATGGAAAATGTGTAGACATGGGACAATATGACTGATTATTCTATATTTCTGGTCCAGAATTTGTCTCTGAATACATATAAGGGGTTATTTGCAGTGATGGGTGACTTTGCGCAGAAACAATGAAACATTTAAAAAATGCATTGAAGTCAATAGGTGTCTAAATAATTTTTTTTTTGATGCTGCAGATTTTTTTTAATGGCGGATTGTCGTAAAGGTGATGTTGCAGGTTTTATTTTCTATCCCAGATGATAGCTGCTCCAGTGCAGTTCCCCATTTTCATTTTCCAACCTGTAGTAACCTCTAGCCAAACTAACTGCTGATAGGCTGCTATTGGTAACTATACTTTTGTGCCACTTAATGCTCCTGCATTTCTGTCTGAGGTCTCTGCAAATGACCCCTATCATCATGTGCTTCTGCAGCCAGTTATAATGAAATATGGGTGGACGTCAGCCTTGAAGTTCCTCTCAAATATTTCCCTTGCTGTCTGTTTTTTTGGTTAGTGAAACTATCCTGGGTTGATTTTCACCTTGGGTAATCAGCATTTAAGGAGCACACAGAGAACTAACATAAGAGATAATTGTAAATTATGTTAATGGACTTTGCCTTCACCAGAAATTCATTATAAATACAAGGGTCCCACCTGCTGTAACATGTACTTTGATAGACTCAAGCCAGACGCAGGATGATTGCTTCCTATCCCCAATCACACGTTTGTCATGTTATTAAACAAGTTAGCTTTATTACATGATAACATGATTTACCATTATAGCTATTTTCAAGACGACTCGTTTTTTTTATTATAAATAAAAGTTGCTTTACTTGTGAAATTAATGAATATACTGGTATCCAAGGACAGTTGTCAGTTTCAACCAATCAGTTCCTTGTTTTCATTTTCCAACTTGTAGTAAACAATCAAAAACATTTTTCCGATCTGTTGCTATTGGCATCTGTGTTTGTACAATTGAGGAGCTTTGTTTGTGAATCGACCTCTGAGGCTCATAGGAGCAAATAGTAATGGACATATGGGCTTGGAGCACAATGGGGAAGATGTGCAAATTCGCTTGCGTTAGCTTCACTAGGGTTCGCGCACTTCGCCAGGTGAATTTTCGCCAGCGCTACGCAAATTCACTAAAGTGCAAATTTACATTCAGGTCTGCAAATGGTAGCGTAGTTGCGCTAGTGTTACTTCGCTAGGCAGAGCGCTGTTACGATAGCGAAGCCAAATTTGCGTACAGCGGGAACTTTAAGTTATAATAGAAGTATATGTTACAGCCACTACATTCCACTACACAAGCCCAGGAAACCTTTAATAAATAAAATAAAGTTGTCCTATTGCCCTACATGTGCCCCCTGTATAGTTGTGTTGCCCTATGTTAGGAAATGTAGCGGGGAAGAAGGGTAACCCCCCCAAAAAAATTATCGATCTTTTTCAGACTATCACCCTCCTACGCTAAAATACGCTGGCATTTTTTTCGGACTTAGAAAAAGTCAAACAGAGTTATAAACAGGTCAGATTAGGGTTCTCAGATCAGGACATCAGTTTGGGTCTCAAGGCCAGACAAGAGGAGGAGAAAGGATTTAGATAACGAGAACTATGTGCCAATAACACGTTGATGGGTCTTCTGGGATTTGCTCTACAAGACAGGGAAGGTAGAAATTAAATCTAAACACTTGACTGTCTTCTTAGCCCAACAATTAAAAAACAACCCAGCAGGTGAGAGGTCCAAGTCCCATCAATTTGTAGAAGGTCATATTTTCAATTTTTCCCCAAACTACTCTAAATAGTATCTTTTTAATTATGTCTAGCATTGATACATTGTAAATCCCCCTGATAATCTGCCTGAACATGCTCACAACATACTCTTCATTATGCAGAACTTATAAATGAACCCTAGAGAATAGATGGAAGAAAAAATGGTAAAAGGGGTGACGGGAGACAAGTAATTTGAGAGAATAGAAATAGTCATTGAATGGTAAAGGTGTGGAGAGAGCCAGTAAACAAGGGTTAAAAGAAAAACAGGGGAGTAATAGAGAAAAAATGACTTCCTTTCTACTTGCTGCCTTTATTGCTGTGCTATAATTTGGCTTTATGGAAGCAATTGGGGAATAAATCTGAATCACTCACCTATTATTAGAGAATGGAGCAGTCATATCGTATTGCTGCTGTAAATATATATATATATATATTTCTGCGGGCTGCATACAATCTGTCATTTATTGATTGTGTTCATGATAATTGCCTGTATTTGTTTCCCCTTGAAACCATTTGTACCACAATGTAGACTTCGGCCAAGTCACTTTTATATGAAGATGTGGCTAATTCCCCCTGTATCCTAATTATCTGTAACCCATTCATGTTGGAACATTAGATCGATGGCCAGAGCGAAGCTCATGCAAATATGAAATCCTCACTGGGGGGCACCCTACTGCTGCAGACCATTGCAAATTGTATATTAGCATTGCATGTCATTAAACCCACCTTGTCTGATTATCTGCAATCTCTCTCTCTCTTTCTCTCTCTGATGGTGTTTGTTTAAGCAGAATACAAGGTACCATATGGAAACGCTGGAAAAATTGATTTCATGGGTTTTCCCAAATGCAGTTGTTTCGCTGAGGTCACAAGGGGGCATTGTGGACGATGCTTTAATATTAACTAGTGATAAGCAAACAAATTATAAATTAAAAAAAAATCTGGTATTTTGACCAAACCTTTGGAGAATCCCTGAATCCAAGTGACAAAGCAACAGCTGTAAAGCCTAAATACAAAGATACTGGGTTACCTGCTAAGACATAGAATATTATTTTTATCTCAATATAAATACGTTTGCGTGTGTTTGTATCTGTAGTTAAAAGGCTCAATATTTAAATGGTTTATTAAATGAGGCCATGCTAAATGGAAAAAAATTGAAAACATTACAGTTTTTAAAGGGTCCAAAGGGATTGAGATTTTATTATCTATAGATGAAAATAAAGTAATGTTAAAAAACACAGATGGTCCTGTTAATGGACCTGCCAGTAATAAATAGTCATTTATATAAACATTTAACAACAAGCAGGGAAACAGCAACATGTGCCCAGCATTGTTTCAACCACCGTGAAAGTCATCCACACATCCCGCTGCTTATGAATGTCTCCAAAAGAGAAGGGACACGGGATCTGGCTAATTAAATTTGGCTATAAAAAGTTCAATATGCTCTGCAAACAGAAAATGACTTATTTAACGAGGGATCAGAACTGATGGTTAAAGGGGGTGCGCACCTTTAAATGAACTTTTAGTATGATGTAGAGAGTGATATTCTGAGACCATTTGCAATTGGTTTTCATTTTTTATTAATTGGGGGCTTTTTGACTTATTTAGCTGCAATCATCAGCAATAAGAGACAGGAATATGAACAGGAGAGTACCATATAGAAAGAAGAGTAATAAAAAAGTAGAAATAACAATAGGGGGGTTATTTATCAAAGGCTGAATGCCAAAGTTTTTTTGACTATAAAAAAAAACTAGAATTTTTTCTGGATTTATTAAGCCCAATGTTGCAAAATGTCAGAATCCGAAAATCCGATATCTCAGCCCTACCGAGGCCCCTATCCTATTTGGAAGTTTATGTGGTGTGCACTTTACCCCAAAATATGACTATTTCTGAATTTCCAGGCAAACAAATTTGACTTTTCGAGAAAAAACTCTGAAAAAAATCGTACAATTTGGATTTTCTCTTGATTTTTTTAGTGTTTATCCCTGATCAGATTAAATTGCGACTTTAATAAAGTCCAATTGTGGATTCTCGTTTGGTCGGACTTTTTCGGACTTTGTTGAATAAGCCCCTAAGTGTGTAGCCTTACAGAGCATTTGTTTTTTTAGATGGAGTCAGTGGGGGTCATTTATCAACACTGGTCAAATTAGCCCATGAGCAGTAACCGGTAGCAACCAATAAAATTGCTGCTTTCATTGTTCTACTTGCAGCTGGCTTTAAAAAGCTATTCACTGATTGGTTGCTATAGGCAAATTTGCCCAGTGTTGATAAATGAGCCCCAGTGACCCCCTTTTGAAAGTTGTCAAGAGTCAGAAGAAAAAGGCAAACCATAAAAAACTATAAAAAATAAATAATGAAGATCAATTGAAAAGTTGCTTAGAACTGGACATTCTATAACATACTAACATGTAGGGGCAGATTTACTAAGGGTCGAATTGTCGAGGGATTTTAGCCCTCGAATTCGACTGGCGAATATTTGGCGAATAAATATCAGCCAAAATCGAATAAAATATATGCCGGTTTTGAGTGCTTTTTCGACTATCCGCCAGAATCGTACGATCTAACGATTCTACGAAAAGTAGCACAAAAAATGCTTGAATATTCAACAAAATCGTATGAATTGAACGTTCGAAGCCTTCAATCGTACGACTGAAATTCGGCAAAAGAGTTAGAAAAAAAAAAGCCTATGGGGGATTCCCATAGGCTTCTATTGCAATTCGGTAGGTTCATTTTGGCGAAGTAGGCAGTCGAATAAAAATTTAAAGGGCAATTCTTTGACTGGCAAAATATTTATTCGTCTATCCGATGCGGCCGAATATTCCAAATCCGATGGTCGAAAATACTTAATTTGCATATTCGAATTGTCGCAAAGAGACTATTCGAGACTATTCACGTGAATATTCGAATCCTTCACACGAATTTAGTAAATCTGCCCCATAAAGTTAACAGAAAGGTGAACCACCCCTTCAATACAGTCTGCTAGTAGTCACTAGAACATTCATTCTAAAAAAGATGGGCTGCTAAAGAAAGCATTGCAGGACCTTTACATCCCCCTATTTCTCTCTTGTAATTGTGGTTTGTGCCTGAACATACAGACACTAATGTCTCAAATTTTCGTTCATGCAGTTCTGGTGACCTTTGTTGTTTCAGTACACAAGGCATTGAAAGAGTTCATTTTGACAATCGAGGAGGTCATTTGTCTAGATTACTTTCCAAAAGAGAAGTTTTTTTGGATTTTCCTTCTAAAAACAAGGATACCTTTAGGCATGAATTCAGAATTTGATGTTTCATGTTATTCCCATTTTTTTTTCTTTTTCTTCCATTTTTTTTTCAATTGTTTTTAATTAAGTATCCCTGTGGGTACGAAACGCATACGGCTTTTGGAGATAGCAAATATATTTTTATCTTTGATTAATAAAGTCATTTTTTAACCAATACTTTTGGCCCTGTGGATTCTTCTGATTGCCGGATATATATATATATATATATATATATATATCCTATATATAGGATACTTCTTTGCCTCTTGTGGGACCCAGTTATAGGAACTCAAGCCAGCACTTTAACTGGCACTTTAACCTGGCCTTTAGCTTGGGTAACAGTGGTTCCTCTCTCTTAAAATAGAACCCACTTATCCCCTTCCACCTCAATAACTGCATATTCACATCCAAAGCAACAACATAAACTTCATAAACAGAATAGATAGGACAGATAAGAAAGCAAACAACATATGCAACAGCCAGCACTTGATGAATTACCCTGTAATTTATTCCTTACTCATCATTAATACACTGTTATTCTTTAAAACTGCTGAACAATCAACAAATAAGATGCATCTGTGATTAATGTATAGTAAATGGTGCAGGGGCTTTGCAATAAATCAACTGTCTTAAAAGTAGATTCAACTCACTTGTTGTATCACTGGACAATGAATCCAACATAAAGTGTCATCAATAATAAAGTTCTTAGTATGCCTCATGCCTATCTGTGCCTATTCCAGGGGAATACAAGGAAGAGTATGAATCCATTTTTGGGACCTTGTTTAATCTTCCCCAAGGTACTCTGACTATTAAAGGAATTGTTGTCATGTATTCAGATCTAGGCCAAGTACTATTATCGCCCAAGGCAACGTTACTTGACCTGGTGCCCTTCCAGCCTGCTTCCTACTCACTCACACCCACAACCTCTACACCTCTCCTACGCCTCACTTGCTTAATTCACCTCCTGCTGGTCTGTCTGAATTTCACCCCTCACCTACTGCAACCTAGACACATGCCTACCCCTGGATGTACCAGTTACTGTATTTATGTTACCAGTAAATGTGAAAAATAATAATTTTGTGGATGGGCACAAAGGAGCCATAGAACAAGTAAATGGGGCTACACAGCACTTTTTTAGCACTTTAAAACCTTTAACACACCTTTAGAAATATAACTCAGAACACAAAGCCATATATGAGTATCACTTTAAAATGTGCACTGCATTTGGGATTTCTAAAGAATTAAATGATAACAGATTATAATATTTTCAATGCAGAAGTCACATTTTCATTCATATAGCATCTAATAAAGTAGGCAAACAAGTAGAAAATGAAATACAGCCTTTGGCATATTACGATCCAGCGAGCATCGGCTTAGTCTGAAATATTACCTTAGTATCCTCATATTACAATCTTCTTATTGACCTCTGTTCTGCTAAGCCATCTGCCAAGAAGCAAATCCACAGTGAAATCCTCAGTGATCACGATGGGCATTTTATTTTAAAACATGGAAAATCTCGCTCAGAGACATTATGGCCTACATTTTAAAAAGAGAGAACTAAGCTCTTATTACACAGCGGCTGGTTTATTAAAAATGTAGCGAGTGAGCTCCTCTTGGCTAGAAATCTAGACTACAAGTTGTGCTTAAGCTGCTTTAATAAGACCAAGCTTTCTTATTCTGCCATAAAAGGGCCATTGGATTAATGGACTTTACACAAACAAGTTATGGATCAGTGGTGGTTAAATAAGGGTTCTTCAATATAGGAGATATGGGTAGTCTGTCTCACATTCTTGATCGTTTGGTCAGTAGAGGCTGCTGTCCGTCCCGTTAGAGTAGTGATTCCCAATCAGCGGCTCAAGTGCAACATGTTGCTCACCAATCCCTTGGATGTTGCTCCCAGTGGCCTCTACATTTTGGCTTTATAAATACCAGATGTACTGCTAAACACGGTCTCCTTTAAACTGCCAGTGCACGTAGGGGCTACCAAAAAGCCGATCACAGCCCTTATTTGGCACCCCCAGAAACTTTTTCATGCTTGTGTTGCTCCCCAATTCTTTTTACAATTGAATGTGGTTCACTGTTTAAAACAGGTTGGTGGCCCTTTAGACTACCTTGGAAGTGGATACCCATCCAGATTATTTAAATAAATCAAATCAACTTTCCAATAAATATTAATCAAAAATGTTCAATGATTTTAAAGTTATTTGCAGATGTATTTGCAACCTTAACGGACAAGCCCAGTTCAGAGTCATCTAGTCGTTCAACTTATTATCATTAGTTAGACCAGCATGTATTATGTAGTCCCATGGAGTTCACTTTAATTGGAAGTAGGAATAGGCCAGATAGCTGAGCAATTTGGATGTTACAAATGAGAGAATGAGGATTTACTACACCAGCAGAGAGACCACCAGTATAGCTCCACAAAAGTGATAGAAGATGGACAACTGTTAGGCCATTAGGTCCATGTAGAAGTATAGTAATGGGAATGGGGGTGAGCTAAAAGCAAGTTACTGTGTTACCTACTATGCTACACTGTTCTGTAATATCAACTAAGACTGAGTGAGTAACTGTGGAGTAAATAAAGCTATTGCCAAGAAGCTGTGATTGAAGCATTCAGTTTCAGAGCCATGTGAACCTCCAGATAACTGTAGGCCTCCACTGTTGTGCTGGCTAGGGTAATTAGGGTTATTATCCTTATTTGCTACAAGTAGAATTATCCTCCCAACAGGTAATACTGGATCAGAAGAGGGAATACTAAGAGAAAGACAAAAAATACTTTCCCTAGCTGCTATATTTATAATTAAATTCAAAGATCCATTTATTTATGAATCGGGCTAAGGGAGTGGATGCCATCCACATAACATTAGCCTTTTAGTGATCCTATAACTGTCTGGCCTCTTTTCTTATTTCTTTATAAGGGTATTAAAGGGCCTGAGTATCTCCCTTGTTATATGGGTACTAGATGGTTTCAAGTCAGCAAACTAATAAAACCATAAAGAACATTGCAAAAAAACAATGTATTACACCTTTCCATTATTTCCAGGAAAATGTGAACAAGAACAGAAACATGAAGAATATCCTGTATAATAATCCCAAAAATAACCACCTTGCAATTTCCAACATAGTCCATAAAAGTAGACAAACCGGGGCTCAATTTATCAGCCTATGGGCAGTTACCCATAGCACTCAATCAGTGACTAGCTTTTTTAAAGCCAGCTGAAAGTAGAAAAATGAATGCAACAATCTGATTGGTTGCCATTGGTTACTGCCCATGGACAAATTTGCCCAGTGTTGATAAATGACCACCCACTGTGTCAGCCACCAGTGGTCTGGTCTTCCAACTAAGGGAAGGTCCAGGTACTTCAAATCAAAGGTCAATGTATACAGACCTGAGGTTACTTGAGATAAACCAAAACCTTTGTAAAATTCTGGGCATATGGAAAGGGGGTACACACAAAACCCACAAAAGGAAACACCCAACATGTTTCACACAATACCAAAGAGTTCTCGTCTGCAGCATTATTCAGTGTCACATGCAACAAGCAAAAAGTACACATGAATTTTCAGTCAGAATAAATTCATAACAGAAAGGGAAATATGTACATGAAAGGGAACAAAGAGAGAACTCACTGTTATATGGAAAACTGCTCACACTTATTTAAACCTTGAGGAGCTAATGAGTTTAGACAGAATATTCATTCATTTCCATTCAAGTTCTTCAAACATAAACGTGGCATTTACATCACCAACTCATTATGAATGATATGAGTTACGTATGAATTCATTATAATAAATGATGATACATTTATACATAATTAACTATATGTATTTGAATATTTTCTTCCGTTATCAAATCGGACCTTGGAGGCTTTGCATCCAGCTTGAATACGCCGGTATTATGATTACTGTAATAATAAAACAGTAGTTTGTACTTCACCCCAACAAAGATATAACAAATCTTTATTGGAGGTAAAATTATACTGTTGGGTTAAATTAATGTTAAAATTATTTTGGTTTCTAATTTAAGAAAAGAAAAAACTCAAATGGAAAAAAACTTGAGTGAGTTTGGGGTTAACAACCCATGACATGCCATGAACTCCTACATGACCTCGACAGGTTTGAGATGGCATATTTTCGGATTCTGATTTTTGACCAAAAATTTCCTCTAAAAAACTCGAATTTTCATGGAAAAAAACCTGATCCTTAAAAAATCCCCTAGGTATGGTGATATAAATTATTGATAGACCTCTTATCTGGAAAACCACAGGTCCCAAGCATTCTGGATAACAGGTCCCATACCTGTAAAAATCATCACACTCACTTTTTGTCACTTTTTGTAAATAGCACTTGCATTTCTATATTTTCTTTAATATGTACCACTTCTTAGGCTATATTGGGGTGACTAAACTGCCTGATTTGAGACAAATAACCCTTAAGTCTTCAATTTTAAAATCCCCAATGGTAAGGAGAGCTGCTCCCCAATTTATGTTATTTACATCATTTTAAGAATATTCATTATAAAAAGTGCTTATAGGAACACTAGGCATTTTTTACTCAAGCAATAGGAGGACTGAACAATGTATCACAATGACAGCACAAAACAAAACAATTCCATTATAAAACATTAGAATTCTGTAAACATCCTATGTACATAACATTACCTGTCCATAAAACAATGGATTTGCTAGAAACAAAACAACCTAATAGTTTATTTGATGCTCATGATCTTTGCAGCGTTTTTCAAATGCAGATTTAAATGAATTAATATGTGACAGCACTAAGTCAATTTCATTTTCTGAATACTGTATGAGTAACAATGCATTTTTTATGAATTCATTTGAATTTATTAGCATCTCTCTGACTGTGGGTAGGAACTTGCAATTACCAATATGGTGAATGGAGCTGCAGAACAAATGGGACAAAAAAATCAGATAGATCAAGGAGCAGAAAAATACCAGGGAAGGAAACCAAAACCAGTTTTCCCTTACTAAGTCTTAACATTTTAATGTAGGTTTTTCTGAGAAGCCAGCTAATTATATCAACATGAATACTATGTAGAGTGAAGAGACTCTCTCCACCTTTGAATGCAAAGCAGGGAACATACTTTTGAGCAAACCAAGTTCCATTCCTGAAGTTTCATAATTTCAGTAATTCTGTAATATAGTTTAGTGTATAATATAACCTAGTCCTTTCTTTCATCTTAATCTTAATACCATTTCTGGTGATGTAGTCATTAAGGTTACTTCAGACACATCCATGAACATGCCTAGATCTTCAGTAAATTAAAATATTAGAAATGGATTCATTCCTCTGTAAAGGGACCAACTGAATAATTTGAGAACCATGTGGTTTGTCTCTTCTTTTCTAGTTGTCCAAAATAATCTTTTACTCTACACACTCACACTCATCCTAAAGGGCCCATCCCAACAATTTTAGAACTATTTGTATCTCTAACACAAGTAACAAGTGGACTTGCTGAGAAATTTTAATGAAGACGTTTCACTGAACTGAAGCAGCTTCTTCAGTTCAACTGACTGGTGTAGGGGGGGGTTCTCAGCATATAGACTCTTCCAACAATCCAATCACAATGGCACATTGTAACTCTTCAGAGAGGTGACACCTGAAATTCACAGAGGTGTTGATTCTGTGTAGTTACAGTGTTAGGATTACCAATGTGTCATGCAACTCCTAGACATAGGAGATACTTGTGGATGTGTGAATAGTTTAGTTCTGCAACTGCCAGGGTACAGCTATTAGAACAACATTGTATGTAGCAGACAGGTGGCGGTGAAGGCCCTCATTTTCAATGATTGGGTAGGGGGTGCTGTGGAGACTGATAAGGAAAGGGGTGAGTCCTTTAGGCAAGGGTGTATTGTGCCTAGGAAACAGGTAAGGAGTAGGCTGGAACCGGGAGATGAGGGCTTAGACAGACTAGAACAAAACAGGACAGAGCGGGCATAGATCTCTGGGACTGAAGAGCGAGGGCAAGAGCAGGAGGACTGGAGAGCGAGGGCAAGAGCAGGAAGACTGGAGAGCAAGGGCAAGAGCAGGAGGACTGGAGAGTGAGGGCAAGAGCAGGAGAAGAGGGCATGACTGGAAAAGGCAGAGCAAGATGAGGGGATACTAGGAGCAGGGTCAGGAAGCAAGAATCAGGAACAGACAAGGCAAGGTCAGTACAAGGTTAAGGCAAGGCAGGAAGAACAAGGCAAGACAAGGCAGGAGGAACAAGGCAAGTCAGGTCCCTTGGATACCAGCAGAGCCTCTGTTCAGGAATGGTTTCTACACCTTAACATGCATCGCCTCTTTCAAATCAGAGGTCTTCTTTATCCAAGATATGGACATTTGAAGAAGCTGCTCGGAAGAGCAGTAAAATGTCTTCATTAAAATTTGTTTTGAGTTACTTGTGTTAGATTTACCATGATGAATGAGAATCTTCATAGTCAATTTTAGAACCATTTGGTTTGTCTATTATTTGCAAGTTGTCCAAAATAATATTTAGCTATACACATTCACACTCCTCCTAAAGGGACCAAACCAATAATTTGAGAAGCATTTGGTTTCTCTCTTCTTTTCTAGTTGTCCAAAATAATCTTTTACTATACACACTTGCCAAACCAACAATTTGTCAAAAAATAAGTTGGCGCCCATAGACTTCAATGCATTTTGGCAAACTTTTGCTGTTTTGAAAATATTCAGAGAAGCAAAATGAGTCAGATTCACCCCACACTACTATTAAACAAGTCTAACTTTCCCTATAACTCTTTTGTATCTGTAATACAAAAGAAATAAAGGGTAGTAAGGGTAAAAACAATCTACTTAATGACTGTCAAAGGGCACAGTGATGAACTCTCATAATATACCAGTGTTCAATAAGATGCAAATTAAACCAGCTAAAAGAGAAAAATCACATACTTTAGCCCAATTAAATCTCATTTTATTTTAGAGAGTGTTTGTGTCTTTTACTTTAGGCAACATCTTCATCTATGGCATTATATTTGTACTTATTTCATTTTATCTGCAAAGCACAATGCATTTCATAGGCCTGCGGATGTTTTTGGTTCACGCATTGAGCTCTCAGGTTCCCCAATGTGGCCTCAGAGATGGAGGCCATCATTCTTCTACAATATTGGCTGTAACTGTAAGGATTTGTGTGCTGCACTGTTGAAGTTAAGGTTACCAAAAAAATATATCAGCAATGCAATTAGATTATGCTGACATACTGACACAAGCATTTCATGCCCCTAAAAAACCTCTGGAAAAGTAAAAGAAGGCCATTCTAGTTCTCTGTACAAAGAAGCTATTACGCCGCAGCCTTCAAGATTTGTTTATAACAATTAAACACACTGGGGGCCTACTTGTTTTCACTGCTATAGAAAATGAAAGACTGATCTCAGACAGTTTCGACATCTACTTCTCTTTGATTCATTTCTATTGACTGTATCACTTGAATAGTTCTGAGTCATGGCAGATTTGATTGGGTCTTGTTCTGTGTAACCGAGCAGGGAATGAAAACCTTTAGGATGAAAGGCACGATGGAATTTGTTAATTAACTATAGGAGCCAATCAATACTTCTGTATCTAAAACAACTTTCTGTTATCAGTATATGAAAAAACACACAATATCTTTGTTTTTTACAGAATGGAACCGTTAGTTTTAAGGTTTCATAAAATTTACAATTTTGTTGCTACTGTATTTTGATCCAAGCAAGTAGGATTCAACTGGGTTCTGGATCTTAACTAATACCATTCCATGGCTTGTTACAAGTCAGGTCCAATTCCCACAATGCCTTTCATCTGTTACAGAACATGCAAACCATTGTGGGAATTGTGGAAGAGGGAATATTAAGAAATGGAGAACAATTGCTTTCAATAGATGTTTGATTTACATGTAAAGTTTAAATCATTAGAATATTATGAGATAAAGAAGGGTTTTATATACTGTTTGATAGCTCATGTGCATAAGCAAAACCAGACAGTCCTGTGACCATATCTGAACCATATATAAAAAGAAGAATAAAAATCCTGCACAATGCTTGAAGGGCAAGAGGCATAGTTTACTGCAGTTTATAGATGACAACCAGATCGACCTGTTTGATTATGTGTCCTCATAGTATTTGGAAAACCCACTTGGTTTTTCAATGACATTTTGCCAACATTTACCCAGAATCTCAGGAGACTGATGCTGTATCCTTTTCACAAAGATTTATTCAATTAACTTAACCATTGATGGTTAGGCTCAATTCTGGAAAGATAGTTGTACAAGGAACTGTAAAGGCTTAGTGTGACTGAAGTTATTAGCAGCTACTGAATAGATGGAGAGCTAATTGTTAGTGATGGGCGAATCTACCCAGTTTCGCTTTGCCGAAAAATTTGCGAATTTCCAGTGAAATTCGCGAATTGGCAAAAAAATTCACGAAACGAGTCGCGGCACGTTTGTGACGCACGTCGCATCGTTTTCAACGTGCTTTGCATAGTTTTCGACGAATTTATTCGCCAGCGGCGAATCGCGGGAGTTTGCCATGAATTCGCCCCTGACGAATAAATTCGCCCATCACTACTAATTGTCATTAAGAAGAATACAAATTGCATGGCATGGTGCACTCACCTCAGGAGAAAGGATAGAATAATTACCTGCTTCTTACATTGTGGTTTGGGGAAGGCCCTTTCCTAATTTAGAATAATGAAGAATATGGAATGGGCTTGACTAGGTAGGTAGGACTAGGTAGGTGTGGAAGAACTTAACTGATAGCGCAGAGGTCTGACTTCAATCCAAGAACTGAAAATTGTATTGGAGCATTGGAACACTTTAGTTTTAGTTTAGATTTTGGAAATGATGTCCACATAAAGTACTTTTGACCATATAGTGTATAATGCATTTCAATTGATCACAGCTCAAACTGCAAAACTTGTACTTGCAAAAGCAAGAAACCTGAAAGAAAAACAATGAAACACACTAAAATTAGGGTTTTGGGGCAGTATAGACTTCTGAGTGTCCTCTGTTGTGGTGTTTCTCTAATTGTGAGAACAACCTCTAACTTGTGAGGTTTTTTAATTATTTTGACAGTGTTTGTGAGAATTATCTGCTTCCTTTGCTTTTTTAAAGAAAGTCTTCTTCTTCTGAACTTTGAAGTAATACAACCAGACCACTAAAATAAGGATTTTTGGCCAGTATAGGTACCTGCCTGTCCTCTGTTGTGGAGTTTATCTAACTGTGAGGACAGCCTCTAACTTGTGAGCTTCTTTTGCTAATTTGAGACTGTCTTTGAGGATTCTTTGTGTATTTCAAGAAAGTCTTATTCTTCTGAAGTAAAATGCCACCAGATCACTAAAAAAAGGTCTTTTGGACATCATTTTAATAAGTACGAGTGTCCTTGGTGTCTTCTGCTGTGTGAGGACAACCTCTAACTAACATCTTTTACAGTTTTGATATGGCATTTCCTTTTCAAGTACTCAAGTAAGAAAGTCTTCTTCTGAAACAGACCATAGGTCTAAAGCATCCTGTTCTTTATTTACCATATAAGATACCATGCTCATAAACCTTATTTGGAGTCAATATAAAGTTAATGCAACTAACTTTGATGAAAAAAAAAACACGAGTACCCTTGTCTTTATAGTGCTATTGTCTGTGTACATAATATTCTCATTTAGAAGGTTCAATTGGACCACATGGTCTGGGTAGGTGCTCTGGCTGGTTCCTAAATTCACTGTAACTAATAGTGCTTTCTTAAGTAATGTCACGTTATTCCACTAAGAAACTCTCTACCTTTTTTTACCCACAGTGCAACATTTTTCCCCACAATTCCAGGTTAATAGCAGCCATGTATAAAGTTGCACCTGTCGCTAATGGATATGCTGTGCTAAAATGAATTTCATGTACATATGCTCTCAAATCTGGGGAAAGTTGTGGGTTATTTGGATTTTCCAAAACACCGATGAAAGCTATATTTATAGCATTGCTTCCAAAAGAAAAATATAGTTCGAAACTTTTCTGTGGCATGATTGGAATGAGTTATAAGTCACAATGACAGCAGAAAAGAACGCTGCTTCACAACAAACTATTTTAGATTGTTAAATCAGATTTGTGTTTATTATTATTTTAGAAAATCATGTAAACTTTAAATTACCTGCCTACACAGGAAAGACACTGAAATAATCCATTTATTCGGAACATGCTGCGTTTGCATTTTCAGGCTCTTGTAATTTTGACTTTTTTTTTCCTTTTCTTGTAATTTTTAAACGACATCCTGATACAGATGAAATATGTGACAAGGCACTGTGATTTTATTTCAGCTTATTTATTTGGATGGGTTTTGCATTTATCAGTGTGAGAAGTGCAGCCATGAGGAAAGAGAGATCAGCAGATTACTATAAGTTTTTATAGCCTTATATTTATGAGTGAGGAAGCATTTGAATGAGTAAATAGGTTTTATACAAATAGGAAAAATGTGTATTGTGCTGAAATTGTCTTATTTAGACATTTATTAACACTAACCAAACGTACCCCAGTGCACATAGTAACCAACCAGCAGTTCCCATTGAGTCCATTTTAAGCAAATAATTTCTTTTTTTTTTTAAAGTTATAGTTATTGAAGGAAAACAAAATACTCCTGAAGTTAAAAGCCCCCATTCACCACCCTTCAGTGGCCATCTTCCCTGCTTGCTCCTCGCATAGTCTTCGCAAAGTAGCACAGCGGAGCTCATGGGCACCATCTTTGGCAACTTTGGATCCTCTTCTTTCTCTTCTGGTAAACTACGGGACTTTCCAGCGCATGTGTAGTTGCCACTAATATGGACTGGCTCCAACTGCACATGAGCCAAAAGTTCAAATGTCAGTGGTCTTCACAAAGAAATCCAAAGCTACTGAGGATGGCACCTACTCTGCATAGATACAGTAGGTCAGTGTTGCTGCCAGGGACACTTTTTTCTAGTAGAAGACTAATGGGGTTATGTAATAAAAGGCACTAAGTTTGCCCAAGGGTAGTAACCTATAGCAACCAATCAGCAGGTAGAATTCACTAGTCACCTGTTTGAATGCTAACATCTTATTGGTTGCCATGAGTTACTGCCCCTGGGCAAACTTAGTGCCTAATATTACATAAAGGGGTATAAGAGGAGGAAGCAGGGAGGGGGGCCAGTGGATGGTGGCGAATGGGGGCTCTTAACTTTAGTGGGGTTTCATTCTTTTTTAAGTGTATACTACCTTTACCATGAAACCCCAAATAAGGTATGGGGCAACCAACAGATGTCATATAATTATCTGATTGGAGGCTACATAATTAGGTGAATAGAGGCCACCTATCACATGATCTTAAAATAAATAATGTGCAACTCAAAAATTTAATAGAAAGATTTTATAAACAATACAGAGTAAAAAAAAAAGCTAATAAGCTATGAAAGCAAGTAGCACCAATCAGTGTTAGCTTATAAACAATGGTGACATCCATTACTAAAAACCTAAAAGAATATGGCAAAACCCCTGACTCTGGCAATCCATCAAAACTCACTGACAGAGTAAAGAGGTCAATAGTCAAAGAAGCCACCAAGAGACCAATGGTAACTCTGAAGGAGCTAGTGTGTTGGAAGAGACCTTCCATGGGACAAATGTTACCCAATTATTACAAGTTGCTCTTGGAATAGGAATAGAGGCAAGATAAAAGCTACTGCTGAACCCATATCAAAGCCCATTTTGACTATGGGGGTTTTAAAAGATTAAATACTAATAAGAGTTTCTCACTATTATCCCATTTTGTGGGAGGAAGGTTCACTCTACAATAATCAACTGAAATCAGGATATTTGCTTTCTACAGTGAATGCAGATAAACAAGCTGAATGTATCACCTCTGCCTCATACATATGGCATCCCTTGCTGAGAATTGACTGGAATCCCACTGGCTTTACACAATCACTCCTGATTTACAGTTTTGTTTTAGCGCCCCCTGGCAATCCTCTCTCTTCTGTATCTTCTTAACACTGAATTGTTCTGTTTTTTCCCTTTAAGAAGAATATAGAAATGGCAGAAAGTAAATATTTTCAGCTTTTAGAAACCAACGTCCTCCTCATTTTCTTTGTTTTCCACAAGGTCAGATATATAATTGCAATTAACAAACAAACCACGCATATCTCTCCACAGAGCCCTCTTCTTTTGAAGTTCAGGACATTTTGAAGTTCTCACATAATATTTAATTAAAGTTAATTAATAAGCCAACTTCTTCGTAAACACCTAAAGATTTGCTTTGAATAAAAGGAGCACCAACTGGTACACAAACATTAATGAGAAAGATGTCCCCCCCCAGTGATTGCTCTCCCAATATGATATCTGCTAGATCTGTTAAATATAACACATTGCAATGGCCTTTGGACAATTATCTTATTGTACTGAATAACTAATCTTACAAGGAATGCTTAGTCTTTATGATCTATTTATTTCAAAGCACAGAAAACCATAATAAAGGTTTTTAATGTAAGCTTTACACAATGCTGTTATTTTGGCCCATTTTCCAGGCAGATTTGCTCCAGGTTTTTCCTTTAGGGTAATTGGGATGATTCTTTTACACATTGCTTTTTCAAGGGCCACATATTCTCACTGTTACTGTGGCCTTGTTTTGGGATACTTTTCCTGCTGAAAGACAAACTTTCATCCAAGCTTCAGAAAACTGAAACAGGTTCTCTACAGGTTTCCCTGTAGTTTTCAGCATCAGTTATTTCTTCTTTTTCACTGGTGTGCCCAGTCCTTGCTGATGATGCTGCCATTTATATCCATCCATCCATGTGTCAGCCATATCAAGAGCTCTGCAGAACATTAGCCTGTATAACTGGTTGACTCAAAAAAGAACCCTGTTAAATACAGATGAAGGAAGCTGCTGAAATAACCCCTAGGGTCCAATACACTTAGAAGTAAGGAAATACAGAGGTATTAAAAATAACTCATAGTACAAGTTGATCCAGGGACTGGTTTGTTTTCTGTCTTGGAGAAACCTCAAATAGGAGAAACTTTAAATGGGGTTTTTTGCCTTTAACTGGATAAATTATCAGTTAGGCAGGATTTATATAGACATAAATGGTTGTACTTGATATATTTATATTTATGCCTTTTGATGTTGATTTTCATGTTTAGTACAAGTTGATCAAGGGACTAGTCCTATTTCCATATAGGAGTCAGGAAGGAATTTTCCCCCCTCTGAGGCAAATTGAAGAGGCTTCAGATGTTTTAATTTTTTTACCTCACCCCTAACTTACAGTTAGGCAGGTTTTATATAGACATAAAACTTTGTACCTGATGGATGATTCTTCTTTTCCTTGGTGAAGCACAAAACTTCTCTTGCTCACTAGCCCTCATTAGTGCTGCAACTGAATGCTAGTTTGACCCTTACTAACCCCATTTATGGGGTCCCTGTTACTCCAACTTTGATAAGTCTTGCCTTGTGGTCCAATCTCTTCACCTTGGAGGCTAACCTCTACCTCAAGCCTTCTGGCAGACACATCCTACTAAGTTCAGAAAGGTAACAAGCATATGTTTGCACCCATTATATGCACTTGGGAACCAAAAGCATATGTAATACCCCAAGCCAACAGGAAAACTCTCACAACAGGGAATAGATTACTTACCAAATATTTCTTAAGATGATATGACAATGAAACCAGCATTGTCCCAGGTTCAAAACATCTCCTGTAACAGGTACTGGTATAAAGTAGTATTTGACTTTAATAGCAGCAAAGCAAATGAGTTTAGGCACTATGTGTACCTTTTCCTTTACAGGATGATGATCTTATTACTGACGGAACTCAATCTGTTCTCTATGACAGAATGCCACAGGGCCTGTAAGCAATACAGTATGTTCCTCGTATAACTGGGGAAAAAACAACAACACATTTATCTTTTCTTGTCTGACAAATGTGTTTTCTTTATTTTTTTTTAATGGAGGGTGGGGGGCTAATTTATGTTCCATATGGCACCTTTTTTCTGGATATTCCTACACTGTGCAGCACATTGATAAGAGAAATATAAGTACGTCAGCAGGTGAACTTGTATTATGATGCCTCATTTTATTGCTCTTGGGTGTTTCAGAGGGGTGAGACAAGAAACCTCACTAAACCTCACTTTCATCGATACAGCAGGTGTTAGATTGAGCTACTTCCTTTTTCTACCCTGGATGTGCTTTCCATCTGACACAACTGAATTATATGGCATCATTCCTGACCGTTCCTTCTTCTTGTTCCCTTGTCACAAAAGATTTGTATTGGGTTATTGACCCTGAATTGTAAGGGGTAGTTAAACCATTACCTGTGCTATAATAGTATCCAATAATAATAATAATGATCGCTATCTTACTCCAAAGGCCTCAGCTTGCATTTACAAGAGTAAATATAGGATTCTTAGGACCATTTTGCTGGGGTTTGGGAGATGGACACCCCAGACTGAGAAGCACTCAAAATTAACCTTATGTTGACGGAACGGCAGTTTGCTTACCTCAACAGCAGCTGCTTTTTGCCATGGCACAAATACCTGTGGCTCTAGGCTATCACATTGTCCCAGGTCCAGACCATCTCCTGTAACAGTTGTTGGGACGGAACAAAATTGTATTTTACAACTGTCTGGCTTTAGTATCTCTTTAGAACATAAGGTCCTGTGCATACCCTTGTATACATAAAGGGGGTACTGGGTATCAGGGATCCTTGAAATGTGTTGGGCGCATTGTTTTGAAGATTTCTAGTAAAAGCTTTGGGGTGAAAATGTGTGGCCAGATAGGAAGCCTCAAACCAAAAATACTGGCAAGCACTCCAAGGTCCACTCGTAGGGTAAAACCATAATAGTTTATTTCAGCAGATTAAAAGAAACATTGTAGTCCTGACGTCTTTCGTATCAGTGATCCGTAGTCATAGGCATAGGCCTGTGCCTATGACTACATATCATTGATACGAAACGCATCGGGGCGATGCATCTGGGCCATTAGCTTTTCCTGGAGACTGCGGATTTTCCCAAATCATCTATTCTTCCATTATAGACTGTTGTGTGTCCAGTTGCGTAGGACCTAGGGTATGTACACCCAGGTCATCATGCTCTAAGGGTGAGCACGTTTATATAACCTTTGTGGTGGCTGAGGAAAATGAATCTATAATCAAATTGTGCAATGCCCCATATATAGAGCATTTTAAGTCGGAAGGGACTGATTGTGCTTTCTTGTAATCAGATAGGAAGCTTGGCAACATTTTTAATTTAAAACCAAACATATATCCCATGGCCCAAATCAGAGAATGTCCAAGGTGGCCACCATTCAAGTCAAAAACTGGAGTAGCAAGCTGAGGAGTTGTGGTTCCTCAGCACTGGCTGATTTGGTGCACTGTCAGACTTTTAAACATGCTGGATCCCCAAAACCACCAATATCCATAACACATATATTGGCCATATACGTACTGTAAATCATTCATAATTAAATTGCTGTAAGCATGGCCAGTAATCAGCCCCATAACATGCAAGTTACACAAAATTCCCACCACATGCAATAGAGAAGTAAAAAAATATATTTTATTAATACATGATTAAAAGTGCTAGGTAAGCATGAAACGCGTTAGGCTCCATAAGGGGTGCTTGTGTTTGATTTTTTAAATCATGTATTAATAAAATATATTTTTTTACTTATCTATTGCATGAGGTGGGAATTTAGTGTAGCTTTTTGAATTTACCTCTGTTTGGCCACTAGAGGATCCACAGCATGCTGACAAATTATTCACTTTTGGCTTTTCCCAAGCAGTTGCAATAGTATCCCATAACATGCAAGTGCCTATAGACAGTGCCAGACTGGGCTGATGGAACACCGGGGAAAAATCCAATGTGCCCTGCTGACCATGACCAACTCACCTCTGACCGCCCAATCGTGGCTGCAACAGACATTACAAGGTATGAGTTGTGGCTTTGGTTATCCTTTGGGTGACCTGACCTTATAACTAGTGTGGGGGGCCCAGAAGGGTGTGTAGGGGCCTCTGAGGTGGCAGCCCCAGTGGGCCCCCAGTCTCATGCTGTCTATAGGTGCTTCCACCTACATAAATATATAGAAAAGCAACAGGCAGAGGTATCTATCTATCCCGGACTATCTAGGTAAGCATCCTAAGTAAGCAACCACAATCCCTTAGCTAATAACTACAAACAGCAATATGGTATCGCAGAGCATGTCAATTTAAACAGAAATTATCATTTCATTAAACTCTATTGAGACAAAACACAAAGTAATACAAAACACTACTCTCAAACTCCTACAGCAAATCATCAGCACCGTGCTACCATATCTTCTAATAGGAGAAGCAGATAAACTTAAAAACCTATTAAAAACCTGCTCTTTCCCACCTCAGCTGTGCATTTTTATTGCAGCAAATGATTAGCGACATCTGTATGAGCAAAGAAACCCAAACAGCTCGTACCATCTTGTTCTACTCGAGAGCAATGACATTCCGAAACCCTTTCCATCCTCACCCGCATCCCGCCCAGATAGTGATCAACTGTATTTTGTTTGGATAAGAAAACATTAACTGCAAAGTTCATGGAAATGACACGAGCGGAATTTATTTGGAAGGAGCCACAGGTGAGTGATGTCGTCCTAATGGGGAAGAACTTTAGATAATGAAGATATACAAGCCTTTTATATAGTAGCCATGAATGTAGCTGATTTACAGGAAAGTGCTGTGTAATTAGAACAAAGGTCACACAAACCGGAAGTGTAGTTCATTTTTGGATATCCTGTATACAGTATGTCAACCATATTTGAATGGGTATTTGTCACATTCATGAATATGTCTGGGAAGGTTTCCTATGTGAATTTATTCTAATAATGCTATAATTTTGAAATACGTTTTACAATTTTACAACTTGGGGGATGGGATTTAAGAAAAATTTAAAAAAATGAAAAATATTGTTTCCACCCACCAGACTGTGGTCTCTATTAGCCCACACTTGGGTGGCAGAAAGAATTATGGGGTGAGAGGTGCCCTTTAATTGCTAAGAGTATCGATACACAATTGCGATGAGGAAATGTGATGACATCTTTAATATTTAATTTCTAATATTTTAATTTTAATGATTTTTCTGTACAATCTAAGCCTGCCAAAAGGAAAATGAATTGGATATTAACTGTATCTTTAATTTGTGATCTCATTTTCTATGCTGGCAAAACTGCCGTATTGTATTGTATATTCAGTGCTCTTTCTTCTATAAACATGAAATGCTCAGTGAAACATTAATGTGACTTGAACCAATGCTGGTGCAGAGTGGAGTCAGTTTATCAGTTAGTATGTACAGTATATAGATCAATGTCTGCTAATCGCTATTTAAAGTTCAAATCAGTTCAACAGTTTATTACCCTCGTGATAATGCTCCTTTGTTTTCACTCCAGTGTTTATATAAGTACGAGCTATTAGGAACTCAATACACATATAGGTTTTGATCATTAATGCTCTGGAAACAATTGATAGAGCACTACTGGGTGCTGACACCCACTTTTTTTGTGTACAGGTATAGGACCTGTTCTCCACTGTTGTGATGAGCCAAATTTTTCACCAGGTTTTTCCGCAAAAAAACAAACAAACGCCCATTGACTCCAATAAGTAGAGAAATGTGTTGTGTGTCAAAAATATTTATCGCACGTCACCCGTTGGCTTCAATGCATTTTCACCCACCCATTTTTCCAGAATGCTCGGGACCTGGGCTTTTCTGGATAAAGCAAAAATTGGATCTTCTTGCCTTAAGTCTACTAGAAAATCATATAAACATGAAATAAAGCCAATAGGCTGGTTTTGCTTCCAATAAGGATTAATTATATCTTAGTTGAGATCAAGTACAAGCTGCTGTTTTATTATTACAGGTATGGAACCAGTTATCCAGAATGCTCGGGACCTGTGATTTCTGGATAAGGGATTGTTCAATAATTTGGATCTTCATACCTTAAGTCTACTAGAAAATCATATAAACATGAAATAAAGCCCATAGGCTGGTTTTGCTTCCAATTAGGATTAATTATATCTTAGTTGGGAGCAACTACAAGATTCTGTTTTATTATTACAGGAAAAAGGAAATCATTTTTAAACATTTGGATTATTTGAATTAAATGAAGTCTATGGGAGAGGGCCTTTCTGTAATTTGTTGCTTTCTGGATAATGGGGTTCTGGACAATGAATCCCATATCTGTATTCTATTAATGAGTAATAATCTGTAGTACAGGGAAAAATGTCTCATTTATAAACTGATATCAGATTAAATAAATTTCCCTAGTATGTATCAGCCGTATTTCCTCCTTCCAAATGAGAACCGGCACTAACAATGGATTGGAAGTTATATAAGTTTATATTGACAGCAGCCTCAGGCTCGCTTTATAACCATTGCTGCCCTGATAAATCGTGCATTGTGGATGGAGCCAGCCGCTATGAGTTTGTTCTAGCTGAGCTGATGTTATGCTTGAATGACCCCGGTAATTGTCAGAAACAGGAGAAAAGTTTTGCCTTTCTTATGTCTAAGGGGGAAAAACATGGCCAAAATTGAACATATAGTCGAAATATAAATATATATATATATATATATATATATATATATATATATATATATATATATATAGTATATAAACACACTATTACCTGTGAATCTGTTTTCTTTAATTGCCACCAAATTGAATCCTAGAGTCATGGTGTTGGGATTCCAGATTGAAGGGGCAGTATATTCCCCAGACGTTCAATGAATTGGGTTTGAACTGGGCATTTTTTGCCAATCACTTTTATTAGGAAACCTATTATTTTAACATTAGCTGGTTTCTAACTTCTAATTACAAATCCACTGATAACCATCCCTACTGTATATTGATTTCTCCTAACCTGTAAACTTGCAGCAAGGGAGCACTCACTGATCCATAATGATGATTCACTGTGTTGCACAAGTGGAAATGCCCTCAAAGTGTAGTCAATACAAGTCAAATAGAATTTTTATTTATATATTTATTATACCCCAAGGCTGCAAAAAGTCAGAATCTGAAAATCTGCCATCTCAAACCTGCCAAGGTTGTATATAAGGAAATGGGAGAGGTTCCTATTCTATTTGGAAGTTTCTGTGGTCTGCGCTGGAATTAGCCCAAAAATCTGACTATTTCATGCAAAAATACAGAAAATTCTGTCTTTTTTGGAAAGAGCCCAAAAAAATTTAGCAATTTGGGGAAAAAAAATTAAAATTTGTATGTTTTGGGTTCCCCCCTCAATTTTATTGAGTTTTTCTCCAATCTGGTTAAATCTAGTGCTTTTTTTTATAATAAATAAGGTCAAATCGTGGATTCTAGTTTGGTCTGACTTTTTTAATTAGTTAATTAGAAAAATTTGGATTTTGACAAATTACCCCATAAAAGTTCAGTTGCCTTTGAACTTCCACTAGATACTGGACATCCAAAGTTTTTCAGAACAACAAGAAATGACACAGAACAGCCTTGTTAACCAAATTTTTCCATTTTAGAAAAACTAATTCAGGTGACTATCCATGGAAATATTGTCCAGTAGAACCATAGGTTCATTTGTAAGCCTGAAACCATAGCAAGTCTCAATACTAATAAGAACATCTTCATAATGGACAATGCTGAACATAGGAAAGCCAAAGGATTAAGATGCATCAGTAGTGTAACTGTATTTCTGATAATTCTATATACCAGGATTGATCACTATATTGTTCTTCATCTAGAGCCACGGGGAAGACTGGGGTTTCCCCCCTTATTGTTACAGGGTTTGTTCACCTTTTAATTAACATCTAGTATGATGTAGAGAGAGAGTGATATTCTCAGACAATCTGCAATTGGTTTTCATTTTTTATTATTTGTTTTTTTTTAGCTTTCTATTCATCAGCTCTTCCGTTCCCCTAGCAATCATGCACTGATTTGTATAAGAGACTGAAATATTAACAGGAGGGGCCTGTTCAGAAAGGTTAGTATTAAAAAGTAGCAATAACAATAAATGCTTATCCTTACATTCTATAACTTACTAAGGGGGGTTATTTATTAATGGTCGTTTCACTAAAAAAATTTTGGGAAAAAAAGACATTTTTTTGACTTATTATGCCCTGAAGCTGCTAAAAACCAGAATCTGAAAATACTCTAACCAAACTTTGTTGAGGTCATGTAGAATTCATTGGAAGAGGTCCCTTTAACCATATGAAGATATTTTTTGCTTTCATGATTTTCAGGTTTTTTTATGCTGGTTTGCGCTCGAATAAACTTGATCAATTCAAGACATTCAAGGTGTTTTAGCCTATAAACTTGATAAATTCAAGGTATTCAAGTGTTTCCCTCGATTGAATTCAGTTTTTTAAATTCGAACTGTGAGTTTATTCGAGTTAGAAAAAAACCCTCCCAAATCTCACAAACTCAACCTTTGATAAAGAACCCCCTAAAAGTTAATTTAAAGGTGAATCACCTCTTTAGGAATCTCTGAATCCAAAAAGTCAAATCTCTTACTTAAATATGCTCCAAATGCTTCTCCATGTATTATTAAGTCTACCGCGGAGTATTTATACAGCTAATTATTAATATATCTGCTTAATATGATGCGGGATTGGGAATTAGCATAGTTGAGTTCCAGACCAACAAAACGAGTCATTTTCAAAACAAGCTCTTTTGAAGGGTCCCATCTGACTGTTTACAATCATTTCCTTCTGAGCAGGTGTATAGTTTTACATAAAACCAATAAATGCCAACAAGATTGTTTTTCTTTAGTTCTAATTGTACCTCTTATTTTCCTCACTTGCTAAACAACATATGCGGTGACATGAGGAACGTCACTATTTTAACAGACAAGGAGAAACTTTTTGTGTGTTTAGAAGTGACCTGCTCCGGAACTGGAACACAACTTGACTAATAAATTATTTCTTTGATTTTATATTAGTAAACAAGAGAATTTTGTACATTTATCAGGCAAAATTTTGGTTTATAAAATCCCTTATTGCCTGAAAACAGATTTTGCATTTATATAGCACTGCAAAGAAAGTTTCATTATTCACATCAAACCCCTAACTAGTTTCATGTATTACCGTAGTATGATGTAGAGTGTGATATTCTGAAACAATTTGCAATTGGTTTTCATATTTTATTATTTGTGATTTTTTTTATTTTGATTTATATTCAGCAGCTCTCCAGTTGGGTTTGGCACCATTTTTGTTTGGGGAAACCGGACAGGGGGAAGGCCAGATGACATTGGGGGTGGAGGTTGATGCCACGGGTGGGGCAGTGATGTTGGAGGCAGATGATTATCAGGGCGGGTGACATATGGGCGGGATGGGAGGTGGGACAGGACTGATGATGTGGCATTCACTTCAATGTCCTGTCCAGATATCCTAATTTCCTTTTCACCTAGGTAGCCCTTCCAAAAACCAGGCTGTCCAGGTGGAATCCAGACAGGTGACAACCCTATCTCCAGTTTGTAATTTCAGCAATCTCATTGCTAGAATCCAAACAAAAGCGTAGATCAGGATATATTTGGGACTTCTCCCATGAACTGGGCAGGTCTGAGTTGGATTTTTTATTTGGGCATTTAACACCCTTGGGGTTTAATATATTTAAAAAAAATCGAGTGTTTTTCCAAATTAAAATTTTTGGCATTCGGACTTTAATAAATAACCCCCTTAAGGGTGTGCAATGAATGCAATCAAAATTTGTACCATGGTTTTTTGTAGGTGTGAGACAAATGCAACAGAACGAAGTATTAAAACAAAATGTAAAATAGACAATTTTACTTTATAGTTTACATTCATACATTTCATTAAAGCCCCTTTGCGAAACCCCCCCACGTTAATAAATTTTTAGCATGACTCCGGTCCCACTGTGTAACAATAAGAATAATCATGATTCCTCCCAGAATCCATTGATAAAAAGGTTATTTACATGGCCAATGGAACCTGGTTTGTTGATAAAGCGATGGAACCATCTTCTCTGGTCCAAGAGTATCTACAACATAAAAATGGAAAATACAGTTAATCCCAATACAGTTTAGATTTTATTTTGAGGGTTTAAAATCAACACAATTAGGCCAGCTCTCCTATTTTGCTGGACGACCCCTACCCAGCACCAACCCCCTTGCCATGGGAACTAACTCATGGGAGTTAATTATGGGATTCATTATCCAGAAACCCATTATTTAGAAAGCTCCAAATTGCAGGAAGACCATCTCCCATTTGATTTTTAAAAATGGGTTCCTTTACCTTTTCCCCAGTTCCCCTCTATACTAAGGGGCATATTTACTAAGGGTCGAATTTGAGGGTTAAAAAAACCCTCAAATTCGACCATTGAATTTTTACCGCAATTCGATTGATCGAACGAACGATGCAAACGATTGTAACCATTCAATCGAATTTTTTTTATTCGATCAAAAATAGTTAAAAGCAATTCGGTAGATTGGTCTGGCGAACTCGGCAGTCGTATAAAAATTAAAGGGCAAGCAATTAGACTGTCGAATATTCAAACAGAATTTTATTCGAATTATTCCAATCATTCAATTAGATCGAATTTTCAGAAGTCAATGATCGAAGTGGCCTTCAAAAATTCGAATTTGAATCCTTTTGAAAATTCGATAAAATTTCGAATCCTTCATGTGAATTTAGTAAATCTGCCCCTAAAAGTTAAATAATTGTCATTATCATCGTAAAACACATGAATTTCAGGAAGATAAATGTGCCTTTGTGCTTACTCATGATGACTTCCAGTGATAATAACTGGAAACAAAAGATAGATGCATGTGTCTCGGGTACATTAGATAAGGAGGAGTTCATATTATAGCAAATGAAGAGTTATCCCATATAGTAAAAAATAAGCACGCAGAAATGTAAAATTAACTTGACTTTTTTTTAATTCAACAGAAACAAAATGTGTTTCCAACTTTAAGAAACAGTAAATGAAAAAGTTGTCTTATGCTTTATCAGTGAGAAGAAGTTATCTCATGGTCATGGATGAGATTCAATTCTCCAAATTCAATTCCAATTTTTTTCCCAATGGAGCTTTCAAGTGATAAACCATGAGATAACTTTTTTCAAATTGAATTGCTTCTCAAGTTGAATCTCGCCCATAAGTTTTCACGTGATAACCCTTTTTCTCACTGAACTAAATCTGGCCCAAAATTTGTACAGGTATGGGATGCATTATCCTGAATGCTCGGGACCTGGGGTTTTCTGGATAACAGATCTTTCCTTAATTCGGATCTTCATACCTTAAGTTTACTAGAAATTCATGTAAACATGAAATAAAGCCAATAGGCTGGTTTTGCTTCCAATAAGGATTAATTATATCTTAGTTGGGATCAAGAACAAGCTACTGTTTATTATTACACAGAAAAGGGAAATCATTATTTGGTTAAAATGGAGTCTATGGGAGACTTTCTGTAATTCAGAGTTTTCTGGATAATGGGTTTTTGGATAATGGATCCCATACCTGTACTAATACTAAGCATTGGGGAATATTGTTAATTTAAGAGATGTTAGTTTACACTTACAGAGTCTCTTCTGGGACAAGCAGACTATCTCCAGAGCCAAGCTTCAGAACTTTATTACCAAAATTGACACAAGATGTTCCCTCCTGTAAAGTATTTGAGATTCAGTGAGATCAGTAACATTCAAGAAAGCAACTGTTTTTGTTTGAAGTGCAAAGATTTGCCCTTATTTCAGATGTGTTTATACATTTTCATTGACTAAATAAATAAAAATGCTGCTAAAATCATGAAAAATTAAATGAATATTACACTGATAACTTGATGTATACACAGTGATAGTTATTTGATTCGTAATATGGTCATAAGAGTATATGTTATACAACACAAATGGGACTGTTATCCAGAATGCTTGGGACCTGGGGTTTTCTAGATAAGGGATCTTTACATAATTTGGATCTTCACACCTTAAGTCTAATTGAAAATCATATAAACATCAAATAAACCCAATGCTTCCAATAAGGATTAATTATATCTTAGTTGGGATCAAGTACAAGCTACTGTTTTATTATTACACAGAAAAAGATAATAATTTTCTTAAAAAAATGTTGATTATTTGTAGTGATGGGCGAATTTATTCGCCAGGGTCGAATCCGCGGTGAATTCCCGCAATTCGGCACTGGCGAATAAATTACCGAAACGCCAGCGAAAAAAACGAGTCGCGTCGAAAAAGACGCGATGGGTCTAAGTTGATGCGACTCGTTTTGCTAATTTTTGCGGCGAAGCGAAACGGTATAGATTCGCACATCACTAATTATTTGGATAAAATGGAGTTTCCAGATAATGGATCACACGCCTACTGTATATATAAATATGTTATTTTCTTATCTTGTTTTCTCTTATGTCTATGTTATTTTTGTAAACCAACTTTAAATCTTTATAATGTCATGAAAAACACAAATGAACACTACACAGATAATTATAAGAACATAAATTATAAAGCACAATGCCATGCTGACGTTTTTTTATCCATGCATTAATTACTTCTATTAAACAGAGTACTTTAAGGGTTATTCTAATGCACTAGTACTTTCCTTTTAATGGCAGGAGAGAGCCATTGTTCCCATCTGAATCCATTGTGCCTTTGTATTATGTAAAGATTATTTCTAGTGATATTTGTCTCTTTGGATAACGAGGCTCATCCTCAATGGTACTTATGAATACAATCCTCCTCCTTATAAATATGAATAACATAATGATAATAATATCAATGGTAAAAGTTATGGGTAGGCTTCATATCCTTGACGATAGCTGTAAGAACATAAAGGGTGAAGTACAAGTGGCTTTTATCAATCAGCACGGTAAAGGGATTTTGGAGGCTGATGTAAAGTTTGCATAATACTTGAGTTATATTAATGCTCTTAGAATGTCATTTAAATTATAATATTGCTGTAACAGCTTTGAGCCATAAACAATAAATCAGGGTCGGACTGGTCAGGCAGGACACCGGGAAAGAACCCGGTGGGCTTAGACTCTCATGGGCCCCCACCTGCAGTAAACTCATCTATTGGTTGTAATGAAAGAGTAAACCAAGTTCTCTAGCTCTCTGATATGTATACTGGAAGGACCATTTATTAAAGATCCAATCTTAGTGGTACAGGCATGGGACCTGTTACCCAGAATGCTCAGAACCTGGGGTTTTCCCGATAATGGATCTTTCCTTAATTTGGAACTTCATACCTTAAGTCTACCAGAAAATCATGTATATATTAAGGGGGTTAAATGTTAAAATCCGAATTGATGACTTATTTATAATTAAAAAGCAAGGTTTAATGGGATCAGGGAAAAACTCGATAAAATCAAGTAATGGCCACCCCCATGGCTAGACAGCAGCTTGTTTATATAAACTATAGTAGTACTTATCTGTTATCTTCTGTGTATCCTGTGCTCGAATGGCTGCCCCCATGGCTACACAGCAGCTTGTTTATATAAACTATAGTAGTACTTATCTGTTATCTACTGTCTATCCTGTGTTTGAATGGCTGCCCCCATGGCTACACAGCAGCTGGTTTATATAAACTATAGTAGTACTTATCTGTTATCTACTGTGTATCCTGTGCTTGAATGGCTGCCCCCATGGCTAGGCAGCAGCTTGTTTATATAAACTATAGTAGTACTTATCTGTTATCTACTGTGTATCCTGTGTTTGAATGGCTGCCCCCATGGCTACACAGCAGCTTGTTTATATAAACTATAGTAGTACTTATCTGTTATCTACTGTGTATCCTGTGCTTGAATGGCTGCCCCCATGGCTACACAGCAGCTTGTTTATATAAACTATAGTAGTACTTATCCGTTATCTACTGTGTATCCTGTGCTTGAATGGCTGCCCCCATGGCTACACAGCAGCTTGTTTATATAAACTATAGTAGTTATTATCTGTTATCTACTGTGTATCCTGTGCTCGAATGGCTGCCCCCATGGCTACACAGCAGCTTGTTTATAGAAAATATAATTCTGCTTCTGAACCAAACACACCAGTTTTACCAGTGTGGGGCAACAGTACACTATATTGTCATTCCTTTAAAAACTCTTTCATTTTTTGGTATTACTGTTCCTTTAAGGGGTGGTTCACCTTTAAAGGAGAACTAAAGCCTAACTAAAGAAGTATGTATAAATGTTGTACATGATGTTTTGTGCTTGTGTACCAGCCCAAGGGAACCACAGCCCACAATGATTAGTCATTAATACAGATAATTAGAAACCTGTGCAATTAGCTGCATCAGAATTTAATAATCAGCAAACCTGTAGCATCAGCTTATATTACAGCCAGGTCATTTTCTGCTGCTGCTGCTGCTGGATAATTAGTGACGACCCCTAAGCTTAGCTTCTCAACAGCTGCTCAGAGCCCACTGAGCATGTGAGAGTCAGACACTTTCCAAGATGTCGACCCCCTGTGAAAAGTTTCAAGTCCTGGATCATTGCTGCTATTGACAAGCTGAAACTTTAGCCTCCTGCAATAAGTTCACTATATAAAATATGCCATTTTTAGCCACAGTCATTTTTAGGGTTTATTTCTTCTTTATGTAAATTTTTTGAATGTTATAGAAATTCTCAGCAACCTTTCATTTGGTCTTCATTATTTTTGTATAGTTTTTTTTAGTTATTTGCCTTCTTCTTCTGACTCTTTCCATCTGTCAAATGGGGTCACTGACCCCCAGCTAAAAGCAAATGATCTGAAGGCTACACATTTATTGTTATTGCTACTTTTTATTACTCGTGTTTCTATTCAGGCCTCTACCTTTTTATATTCCAGTCTCTTATTATATATTATGATTATTTAAATCAATGAGTGATTGCTAAGATAATTTGGACCCTAGCAACCATATTGCTGAAACTACAAGCTTGAGAGCTACTGAATAAAAAGCTAAATAAAAAAAGCTAATAAAAAAAAACACACAAATAAACCAATTGCAAATTGTCTCAGAATATCACTCTCTACATCAGGGATCCCCAACCTTTTGAGGCCGTGAGCAACATTCAGAAGAAAAAGGTGTTGGGGAGCAACACTAGCATGAAAAATGTTCTTGGGGTGCCAAATAAGTGTTGTAATTCGCCCTTTGGTAGCCCCTATGTGGATTGGCAACCTGTATTAAGGCTCTTTTTAACAGTAGCCCTGGTTCTTATTCCACCAAAACTTTCCTCCAAGCCTGGAAATCAAAAATAAACTCCTGCTTTTAGGCCACTGGGAGCAACATGTTGCTCACGAGCTACTGGTTGGGGATCACTGATCTACATCATACTAAAAGTGAACTCATAGGTGAACAACCCTTAAGCAATTGCTTGGAGCCTGGATTTAATCACTGTGTTTAGACTCCCTGGAGTCAGTCTGGACCTCTGGACGTTATGCAATGGCCAAATAAACTTTATCTAAGGTTAATGTACACACCAGTTGCCAGATCCAGGTATCAGTCTGAGCTTTGCTTTGTTTACTTTCCCCACCTCCATAGACGACAGCCTACAACAAATAAAAATAACTTGCTGAAATAACTATGCCACATTTATAGCACATTTTTTAAAATTTTAAACAAATATATACATTTTTTATATGACCCACATCTCATTTAAACAGTTGAAAACAACATCATGCACCAAACCAAAAAAACTGACAACGTACAAATCTTAGCACCTATGGGAAATCGTACTTCTCTTAGCACCACCACCACCTACATTTTCTTCTGTAAAAAATCAGTAGACCTTAGGGCTTGTTTATAAATTAAGGTGGGCAAAAAGACATAAATCTGGCTCATTAAACCTTGTTTTTTCACCCACAATGCTCCTTGTATGGTATATCTTAAAATTATTTGAGTTGGACACAAAACAGTTCTGTTGGTCACCCAAGATTTTGTTCCAAATGGTTGAGATGGCCAACCTAGGGTTACCCAAAGTACAAAAAGGGTGGCACATTCTGATGACCAATTACTCCGATATCCCAATGCTCTGGGTTTTCTGGATAAAGGGCCTTTCTTTTATTTGAAACTTCATAACTTAAGTCTGCTAAAAATCATTTTAAGATTAAAATAAACTCAATAGGCTGGTTTTCCCACCAATAAGGATGAATTATATCTTCTCTTGGATCAAATACAAGGTACTGTTTTATTATTACAGAGAGACAGAAAATATTTCTTAAATCTTTTAATTATTTAATTAAAATGAAGTCTATGGGAGATGGCCTTTCCATATTTTGGAACATTCTGTATTATAGGTTTCCAGATATTGGATACTATACCTGTAGTATTTATTATACTGAAGTGTCAATGCTTATTCACACTTGGACGTCTATAAAATTATAATGGGTAATCATGTTTTCTTTATAAATGTAACCCTGTTAAGAGCAAGGGAAAACATATTTGAGTGGGGTCATTTATCAACATTGTGCAAATTTGCACCTGGGTAGTACACCATAGCAACCAATATATAATTAGATTTCTTCTGCCAGCTGGAAGTAGAGTAATCCAAATCCAAAAAAAGTCTATGAAAACCAAAAAAGTCTGAAGAGCCTTAAATTTACTGATGCAAGTTCAAATTACTTTTAATCATATAAAAATGTATTCATTGGTTTAACTCCATTAAAATCTACCTGGAAAACCTGTTTTTACCCTATTCAGTTCAAGGCAATACAAATAAATGATCCCTGCCCCACAACTAGAATAATCTATAACACATTTAAAGGAAAACTATACCCCCCGAACAATGTAGGTCCCTATAAACAGATACTGCATAAAACTACTCATATGTAAAACCCTGCTTCGTGTAAATAAACCATTTTCATAATAATACACTTTTTTAGTAGCATGTGCCATTGGGTAATCATAAATAGAAAATAGCCATTTTAAAAAATAAGGACAGCCTCCTGGGATCCTAGGATCCAACGGTGCACACAAACATACCAAACAAACTATAAAGTTAGGTCACATGAGCCAATTAACAGACAGAGTTCTGTCTTTTCCTTCAACACTTCTTCCCTTTACAGTTAGAGTTTAAATATTTCTGGTCAGGTGATCTCTGAGGCAGCACACAGACCATCATGAAATGGTGGTTCAAGGCAAGAGCTGTAAAAGGGCAATATTTACTTAAATATATATACCAGGTAGGTAAGATTATTTAATATGTCACTTGATTTGATATAAACTATCTGTTGCTCAAAAATTCATTTTCGGGGTATAGTTTTCCTTTAACTTAACAAACTAAAGTTGCAGTTTATTTTAGAAATTCGTTGAGAAAACGGGAAAACAAATAAAATGCATATAACAATTGAATTTTTTTGTTCATAGCTTCAGAGTCTGAGATAAACAGAAGCAGATTGTGCAGCCTCATTTGTATTATGTGTTAAAGAAAAGTTCCAAAAAAGAAAATAACTTTTGCAACAAACTTTATCTTTCCAAAAACAGGTAATTCCATGAATAATGGAGAGTGTAAAACAGAGGGGTGGGGATGGGATAGTTAGAAGAGGGATTATGGAATGACATGCTTGGTTTTCTGTGTACCAGTTACTAAATCTGAAATTGAAACACTGTAACTTTCCTCTGCATTTTGTGGATGGTGCAGATCTGGGTTTGGGGTGCAAGGAAGAAATCTGTCCATGTAATACCCACCCCTTGCAAAACAGGTACAGAATGGAATATGTGTTGACCTGTACATTGTCCCACCAAAAATATAAACTTATCCCATATCAACATAGATGTGTACCAAAGGGTCTAGAACAGGGGTTCCCAACCTTTCTTACGTGTGAGCCACAATCAAATGTAAACTGATTAAGTTGGGGAGCAACACAAGCATGAAAAAGTCCCTTGTGGTGCCAAATAAGGGCTGCAATTGGCTATTTGATGGACTGCCAGCCTACAAGAGGTTCTGCTTGGCACTATACTTAATTTTTATGCAATTAAAACTTGCTTCCAAGCCTGAAAATCAAAAATAAGCATCTGCTTTGAGGCCACTGGAAGCAACATCCAAGGAGTTGAGAACAACATGTTACTCCTGGTTGGGGATGTCTGGTCTAGAAGTGTTGCAGTCTGACTGTATAGAGCAGTGATTCCCAACCAGTGGCTCATGAGTGACATTATGCTCAACAACCCCTTGGATGTTGCTCCCAGTGGCATCAAAGCAGGTGGTTATTTTTTAATTCCTGGCTTGTTTTGGTTGCATAAAAACCAAGGGGGTGCTAAACACGGTCTCCTGCAGGTTGTCAGTCCACATAGAGACTGCTGGTATAGGGGCTTATTTACATGTAGGTGATTTATAATCTTTGTACTTATGCTTTATGGATTGCTGGCCATTCCACCTGAATATGTCTTCTGCCTCAATTCCATAAACTTCAACAACTAGATAATAAGGGGTTAGCCAGTAAAAAAAGATATAAAATGCAGATTAGGACAGTAAGGTTGTCAGGAATCATATAGCGGTGCTTCATTTTCTCTTGGACGGAACCACTAAAGCTGAGCATGTGCAGATGGTGCTAAATTGTGAGCAGCTTCAAATGACCATGCTTATTGATAGTCATTACTTCCAAGAAAAGATAAAGCATGAGCACGAGATGATGCCTTCAACCCGTTGCGCAATCCTGCTTTATAGGAACATATAGGGCTGATGGGGGTTCTTATGGGAGTACAGTGGTGCAACTTGAAAAGGAAGAGGGGCCACTTAAGAGGCCATAAAGTAAAGGACAAGGAAAGTGTAAAATAGAATAAGGCTAGAAATGGTGTATTTTGTATACTAAACATAAACATGAACTTACTGCACCACAAGCCTAATCAAACAAATGATTTATGCTTTCAAAGTTGGCCACAGGGGGCTGTCATCTTGTAACTTTGTTATACATCTTTGCAAGACCAAGACTGTGCACATGTTCAGTGTGGTCTTGGCTGCTTAGGGATTATCATAAACACCAACGTTGTGGGAAGTAGTTAACCCAATCGTGGCGGTTTTTAGATAATATAACCCTTGTTTACCTTTGTCTCGTGCTTGTTTCCAAACAAAGTCACGTATTTATTCTGAATTATTTCCAAACGATGTTTGTTCAACCAATTCTGGAATGAAAAGGGTTCCATTACTTGTTCGGTACTGAGACAGAAGGGCATTTTCCCTCTTGGCTGATCTGCAAAAGAGAATAGCAGTAATCATTTGACACATATCTCTTATCACTACGAAAAAAAAACTTTATAGCTATTTATGGGTGTAGGTTTGGTCATTTATACATTGACCACTTGTTACCGTGCCCTCCTAATTCTCTGTAATGATTGCCTTCCCTATTAATTCTGTATTGGGATAGTGGGATGACTACATTTGCTAGAAGCAGAACAGAGACACACTTGTTCTCTTGTCAACTCCCACAGCATGCTGGGAAACAAAATGTCTTTGTGCCAGTTGTGCAGATGGAGAACTTAGCCCCAATATTGAGTAATTATGCCATAAGTGCTCAATAATGTTTTTATGCAATATTCTTATACAGTCTTCCAGCAAATGTGCAACAATTTTATTGTTAGGTTTAAGGCTTTCACATGCTGGAGCAAGCTATGCTTTTACACGTCATTCACCAAGGCAAAGCGGACTATGGCTATAGTATAGAGAATTTCTATTAGGGGCAAGAACATTGCATCATCTTGCACCAATTGATTGTTAATAAGCCCTTAAAGGAAAACTATACCCCCAAAATGAATACTTGAGCAACAGGTAGTATACATCATATTAAGTGGCATATTAAAGAATCTTACCAAACTGGAATATATATTTAAGTAAATATTGCTCTTTTACATCTCTTGCCTTGAACCAACATTTCGTGATGGTCTGTGTGCTGCCTCAGAGATCACCTGACCAGAAATATTTCAACTCTAAGGGGCAGATTTACTAAATTCACATAAATTCACATGAATGGTTTGAATATTCGATCAAATTTTCTAAAAGATTCAAATTCGAATTTTGAATATGCAAATTAGGCAAATTCGACCATCAAATATTCGAATTCGAATATTTGAATTTAATTTTACTTGAATATTCAAAAATTCGATGGTCAAATACTTCCCCTTTAAATTTTAATTCGACCACCTACTTCGCCAGATGAAACCTACCGAAATGGGGATCCTTTGCTAAGATTGAATATGGAAAATTCGATCGATCAAATAAAATCATTCGAATATTCGATTCGAATTTGATTCGAATATTCGATTCGAATATTCGAGCGATCAATTGAATTTTCCATATTCGATCGTTGAATCATTCAAATTGCGGTAAAATCCTTCGATATAGATAGTCGAATTTGTAGGATTTTACCTCCCCACTAATTCCTGGTCGAATTTCAATTTTTTTTTCATTTGAAGTTCGACCTTTAGTAAATCTGCCCCAACTGTAACAGGAAGAAATACTGAAGCAAAAGACACAACTCTGTCTGTTAATTGGCTCATGTGACTTAACTTTATAGTTTGTTTGGTATGTTTGTGTGCAGCGTTGAATCCCAGGAGGATGTCCTTATTTTTTAAAATGGCAATTTTCTATTTAGGATGACCCAATGGCACAGGCTACTAAAAAAGTGTATTATTATGAAAATGGTTTATTTACATGAAGCAGGATTTTACAAATGAGTTGTTTTACGCAATATCTGTTTATAGAGACCTACATTGTCCAGGGGTATAGTTTTCCTTTAAGCATTTTACCATGATAGACCTGACTAGAAAATGAAAGCAACAAGATTACTTGTCTATAAGCAAAATACGCATCTAAAGTGCTAGCGTTAGCAAGATATAGCTGCAAGTTTAGGTGGCCATCCATTTAAGGTGTCAATTTGGAAATTTCTGATCCCATGTATGGGTCCATAGACGGTCCTGGCAAATCAATATCTGGTTAAAAATTGGGCAGATATCAAAAGTACAGGTGCGTATATTCCATAAGACAAGAAGCGCCTGTTTCTGTAGCGGTGTATGGCCATTTTTATTATATATTATTTATTAAATATATTACATTTATGTTATCATAAGACATTTCCCGTTGATCAAAGCAGTGAGGAAGTGATAGGTTTTTAAAAACAGAGATAAAAACAGCCTTGGTGACTCATGCATTTCTATATTGTTTTCTCTTATAGGTACCTGGGTCTGGCTTTCCACTTTTATACTGTTTTGAGCTTAAAAACCTGAAACAGAAAAAACAAACAGAAATGATGTGTTTTGCAGGAAGAAAAACTAAAGTTATTGGCACAAGACCTCAAGATTTAAAAATATCACAATGGAATAAACAATAAAACCCTGTGCCAGGTTACAGACTGTAGTAATAAGATAAACACAAACACTTTGTGGTTGCAGATGCATCAAAAGGATAGGGTTAGACTCCCAACATTTTGGGATATAATGTTCCAGTTATTGTACCATCAACCACAGATATTTTAAGTTAAAACATCTCTTTCTCTACATGACAATTATAAAACATTGATAAGTAATGTGCTACTTCCTATAAATGACATACTCTTTCATTATTGGGGCAAGCTGAGTTCCAAGATCTTCACAGTAAAACCACCGTTCAAACAATACTTCTGTGGACCCTTCCACGTAATACCTGTTAGGAGAAAAACAAACAAAATACCAAAGTGAGACCAAAAGTACAGTAGTTTGTGTTCCATTTTTGTATATTAAAATGAACACTAGAATTCGAGTTGTGTCTCAATTCAAGAAAAATTGAAAATTTGCTTTAATGTTATCATCCACTGTCTTTGTTTCTGTCTATTGGCATAAATACTGGATGATTATAAAAAAAATGGTAAATGGCCTTAAACTGTCAGGTTTCTGACATTGATTAACTGCCTACTCATAGCCTTGCCTGGCCATTATTTATGCAGGAAATTAATCCACGTCCTTAGCACAAAATCTATATTTTATATAACGCTTTCCATTGTGAAGATGACAGTCAATTGGAGCCTCCTACTGCAAACTAAAAGGGTTATACAATTTTATAATTGCATAGATTCTATCAGCCTTTGTCTTTTCCTTTGAGAAATCTAAAGACTGGTCAGTAAATGTACAGAGGGCCTCATTCACAAGTAGAGACCACTACTGGTACACACATGGTACAACCAATTATTCCTGCCATAGCCAAATAAAGTCACCATTGCAAAGTCACCACCACTGGACACTGGAGCAGTAGAAATGCACCTTGTAGAGTGATAAACAACATTTTACCTGGTTTCGTCTGGGTTTGGCAGATGCCAGGAGAAGACTACCTGCCAGAATGCACGAAGAGCTTGGTGAACGAGGAAAAACTTTCTAAGGCTGTTTTCAGTGATTTGATCTAGGGCCCCTGGTATCATTGAAAGCAAACCAAGGAAGCCCATTTATTAAAGGTTGAATTTTAGCTTTTTGAAACCGCACATTAACTCATTTCCATGAATGTCAGTCATTTATGAAAAGATCCGAATGGAAAAAGGACGAAAGGGAAAAATTTTTAGAAGTATAGCGAAAAACGGAAACTTATCACAATATAAAAGGGACATCTTCCATTGACCTCTACATGATTTCAACATGTTTTAGCTAGAGTATTTCAGATTCAGAATTGTCACTATTTTGATGCATAGTAAATCCCAGGAAAGTCACCCTTTTTTTCCCTGCGACTTTTTCGGCTTTTTGCGACAAAAAGACTGAAGCAAAAAGGTTGTGGTTTAGTAAATTGTCCACATAATGTTACAGTGTACTATGGCATTCTTGAAAATCTCATGCTTTGGCCACAAAGAATAGAAAGAGTGAGGTCCACACAGAAAAGAAAAGTGACTGACCAACACAAAGAACTCACTTTATCCCAAATTACACTTAATTGGATTAACTGGAACAATAACTATAAGCCAACAATAACTATAAACCAAGAACATTATGGCCCAAATTAATTTTGGTTGACTGAAAGCAAATTCCCCAAATAATACTCCATGTACCGGAAACCTTCCCAGAAAAGAAGTAAGAGGACAGGTCTCATATTAATATCGTTAGTATAGGTATGAGATGTTGGACAGGCAGGTGTCTATAAACTGAATATTCTGTAACAAAGAGTGTAATATTTACCCGAATAGCAAGTTGTATGTATTTTAAAATACAATGGGGGTAATGTAATAAAAGGCACTAAGTTTGCCCAGGGGCAATAACCCATAACAACCAATCAGCAGGTAGCATTTACTGGTCACCTGTTTAAAAGCAAGCATCTTATTGGTTGCTATGGGTTACTGTCCCTGGGCAAACTTAGTGCCTTTAATTACATATGGGGGCTTATGCAGTACTTGTTAGATCAGGAGGCTAAAACTTAATAATCAGCCACGTTAAAATGTGTATGCATGCAAAAGTTCAAAATAAGGGATGTGATTGGCTATTGGTAGCCCTATGTGGACTGGCAGCCAACAGGAGAGTCTGTTTGGCAGTTCATCTGTTTTTTATGCAATTAAAACTTGCCTCCAAGCCTGGAATTCAAAAATTAGAGGCCACTGGGAGCAACATCCAAGGGGTTGGGGAGAAACATGTTATTCCTGAGCCACTGGTTGGGGATCACTGCATTAGATTGTGTTAAATACATGTCTGTCCTTTGAAAGGCCTCAATGAATCATGGTGTCTTGTTTCATTTTGGCAGAAGATCTAATATTTGCAGGTTGATGAGGCTAGAAACATACCATCAAAATGAAGCCATTTATCTCCTATCAAATGATCAATTTATTCTTTGTTATTAAGGTATAGCTTGACATTAATGGGAGCTCTAAATAATACATGAGAGAGAGTGAGAGGTGCTCGGAAAAAGCATTAGAATAGCAGGAAGTTAATTCTGAGTTGTATCAACCCTCTTTATCAATCTGGCTCTGCTGACATTATATTTAACTTTAGGCAAGTGAAATATATATACAGGAAGATAATAACAGAATGTTAAATGTATTGGATCTTACTTAACAAGTGCTAGCAGGTGTTTCTACTGTGTCTAATTACTTGAAAATTGCACAGCTGAATCATTTTTGTCATGCACAGGGCAATATAATCCACTGACTGGACTCACAATACACATACATGCATTTGTATACACGTGAAATGGCAATGTGGGTGTCCTTATGCCAGAAGGAGAATGCATCTTTGCAAATATAGAGGACAGCTTGTATTTTCCGCTCCTGCTTGTTATGCTAAAGTTGCTTCCTCGAGGCTGTCAATATAATCTGTCCATAAGGGATGAGCATATTTGGCATGACTGTCATGACTTTTACTGGTTCTTTGTTAGAATATATTTGTTAGAATAAAGGTTACTGTAAAATACAGGGTGGTATATTTTATCACTGTGGGGTTGTTAGTTGTAATATTTATGGAATTGTTCATGTGGCTCACTGTGAATTGTATTGTGAGTAGTAGAAGTGACAACATATACATGGTGCTGCACAATAAAAGAGTGTATAGATCACATATACTTGTCAAATCATGGGATAAAGATGGCCTGATCACAAGTGCTTCCAGTTTTAAAGGAAAAAGTGGTTTGAGATTGTCAGGGATTTAGTGGACAATCCCAGTACATGGATAGGAGGGTAGTGAGTCTTTCAGGCAAGGAACAGGTGGAGAAGCTGGACAGACTGGAGAGGGCAGCCAAGGTCAGAGATGCAAGTCAATCTGAAGCAGGACAGAGCAGGCAGAGAAGCAGGACAGACTCATATGGGACATAGTGGGTGGAGAAGCAGGATCAGGGTAGGACAGAGTTAGGACATTAACAGAACCAAGGCAGGACAAAATTAGAGCATGGGCATGACCAAGGCAAGTCTGAATTAGGACAGGAACTGCACTGCATACTACAGATGAGGTCTTACTAGGGATCTATAAAGAGCTATAATTATGTTTTCATCCCTTGAGTTTATGCCCTTTTTATGCAAGACAGAACTTTATTTGCTTTAGTAGCTACAGAATGACGCTGCGCATAATTAGACAACTTGTTATATATAAAACCCCAAGATCCTTCTCATTTAAGGAAATTCCCAACACACTGCTAGAAGGGCATAACCTTGCATTTATCAACATTGAACATCATTTTCCAGTTTGTTTCTCAGCTTAGACAAATCGCTCTGCAGAGTGGCAGCATCCTGCATGGAACCTATAGTTCTGCACAATTTAGTATTATCTGCAAAAATAGAAACCCTATTTTCAATGCCCACATCCAGGTCATTAATAAACAAGTTGTAAAGCAAGGGACCCAGTACAGAGCCCTGCGGTACCCCACTAACAACACTGGCCCAATTAGAAAATGTTCAGTTTACCACCACTCTTTGTAGTCTATCTTTGCCAGTTCTCTAACCAGGTACAAATACTATGTTCCAGTCCAACATTCCTTAATTTAACCAGTAACCTTCTGTGTGGCACTGTATCAAATGCTTTAGCAGAGTCTAAGTAAATCACATCCACAGCCATCCCAGAATCGAGGTCCCTGCTTACCTTCATATCATCGCCATTTCTGTGGACAATGCTGCCTGAGGCGGCTCCAATAATGCCACCCCCCAGCCAGATTACATTACCGGGGGAGGCAGCAACGCTAGTGCGGAGAGCACAATTGCGCTCTCTCGCACTTTTAAAGCCGAATTTCGGGTTTAAAAAAATGGAAATTCTGCTCTTAAAGTCGCCAGGAGCGGCTTTTTGCCACCACTGGAAACCTAGCTGGCGCTGCCACCATAGGCGAGCAACTCAGCTCACCTCATTGGCGGAGCGCCCCTGCTTCTTATAAAAAGAAATTAAGTCAGTCTGGCAAGATCTATTATGCATAAAACCATGTTGGCAAAAACTCATAGCATTGTTATTTGCTATGAAGTACAGTATCCTATCCTTTATTAAGCCTTCAAAATGCTTTCCTACCACTGACGTTAGACTAAATTTTTAGTTATAGTTTTGAGGCTGAGAACGAGATCCCTTTATTTTAATAACTGCACCACAGTAGCAATTTGTCAGTCTCTCGGCACCATGCCAGACCTCAATGAATCCTGAGTTTGGCAATCACAGAGCTAAGCTCATTAATTACCCTGGGATGAATACCATCTGGCCCTGGACCTTTGTTTATCTTAACATGTTCTAGTCTCTTTTGAATTTCATCATGTGTGAACCATGCATCATTAGATGTATTACTAGAATTGGGACTATTAATAACAAAACCTTCATTAGCTGGTTCCTCATTTGTGTAGACAGACAAAAAAAGTATGCGTTCAGAATCTGAGGTTTTTGCATGTTCTCATGAACAAGCAGACCCCCCCCCCACTCTGATAATAAAGGTCCCACCCCTTCCTGCTTAATTTTTTTACTATTAACGCATTTTAAAAAATAATTTTGGATTCTTTTTACGGCTTACTGCAATATCCTTTTCCATATCGATTTAAGCTTGCCTGATTTTCATGCTTTTTTTGCATGATTTATTGGCCTCCTTGTACCTTGATTCAGCTGTCCCAGCTAACTTTAGCCTTAGAACAAAAACAAAACCAAGGCAGGATTGAGTTAGGACATTAACAGAACCAAGGCAAGACTTAGTTAGGACATGAACAGGACCAAGGCAGAATTAAGTTAGTACAGGAAGAGAACCAAGGCAGACTGAATTAGAACAGAAACAGAACCAAGGCAGGATTGAGTTAGGACAGGAACAGAACCAAAGCAAGATTTATGGTGTCCATAGATGTAACAATTACAACATTTCTCAGAAAAGATCTTTTCAAGAAAGATCATTTATTTCAACACACACGCATAGAGCTGAATCGTCAAATATACAGATATAAAAAAAATAGAATTCTACCTGTATCTGATGATTCAGCACTAACAATGGCCGATGTTAATGGTGCCTTCAAAGGCATCCAATCAAAATTTTCCGTCTAGCCCGATCAACCAGCCGACCAATATCAAAATCTTCTGACGATAATGGTCGGCTCATTTCCCACCATACACGAACCAAATATCATGTGAAATTGCATTTTGTACGATATTATCTGTGTGTCTATGGCCACCTTTAGTTAGGACAGGACCAGGAACAGGACCAAACAGAATTAAGTAAGTACAGGAACAAAACCAAGGCAGAATTGAGTTAGTACATGAACAGAACCAAGGCAAGACTGAGTTAGGACAGGAACAAAACCTAGGCAGAATTGAGTTAGCCCAGGAACAGAACCAATGCAAGACAGAGTTAGTACAGGAACAGGATCCAGGCAAGACTGAATTAGGACAGTAACAAAATTTAGGCAAGACTGAATTAGGACAGTAACAAAATCTAGGCAAGACTGAGTTAGGACAGGAACAGGATAAAGGCAGGACTTACTTAGGACAGGAACAGGACCAAACTAGGAGCAAGGGACAAGGAAGGGCAAAAGCAAGGTAGGGCTACAACTAGGGGCACTTATCAGTGCTCAAGCCACAACTACACTTAAGCTCAACTAATACTCGGTATAATAACGGGAAGTGCTCAAATAATTTACAACTGACTCTAATTGGCTGAAGGTTGTCAAAGAAAAGGCAGGTGAAGGAATCTTCTCTACCCATTCGGTCATGCCTGAGTCTGCCAGCTCCAGATTCTACTACTGCCGGCTCCCCTGAGCCAATTGTAATGATAAAACAGCCCATAACCAGAAGGCACCCTGTTCAATACCCCTCAGACATTAATGGCGTTGAGTACCTGTTGGTATATCTGCATTTTTCTTTATTAACTTAGAATTGAGAGGGGCATTTATTTTATGTACATTGTATTGGAGGGACATGGGTCTAGAGAAACGGACATAAAGGTGAAGGAATAAAGAGATGTTTCATGGCTTGCAGCAAGTTACTGCTCTTCAGCATGGCCAAGTGCACCAAACTGTTGAATGAACAATATAAGTCTATTTTATAAAGATGTCATGCTCTGTCCAAGCACCGTATATGATTAGCTAGTGGTGCTGAACACCAGTGCAGTCAGCTACAGAAATCTATGGGAAAGAAAGAGCTAACACATTTCTTATTGCACGAAATAGCATTGTAATACCTTAGGCCATCCTTCTCTGTATCCAGCCTTCTCCTTTCAAATACAAGCCCCACTGTGTCTGCATATCTCTGTGGTGAATGTGGAATTCGGCCTGGAAGGAGGAACATCTGCCCAGATAAAACACTGTGTTATTCTTAAAGGAAACATTGAATGTAAATATTAATTAGCTTTCTACAGGAAGCCATTGTTAAACTTCATGCATTCTAATTAGTCCCTTTAGCACCACAACACGATGCAAAGGACATATAAAAACTGCTTGTGATTTAAATGTCATATAAATGTTGAGGGCAGTCACTGGTTTCCATGGGTACTGTCTCTCTCTCTCACAGTCGTACAATTATCTCTGTGGTGCACATCCGCGTGTTTTTCTAGACCAGTACTAGAGTGTATAATTATCTATTAGACAATTGCAAACTCATTTTATCTTATTTAAGCAACTTAGTGACGGCAGTGGAATTATACCGAAGGGAAATTTAGGTAACATTACATTTGTGATTATTGTAGTATTCATCATGCAACAAACTGTAAAGATCCCTTTAATTAAATGAGCTGTTCTTCTTATAAGGAGTAATGCTCGAAAATAAAAAGTGTGACAAGTAAGAGATACATAGATAGATAGATATATGATAGATAAAGAGATAGATGATAGATACATAGATAGATAGATTGATAGATAGATAGATAGATAGATAGATAGATAATAGATAGATAATAGATAGATAAAGAGATAGATGATAGATACATAGATAGATAGATTGATAGATAGATAGATAGATAGATAGATAGACAGATATATGATAGATAGATGATAGATTATTATAATAATAGAAGCATAGATGATGGATTAGTTATAGACAGACAATAGATAAATACTTTAGATAGATGACAGAAAGATCATATGAATAATAATAATAGATACATCATTTATAGATATATTCTGTAGACAGATGATAGCTAGATAGATAGATAGATAGATAGATAGATAGATAATGATACTAATTGATAGATTTATAGATGATAGATCATTTGTAGTTAGATGATAGATAGATAGATAGATAGATAGATAGATAATTATTGAAATTAGTCTCTCGAATGCTTTATTCACCAGTAGATCTTTCCAGATGACACAAGGTCACCCATTCCATTTAGAAGAAAATAGGTTCCACCTAAATATTCGGAAGGGGTTTTTTACAGTGAGTGCTGTGAAGATGTGGAATTGTCTCCCTGAAACTGTTGTACTGGCTGATACATTAGATAGGTATAAGAAGGGGTTGGATGCTTTATTCACCAGTAGCTCCTCCCAGCAGACAGGAGGGAGCCAATGAGATTAGAGGAAAGAAGGGAAAGGGGTGTTACAGGGAGGGAAGTGAATCAGTGGTACAGGCTGATACATTAGATAGGTATAAGAAGGGGTTGGATGGCTTTTTATTAAGTGAGGGAATACAGGGTTATGGAAGATAGCTCATTATACAAGTTGATCCAGGGACTAGTCCGATTGCCTTTTTGGAGTCAGGAAGGAATTTTTTCCCCCTCTGAGTCAAATTGGAGAGGCTTATTATGGGGTTTTGTGCCTTCCTCTGGATCAACTAACAGTTAGGCAGTTAAAATTAAAAAAAAAAAAGTTGAACTTGATGGACACGAGTCTTTTTTCAGCCTAACTTACTATGTTACTATGAGTGGAAAGGAAAGTAAGGACTCTACATTCTACATTAAAATAAACAAATCCCAAGATTTTGTTACCAATGACAGTTTTGCTGAACTGTAATAATAAACATGAAAGAGAAAAGAAACCCCACTTAAAAAAAACATCTTGGGTAATCACAAAAAAGATGTTTGTCTTTTCTCTTCCTTGTTTTTGTACTACAGATATATAGAGGATAGATAGATGATACCTTAAATGCTAAACACATCTAAACATGAAATAAACCCAGTAGGATATACCTCGCCTTGCTTGATGTGGACGTCCTTGTGTTTTCCATTCTCCACAATTTTCAGGCACATGTCTCCTTGCACTTGGTAAAAGAGCTGAAACATAAAGATGCAGAGTTAGACTTCTCTTGCCACTTGTATCAGGAATCTTTCCTTTTTTAACATTCAATGAAACTTCCAAAGCTACCAAAGGATTAGGGGGAGGCAACTCTATTGTGCAGATGTACTACAATTTTTCCTGGAATGCTAATATTATATATGACAAAATAATTGGAACTATGGTGAAGCAGCAGGGTCTGTTTATTTATAGGTGTTAAAATGAGGAGCTCAAAGGTGCTCTCAGTAAAAGGTGTCGTATAACAGGTATCTGGGGTCAGCTTAAACTACATCTCTTTAAGAATAGAAGGAAAATGTATATAAAAAGGGATATTCCTGTGCCAGGATGTACAAGTACATATGTGTTATTGGCTCAAAACAATTAATCTTGACTCATCTCCCATGCAATGGATGGGACTTTAAATGTTATATTTTCTGCTCCTGTAAGAAAAATGTCACCAAAAAAACCTTACTAGTGCCAACCATTGCACTTCCACTGGCTGCTAACCAAGCTATCCAAGGCTGGGATGCCAGCCAATCTCAATCATGTGGGAGGGGAGCCAGCAGCTTGCTGAACCTGAGGGGAACTGAAATATATCTTTCCCAAGTGGGGGGGCAGAGCTGTCATTGGTTACCTCCATTCTACTGAGCTTCAGGGAAAGACCCACCATAAATTTGTAATAAAGAAAGGACCATAGGAGCTCCAGCTAAGGTGTAACAAGTGTTTTTAGATTGGGTACGTGATGTCAGTAACATATAAAGCCCTATAAGATATCAGCTTTTATGCCTTATTAAACATATATTATAAATGTTTCACCTGTAGACATATGCTGCCAATCTCTCTCTCTATCATTTTTTTATGGAAGCAGAAATAGCTTCATCCAACCAGACATTTCACTTGGCAAATGCAATTATTCTTTGACTCTATTCATCATTTTCAATTCAACATCCAAGAAAACTAAATTGTCCTGAATCTTATTAAATAATATTAACAAAACCAGCCTTTACCCCCATCCTGAGCTTGCATTTACAAATACTGTATTCAGATGTTCATTGTTTCTGAACAATGTATACAGTTTTGTTGCTTAACATCTAGACCTTGAATAATATGAATAACTTTAAAATAAAAAAGGATAATACAGGTATTAACAAAAAATATTACTGGCTTTGTGATTTTTTGTGAATTTTGCTGATATTCACCAGCTTCTTAAAATATTTTTTTAATTACATCCACAGAGTTAAAACAGATGTTGTAAATACGCATTTTGAAATGTACTTTTCCTTTCATTGGAAAAAATGGAGCTGCCCATGTTGTCCCTGCAACCATAGGCACTAAGTGGTAAAAAAATGCTGGCCAAATAGTGTGGAGTTCAGAAGGTATCTTCTACTAAATAGGGAGGTCTATTTATCGAAGGTAAAATTTTAGTGGTATTTAAAGCTTTTTGTAACCACAATTAAAATAATTTTCTCTAAAACCCCAAATGCCATGAAAGAAATTTTAAGATCCAATTATAACAAGCATAACTGAATATAGCTACTGAGTGATCCAAAACTGAAATTTTAAATTTCATGAACCAACATTTGTTAGAAAACAAATGTTCGGATGTTTGAAAACTCCAAAACCCCCACAAAAGGCAGATCTTGGCAAGAAAGAAGGACAAATTCCATTGATTTATACATGACTTTGAAAACTTGGCATATATATGGATTTTACACTTGTTAGATTGTTTGTGCTAAAAAATTGGAGAAACAAAAGTTTCCAGAACATTCTTAGATCTGCCCATAGTTTTATGGTTTCTCTCAATATAGGCTATGAATAGTGATGGGCGAATTTATTCGCCAGGCACCAAACGCCAGTGAAAACGCCGAAATTCGCTGACGGCAAAAAAGAAACAAGACGTGTCAAAAGTGTGCCGCGACTCGTTTCGTGAATTTCTCACCAATTCCTGAATTTCTCACCAATTCGCAAATTTCACTAATTTTTCTGTGAAACGAGATAGATTTGCCCATCACTAGCTATGAATGCACTTGGACATAGTATGTGTGTTGCTCCTTTGATTGGTTCTTGTCAAAATTAACCATTTTTTTTATGATGACTGTTGGGTCACAAACCCAGGGAAGAGGACAAGGAAGGAAGAAAGGAAGGGATGAGAGAGAGGAAGGAAGGAAGGCACTGAAATATAAGGCTGCATTTTCTGTTAGTTGAATTATCCAAGGAACAGTGAAGTCAGACAGTAATACTATAGATATGCATATATTAGGCACTTGATGTTACAGTCCTGTTATTAACACCAAGACCAAAAACAAGAGCCTTTAGTAGGTCTTCATCTTCTGCTTTTATGTAGATTCACAGCACATGCCGGGGTTGCCTGGGGTTGCTATCAGTTGCTTGTGCTTAGGGATTCCCAAGTATACCCAGGTTAATTAATAATAAGCCTTAAATGTTGTAAATAGCTGCTGCCTCTCTGGGTTGCTACAGTAACAGCTACAGCCTACCAATGTTTGTTGAGAGGCATCTACTGACCCACCAAATGTTTCAGGTTGGAGCCCTTCATCAGCAACTGAATTTGCTGATGAAGGTGTGAAAGGTTTCACCACTCATGTTAGAGGCTAGTTCAACTGTGTTAAGTAGTGATGAGTGAAATTTTTAACCAGAAATTCTGCATTTTGCCACAGACAAATGTTTCGATAACAAACAACACCCATTGACTTTAATGCATTCAGACAAAAAAAATCACACAGACAAAAAAGTTGTCACAAGAAAAAACACTACTTTGTTGCACAAGTTGTGATTATTTGATGATGACTGATTTACTTTGTTTTTTATTCATTTGTATTTTATTCAGCATATTTAGCAGTGTTACGGCTTTAATGGAACTTACAAAGCCATCACAATATTATTCTGCAAAGCACAGGTTGGGGCACAGTGGTGCTATATTTTTACTCATTAACTTGATTGATGCTAAAACAACAAGGGCAAATGCTATATCTCTGCAAATTCTTCAGAAACGGGCAAACATCCCATTATGGTTACAATTTATTGTGTGTCTGTATCTGTAGTTCCATCAGGGAACACTTGACTTTATTTCTCAAGACTGGAATGGTATTCATGCAGTACACAAATGACTACATGAAAGTTAAAAACTGAGGGCACTATTTCAATTCACTTCACTGGTTTTCCATTGATGATTGAATATTCTATTTATAAAGCTTCAAAAAATTTATATTAAAGCGAGAGGCAGGTTGAAGTAAATGCTGATGTGGTAATGGAAATGTAGTAAAAGTGACAAGTGACTGAAATCCTGTTATTTTCTATTTGAGTTCTACAAAATCACTGACGTTTAATAAAATATTGAGGTTTTGGGCCATTGTACCCAAAGTAAAGTTCTTTACCCTTCAATCAAAGTTCAAAGCAACATGTGAGGTGTCAGTCAAACATTGTCCACACCTAAAAACCACAAAGTTCCAATGAAGTATGATGGTGGTGGTACCTTTATACTGTGAGGCTGATATAAAAATGAAGCTTCAGTTCATCTATCAATTTATCACAAACAAAAGGCCACAATAACACAGGAGAGTTGCACGGACAAAAAGGTGAATGCCCTACAATGGCCCAATCAAAGTCAAAGATTTCATTGCAACTCAGGTTGCAAATCGATGGCACCATTTAAAAATTGAGGTGCATCAGCAAATCGCCAGGAGGTATAGTCCAAAATCATTGTGCAAATCTTGTATGCACACAAAATGGACAATACTTTTACTCACTAACACTATTCATTAAATGTTCTTGTGCCTACCACACTCCCTGAACTTGCACATGTTTGTGCCAGGTAAAATTGAGCCCGCCAAGTCAATCTTGATGAATCACAAGTGTATCAATGGGGCTACCGCCACAATAGAGGTGGAATTAATAGCAGGGTCCTCAGTGTAGGCTGAATGAATAAGCTAAGCAGAATTGTGCCGAAAGAATCATAAGCAAAATTACGTAATTTCAGATCAGAAAAATTTCAGCATAACTGAGTCTCCCTTTTTGCTGCTACATTCCGGGTAAAAATAACCTGGCAAATTTCATCCAGAGTTGCAGTTTGTCCTTACAGTATGTATATTTTAAGGATGGAAAAAGTAACATCAACAAGAGATATCTACTATACACTATATTGCTTTATTAAATATATATATATATATATATATATATATATATATATGTAACATTCAGGAGCACCAATCTTAGATTGCAAGCTCTTGCACGAAGGGCCCTATCTATCTTCTCATATTAATATGCATATGTGACCTTACATTTATTCTCGTGTAATAACTATCTCCATGTTTGCTGAAAAGCCTTGAATTAAAACAGTTTGACCTTCAAAGTAAAATGAAGTAACCCCCTTATCTCCAAGGAGATGGGAAATAAAGGCTTAATGATCATTTGTGTAATGTACCCTGTGGGAAAGAGGCCCATTTATTATACGTCAAATTTTGGTGATATTAGAACTTTTTGAAACCATGAATGAACTAGAACAAAAACCTCAAAAACCCATACAAAGATCAGTTGTAAATGGGAGAAACTGACTTCTAATTGATTTCGGGAATTGTAGTAATTTGGTAACAGGATAAATCCCTGGAAAGTTGTGCTATTTTCCATTACTTTTTTGGGATTTTGGCAACAAAATATCCAAACCAAAAAAATTACAATTTAGTAAGTTGCCGCCTAAGTGTATTTTATAGTACAGCTTATACAGAATTTCATCCTTATGTTACAATGAGATATTTTGTGCATGAATTAAATATAAAAGTTGGAAGGGAGAAAGAAAATTGAAGAGCTCAGAGTTCCATAGTTTGTAGCGGGACGTGTCTGCCTTTAATTTTGGAAGGTCTATATTAAGAGCTGGTGTATCATATTTAACAAGAAAATGAAGAAAAGGGTCAATGTTCAGACTTGAATAAAGCAACAGAGCTTTGAACAGAGAACAGAAGAAGGGGAGCAAGGGGAGAAGAAGAGCATTACAAGAGGCTGGATAAGAAATAAATTGAGAGTGGATTCGAGTTATGGTGGCACTTTGGGTTAGCAGAAGGCATACTGTATTCTGCCCATGGTATTCAGTGAATCCAAGAAGACTTGGTAATTAGAGACTGGATGTAAAGTTTAATGTAACTAAAGGTGACTGACAGATACCACATTTCTAATGTAGGATTCTGTGAAGAAACACAAAAGAATTTTTTTATCGTGGCTACAGTAGGAGCAACACCATGAGGCCCATTCATTAAAGTTCTAATTTTAGTGGTATCAGAGGTTTTCTAAACCTCGATTTAACTAATTTTTTTCTAAAACTATGAAAGTTTTTAAAAGATCCAATTATAAAAAGCAAGAACGGACATAAAGGTTGAAGAATGAGCCTCTACAACCTCTAAAAATTCAAGTACTTTGGAAAATTACTAGCATGTAAGTGAGTGAACTGCAATGTGTGTTAAGAAAGTAGTCAAAATGTTGTATGTCCACTGTTTGTGTGTGAATGGAAGTGTGAGTTGTATTTAAATATGTAAAGCATATTAAAGGACAAAAAAAAATGAAATCCTATTTTTACTTTCTTTTATGAAAAAGAAATCTATCTCCAATATACTTACAATTCTCCCTTCATTTAGTGCTGTGGAAAGGAATTCTCAGACAGTCCCTAACTGCTGGGCAGGGAAACAATCACACTTATGAACAGCAGGGGGAGCCCCTGCCTTACTTCACAGCCTTTCAGAACTCCAGCAGCTTTATTTGTTTTCCTGTAGAGCAGTTGGAGACTGTGTAGAGATTTGTATTGGTTTTAAACAGATAAACTCGGATTCTATTTGGAGGATTATTTTGCTGCAGCCACTGGTTCTGCAGAGTTGGAGAAAGTGTGTATTAAACAATAGAAACACTATAAAATCCACATTAGATTACGTGACAACACAGGACCCAGTGCAGTCTGTATATTCTGATTATTAATCAGTCTTGCTGTACCGGCTTCTGGCAGATATAATTTGACTTGTGCTGTTTTGATCATTTATGACGATCCCTAAGCTTAGCCCAGATCACACTGAGCATGTGCACAGTCTTGGTCTTGCAAAGATGTATAACAAAGTTACAAGATGACAGCTCCCTGTGGCCAACTTTGAAAGCATAAATCATTTGTATGATTAGGCTTGTGGTGCAGTAAGTTCATGTTTCTGTTTAGTATACAAAATACAGCATTTCTATCCTTATTCTATTTTAGACTTGCCTTGTCCTTTAATATGATAACTGTCATTGGGTAAAACTGCCACTAGTTGGCAGCAAAGCACCACAGTTTTGCCACTAGGGGGAAGCAGTGGAACAAGTAGTAAAAAGGTATTAAAGGGGAGGTTCCACCCAGGCCGTGGTTTGTTGGCTCCGGCAGGTGTAGTTAGACAGAGCTTTAAGTATGGCACCAGATGCCTTAGCCAGTGAGGGCTAGTTAGTAATGGTAGCTGGCACCCCACCAGGGAGATAGTGGCTTAGCAGCCGTGGCTCAGCCACACATGGGTTAATAAATGGGCCTCCCCTGTTAGCGGGAGGTTTGTGTCAACTGTAATAGTTGTAAAGTTCTGGACACAGTGGCCAAACTAATATTGTCTTCAGGTTGTACATAAGGAAACACTCTAATTGCACTTGTTAGTTGGACTGCATGTACAGATTGTTGGAATGCATGTAAAAGTATTAATTACATTGCTGTCATGGTGATGGTGCACTTTAGACTCGTCATTGGTTAATTATGTACTACTGAAAATTCACAATTACCTCTTCTCCCTCTTCGATGTGATAATCCTTCCTTTGGTTTGGGCCCCCGACAAACATAACTTTCAGCTGCTGGTTGTGCCTGAGAAGGTTAATGAGAAATATTAATAGAGCAGAGCCGTCCTGAGCAATCAGCTCCTAATTTTGCTGCATCTTTATTTATCGTTATTGTTTGTTATTATTGTACTTAACGCACTGGGTTATGTTCTGCCAGTGGTGTAACTAGATGTTACTGGGCCCCACAGCAAATTCATTTTAGGGCCCCAACATATTTAGATGTTGTCCAATATATGTTGAAATTGCTAATTTATTAGGGTTTATACCCCCTGAGCCTCTCTGCAGCCTCAGGGTCTGCTTCCTCTGTAGTTTGGCCCCTGTATCTGCCATCCTATCTATAAATCTCACCAACTCTGACCAGGGCTGGTTGTCTATATCATTTTGGCTTGTTTCCGGATACAGTGAGTTTATTGATTAATAGACCATATAAGTCCCATGTTTCTTATTTCTAAAGGCACATCTGTTTATTGATCTATATACAGGTATGGGACCTGTTATCCAGAATGCTTGGGACCTGAGGTTTTCCAGATAATGGATCTTTCTTCATATCTTCATACCATGAGGGGGTTATTTTCTAATACTTAACTTCATCTCTTCTTTTTATTTAACCAAGTTCAAACAGACTTCCATCCACAATGTTATCTTATTTATGAATAAAATAACTCGAAAAAGTTGGGTCAGGCAAAGACTCAATAAAATCATGCGAAAACTCAAAATGGCCAAATTTTTCGGATTTGATGCCAGAATCACTTGATTGATCACTTGAAAACCTACAATTTTTCAAATGATTGTACGAAACCCAGGGCAGACCACGATAAGTGAGCCGCTGACTTCTATTAGGGGGTTATTTTTCTGAATGCCAAAAACAAAAAAATTCTAACTATAAAATCTGGATTTTTTGTGAAAAAAAAACAAAAAATTTTGGGGATTTATTATACCCGAGGATGGAAAAAGTCAGAATCAGAAAATCCTGCATCTCAGACCTGCCGAGGTTGTATATAAGTCAATGGGAAAGGTATCAAAGATATCATGATCTGCGCTGGGTTTCATGCAATAATCCGAAGATTTTGTGGTTTTCGGGTGAAAATCCAGAAAAAAATGAAAAAGTTGTAGCATTCACATTTTTCAAGTTTTATCCCTCGCCCAGGAAATTTTCGGGAAAATGTATTGATAAATAAGGGGAAATAACCTGTGCGGATTTGGTCGAAGTATATTTCAGAAAACAATTCGAAATTTTCGAATTTTGATAAATAACCCCCTTAGTATCAGATTGCAGCTGTTGGGTCGTCTAAACTTTTAATCTCAACGTTTATTTACAACGCTACGAAATATGTTGGCACTATAGAAATACATGTTATTAATAATAATAATAATTCCCAGGCTGAATTAAATCCTGAAATTAAACATTAGAACTTGCTGCAGTAGTCCTGCTTATATTTTATATTAGTAAACTAAACAGTGTTGCCCCCTAATGCACAATTATAACTCACAAATATCAAACTAATCATTCACATGAAGTTGTGACTGTCCATGTTCCAAGGTTAAAAAGTTGCAGGTAACAGTTTAATGGTTAAAGCTGATAAAGTCCAGAAATCACTACCTATCAAAGGTTGAATTTTAGAGCTACGTGAATCTCTTTAAACCTCGAATGAACTCACAACTGGAATGATTTCTAATTTAAGAAAAAACTTGAATGTAAAAAACTCAGTCGGGGTGAAAAACTCAAATACTTGAATTGAAAAAAAAAAGTTTTCGAGCAAAACACAAGAAAAATAACTGAAACATGAAGGCTAGTGATGGACGAATCTCCCGCGTTTCGCTTCGCTGAAAGATTCGCGAATTTCCAGAGAAATTCGCGAATTGGCGAAAAAATTTGCGAAACCAGTCGCGCGTCGTGTCGTTTCCGACGCGCGTCGCGTCGTTTTCGACCCGTCGCGTCAAAAACGACGCGCGACTCGGTTTTTTGGGCGAATAAATTCGCCCATCACTAATGAAGGCTATTTACATCATGGGTCAAATGATCTCTGCAATTGACCTCTTCCATGGCTTATTTTTGGATTCAAGTTGTTTCCAGCTTTGGGGTATAATAAATCTCCAAAAAATTCTAAAAAAAACAAATTAGTTGTTTGACCCAATAAATAGATTTTTGAACCCAAAAAACCCCTAGAAAACTAAAAATTTTTCCTGGAAAAAAAAACAACTTGACCTTTGATAAATAACCCCTTTAAATGTCCAGTTCCTGGTACTGTCTGAAGATTTTCAATCATCCACAGCATGATATTATACATTATCTTCTACAGGGGTTATTCAGAAACCTGTCATCGAGAAAGCTCCAAATTACAGAAAGGCTGTCTCCCATAGACTCCGTTTTAGTCAAATAAGATCAATAAAATAATCAGATTTTTTTAAATTTCTTTCTGTACTTGATCCCAACTAAGATATAATTAATCCTTATTGGAAGCAAAACCAGCCTATTGGGTTTATTTCATGTTTATATGATTTTCTGGTAGACTTAAATGGATACTGTCATGGGGGAAAATTTTTTTTTTTTTCAAAACGCATCAGTTAATAGTGCTGTCCCAGTAGGATTATGCACTAAAATCCATTTCTCAAAAGAGCAAACAGATTTTTTATATTTAATTTTGAAATTTGACATGGGGCTAGACATATTGTCAGTTTCCCAAGAGCTCCCAGTCATGTGACTTGTGCTCTGATAAACTTCAGTCTTTACTGCTGTACTGCAAGTTGAAGTGATATCACCCCCTCCCTTTCCCCCCAGAAGCCTAACAACAGAACAATGGGAAGGTAACCAGATAACAGCTCCCTAACACAAGATAACAGCTGCCTGGTAGATCTAAGAACAACACTCAATAGTAAAACCCATGTCCCACTGCGTACTATTCAGTTACATTGAAAAGGAAAAACAACAGCCTGCCAGAAAGCTGTTCCCTGTTGTGCTGGCACAAGTCACATGACTGGGGGAAGCTGGGAAATTGACAAAATGTCTAGCCCCATGTCAGATTTCAAAATTAAATATAAATAAAATCTGTTTGCTCTTTTGAGAAATGGATTTCAGTGCAGAAGTCTACTGGAGCAGCAGTATGATGCGTTTTGAAAAGAACATGTTTTCCAAATGACATTATCCCTTTAAGGTATGAAGATCCAAATTATGGAAAGATCTGTTATCCAGAAGATTCCAGGTCCCAAGCATTCTGGATCCCTGGTTCCATAGTGATAATCCTAAAGGGAGCCAAACATGTTACATATATTCAGTTGTATTGATGTGCTTTGTTTTCCACATAAAAGGGAATGTGGAAATTTTTGCATTTACATTTGCACTTATATTAGGTATTTTGTCAGAATACCTACTATATGGGACCTGTTATCCAGAATGCTCAGGAACTCAAGTTTTCAGGATAAGGGATCTTTCTGTAATTTGGATCTCCATGCCTTAAGTCTACTACAAAATAATATAAAATCAGGGGTGTCCAAACTGCGGCCTGAAGTATTTGTGTATTTCATTTCAAAGTGTTTGTGTATTTCATGTGTGGCCCCAGACAACTTTTCTTTTGTTTTAAACCCAACAGGCTGGTTTTGCTTCCAATAAGGATTAATTATATCTTAGTTGGGATCAAGTACAAGCTACTGTTTTATTATTACACAGAAAAATTGTTTTTAAAATTTTTGATTATTTGGAGAAAATGGAGTCTATGAGTGATGGCCTTTCCATAACTTGGAGCTTTCTGGTTAATGGGTACCATAAATTCAACATTTACTTTGGACATTGCACCTTCATAAACTCTGAACTGTTTACACTGTAACGTTTTAACCCTGAAATATGGACATTCCCAAACTAGAACCCACAGTATGAATATACTGAGGACTGGGGTTGTGTCTTCTTCTGTTGCACCATTTGGGGGGGGGGAATTATTTCCCAATAATAATAATTTCCCATGTTCTGGTATATACAGTAGTTTGTACTTGATCCCAACTAAGAAGCAAAACCAGTCGATCGAGTTTATTTAATATTGACATGATTTTCTAGTTGACGTAAGGCATGAAGATCCAAATTACGGAAAGATCCACTATCCAGAATAACAGGATTACAAGGGCCATACCTGTAACTGATGACAAAAAGTTACCTTGCCTATAGGCTCTTTTATAGAATTTCACTGAAGAGATCCTAAAACCTCAGACCAATCATTTCCGGCCTCCTATGAAAGCATCTGCGAGAGCTTCTGACAGCGCATTTGTACCACGCGTTTCGTGCCTGTCCTGGCGACTAAAGGAAATCAAAGAGTATCCACTCAGTTAGGGTCTAGTGATTATTAGAGGATGGAGAGTCACAATGTATTGCTTCAACTGCCGCTTTAGATAGTCTTCAAACCCCAGATTTGTCATGACTCGATGCATTGGGCTTTCACTTTTGTTCCAACATAAAGGATGGTCTTTATATAGTATCTCCCTGCTGGTCTAGATCTTCTGCTTGGAAATGACTGGTCTTTCATCATAGCCAACATAAAGCTTAGTGATGGGCGAATCGGCGGCATTTCACCGAATCTTTCCCAAATTTGTAGAGAAATTCATGAAACTGCAAAAAATTTGCGAAATGCCACGTCTCATTTGGCTTTGAAAAAAACCGGACGCCGGCGAATTTTCGCCATGGTTTAGCGAATCGCAGGAATTTTCCGCAAATTCGCCCATCACTACTGCCGAATCAACATGCAACAACATTGGGATTGATTGCTGAGAAAGAAGTTATAATTTATCCATACCTAAGTGTTAAAGGAGAAGGAACTCTACCAAGGCAGTTTATTGCCAATAGATTAGACACATTACTGCAAGCTATAACACAATTTTTATTCTTTAGAATGCTTTCCCATACCTGATAAAACAGCTCTAGAAGCTCTTTTTGTTTGTTTAGGATAGCAGCTGCCATATTAGCTTGCTGTGAAATCATTTCCTGCCCGAGTCTCTCAATGCTCATTCATAGCTCAGATTACAGCAGGGAGGGAGAGAGGAGCAAACTGAGCATGCTCAAGCCCTAGCCCTGGAGGTTTAAGCTGAAAACAGGAAGTCTGATACAGAAGCCCATGTGACACAATAGAAGGAAAGAAATGCTGTGTTTCTTTTGACAGAAGACTCAGAGCAGTATTGAGGCTTTACTGATTATTATTTATATAGACCTTTCTGATAAAGCTTACTTAATTTTAACCTTGCCTTCTTCTTTAAAGGGGTGGTCCACCTTCAAGTTAACTTTTAGTATATTGTAGAAGGGCCAATTCTAAGAAACTTTTCACTTGGTCTTCATTATTTATTTTTCATAGTTTTTTAATGATTTGCAATTTTCCTCTGTTTCTTTGCAGCTTTCAAATGGGGTCACTGACCCCATCTAAAAACAAATGCTCTGTAAGGCTACAAATGTATTGTTATTGCTACTTTTTATTACTTATCATTCTATTCAGTCCCTCTCCTATTCATATTCCAGTCTCTTAGTCAAATCAATGCAGGGTTGCTAGGGTAATTTGTACCCTAGGAACCAAATTGCTGACTCTGCAAACTTGAGAGCTGCTGAATAAAAAGCTAAATATCTATAAAACCACAAACAATAAAAAATGAAAACCAATTGCAAATTGTCTCAGAATATCACTCTCTACATTATACTAAAAGTTAACTCAAAGGTGAACAACCCCTTTAACAGCAGAAATGGATTATGGACATTAAAATAAAAAACAAAAAACCCACGTTGTTGTTCACCTTTAAGTGAACCTTTATTACGATTTACAGAGTGACAAGTTATTCAGCTTTTTATTCGGCAGCTCTCCAATTTCAGCAATCTGGTTGCTAGGGTCCAAATTAACCTAGCTCTCTTGTTCTTTTTCTAGTTTTCAAGATATTGGCAGTTATTAAAGTAAAGTCATTAATGAATCAGGTATTTTTTATATTTATTTGGTACAATTTTCATCTGAGCGGATGACCTCCTGGTCATAGGGTTGCTAACTTTTAGCCCATCTAACTTCAGCCAGGGGGCAGGGCTGTGATATAATGGGGGCGGGCTGTGATGTTCCGGGGGAGGAGTCGTGATGCCAGGGGGCGATTGGTCGATTGCTGCGTCAGCTATAGGGAATCTCGCCTGGTTTTTTGGAAAACTGGGCAGGCAGTTTTGACCCAGAAAGCCCTTCAAAAAACCAGGCTGTCTGGTTCAAAACTGAACAGGTGTCAACCCTAGCTGGTCAGCTGAAAAACAAAGTCTTCAGATGCTCTTGAAGTTAATAGAAAATGAAGTTGGTGAATCATCTGCTAATTATCTGATCAGTTCTAAGCATTTCAAAATCTTTAATTGCCTTCAGGAAATTCATTTTTTAGCCAATGCTTTTAGACTAAATGGCTGAGCCGACGGTGGTGTTGTATCAAATCCGTTGCCTTCATTCAAACCCGGGATACACGGGGTTAAATGTTTATTGCATGTATATTTACTAGATTGGACCTTCATGCTTACCATCCATTCCATATTTTCTAAGAAGAATATCTGCTCTTTTGATTCAGCCACAATCCCGGTACAACTACAGATTACAGAGCTGCTCAGTGTTACAGCACATTAATGGTTACAATCCCCTCTGGATGAGGCACAAAAAAAAATATATACCATTAGCGCCCTCTTGTGTTCAAATGATAATAAGACTTTGTAATTCCAAGATCTTTCCCGAGGTCCTGGCTGACAATAGAATGTGTGATTAGGAGACTCTCGTTGGGATACAGAGACATTTATAACTGTACGAAGCATTGTGAGCACCAGTGGAGCTTGCAATCTAATGTTCTAATCCCATTCACACACACTATAGGGACAGTTTTATCAGGAATTAAACCTGGCTGTATGATGTGCGATACAAGATTATTGCAGATTGTGCTCTGGTCGGACTCAAATCCAGGGTCGGACTGGGCCGGCGGGAAAAAACCCGGTGGGCCCCTAGCTCTTGTGGGCCCTGTCAACCCAGGTCCGCACCCACATGTGCCTCTTAACTAGTGATGGGCGAATCTATCCCGTTTCGCTTCGCCAAAAATTCGCAAATTTCCAGGGAAATGCGCAAATTGTCAAAAATATCACAAAACAAGTTGCAGCATGTTTTTTGATGCGCGCCGCTTCATTTCATGTATTTATTCGCCGACGGCGAATCGTGGTAATTCACTGCGTATTCGCTCCTGGCGAATAAATTCGCCCATCACTGGCCACAACCCCCTTTGTCAGAGGTCGAAGCAAAAAAAAGTTTGTGCGCACTCGTCTAACCACGGCACCTCTCGTCTGCGCCCAAACGCGGCGCCATGCACACGTGGCCAAATGCCGTTCACACACCGGCACAGCAGGGGGGCCCTGGAGCAGTAGTCATGGTGGGCACCAGTCCCCCCAGTCTGACCCTGCTCAAATCCCAGACCCCAGTACTGTATATTATATTAACCGCTAATATGCAAGTCCATTTTTCTGTCATAATTGCCAATTGTCTTAAAGGAGAACTAAACCCTAAAAATGAATGTGGCTAAAACTGCCATGTTTTAAATAGTGAACTTATTGCAGGAGGCTAAAGTTTCAGCTTGTCAATAGCAGCAATGATCCAGGACTTGAAACTTGTCACAGGGGGTCACCATCTTGGAAAGTGTCTGTGACACTCACATGCTCAGTGGGCTCTGAGCAGCTGTTGAGAAGCTAAGCTTAGGGGTCGTCACTAATTATCCAGCAGCAGCAGAAAATGAGCTTCCCTGGCTGTAATATAAGCTGATGCTACAGGTTTGCTGATGATTAAATTATGATGTTTCTAATGATGTGTATTAATGACTAATCAGCCTTATATTGTGACTATATTTCTATGACACTATCAGGTGTATATTGTGAGTGGGTCCCTAAGCTCAGTAAGTGACAGCAGCACAGAGCATGTGAATCAGTGAATCAGTAGAAAAGAAGATGGGGAGCTACTGGGGCATCTACTGGGGAGACACAGATCTTTACTGCTAAAGGGCTGTGGTTGCCTTGGGCTGGTACACAAGCACAAAACATCATGTACAACATTTATACACACTTCTTTAGTTTAAAGGACAAGGAAAGTGTAAAATAGAATAAGGGTAGAAATGCTGTATTTTGTATACTAAACATAAACATGAACTTACTGCACCACAAGCCTAATCAAACAAATGATTTATGCTTTCAAAGTTGGCCACAGGGGGCTGTCATCTTGTAACTTTGTTATACATCTTTGCAAGACCAAGACTGTGCACATGCTCAGTGTGATCTGGTCTAAGCTTAGGGATCATCATAAATTATCAAAAAACAAAGCTGCTTGAGTTCTGCATGGCTGGTAAGTAAGGCGGGTGCTCCCCCTGCTGTTCATAAGTATGATTGTTTCCCTGCCAGAAGTTAGGGACCGTCTGACAATTCCTATCCACAGCACTAAATGAAGGGATAATTTCACTGTATACAGTCAAGTTTCTTATAAAAACAGTACACATTTTTAAATTAAAGTATATTGGAGATTGATTTATTTTTCATTAAAGAAAGTAAAATGTGATTTTATTTCTTTGCCTTTCCTTGTCGGTTCAACTTTAAGTAAATTTTTAGTATGTTATAGAATGGCCAATTGTAAGCAACTTTTCAATTGTCCTTCATTTATTAATTTCTTATAGTTTTAATTGTTTTGCCTTCTTCTTCTGACTCTTTCCAGATGGGGTCAACCAAATGCTCTGTAAGGCTACAATTGTATTTGTTATTGCTACTTTTTATTTAATCATCTTTTTATTCAGCTCTATTGAGTTAAATTAATATTTAAATTCATTTCTAGTAGACTTCAAGGGGTGGTCACCTTTCAGTACATACGTTATAGGATATCCAATTCTAAGCAACTTTTCAATTGGTCTTCATTAGTTTTATTTTTTTTCTAAATTATTTAGCTTCTTCTTTCCAGCTTTCAAATGGGGGTCACTGACCCCATCTAAAAAACAAATGCTCTGTAAGGCTTCAAATGTATCGTTATTGCTGATTTTCATTACTCATCTTTCTATTCAGCCCTTTCCTATTTATATTTCAGTTTCTTATTCAAATCAATGCATGGTTGCTAGGGTAGATTGGACCCTAGAAACCAGACAGCTGAAATTACAAACTGGAGAGCTGCTGAACAAAAAGTAACTAAAAAAAACACAAATAATAAAAAAATGAAAACCAATTACAAATTATCTCAGAATATCCCTCTCTGCATCATACTAACAGTTATTGTAAATGTGAACAACCCCTCTGCTTTATCAGTTTGTTAAAAGGGGATATCAACCAAAACCATGAATTGATTCAAATTTACTCTGAACATTTTTGCATTTTACATTCGTTTTCTATTTTTAGTGGTTTCTAGGATGTTTGCAGTTTTAAACTGCTAATAACAGCCTTTTGGCTCAGAGCCAGCAACAGTAGGGTTAACAAACTATAAAGGAAGGGCATAGAAAGGTCATCAACAGGCAGGATCAATGACACTGCAGACTTCACAGAGAACTGTTTAGGTGAAAGCCAGGTATTAGCAGGTTAAAACTGCTAAAATCTACAAGTGCTAAAAATAGGTGCTAAAAATAGGACATTAGTGTTAGGAAAAGGTTGTAAAATAGAAAAATGGTTTTAATGGATCTGCTCCTAAGCCTTAAAGGGTTAGTTCGCTTGTAAACTAACTTGTAGTATGTTATGCTGATGTTTTATCAGCTTTTCAATTGGTCTTCATTTGTTATTGTCCATACTGTTTGTCTTTTTCTGGCTCTTTTACATGCTTTGTAATTTCTATGCAGTGCCTCACCTGTTCGTATTCCGCTCTCTCGCCCAATCCACTGCCTGGTTGCTAGGTTAAATTGCACCCTAGCAACCAGATAGCTGTAGAAATGCCAACCGAGGGAGCCGCTGTACAAAAAGCAAAATTATTCAAATGGTCCCAAAAGGAGCAAAGGCCAACTGCAAGTTGCATATGATCATGCTAAATATTAATTTAAAGGGGAACTTTTTACTATGTTGCTTAATGGGTCCAGATGTAGTTGCTGACATCTAAAAACTAATTCCATGGCACTTGGACTTGATCTAACGATGGCCATAGAGAGCTCAGCACCCTGTGGTGTTACAATTTTTACAAGAGGAACAATGAAATCATTTGGACAGTCATTCTCCCCTTTGGGGAGAGATGGTGTCAATAAACCCCCTGCTCTCAGCTTTTACATCATAAAGGGATAAAATAAAAATAAATATAGTTTAGTGCGAAACAATTTGGGGTTGGGGGGTCAGACATTCAGGGGGTTATTGACTAGGGTTGCCACCCAGCCGGTATTTTACCAGCCTAGCCGTTGTCATTTACATGACTCCGCCCCTTTTACATCGCTACCCGCCCCTTTTGTCCGCCCCCCCCTTTTTTTTTTACAAGGTGGTAACACTATTATTGTCTAAAATCCAAATGTATCTCATATTTTATTTTAAAAAAAATGCCCCCATGCTCGATTTGACTTTATTTATAAATAAAATAAAGTGAATGAATCGTTTTGCGAAAAAACTTGATAAAATCAAGCGAAAACCCAAATTGGTTGACTTTTTTCCTGAATCGCTCAATTCTTTTCGAGTTTTTGCCTTGAAAGCCATAAAAAGGCAGGTTTCTGGGCTAAACTCAACGCAAATCAGAACAATTTGTTTGTTTTTTTTTTAAATCTGAATTTATCTCATATTTTATTTGAAAAAAACAAAACACAACCAAACTCCCATGCTCCATTTGACTTTATTTATTAATAAAATAACCCATATTCATTCGATCACGTATAAACTCGATAAAATCGAGTGAAAACCCAAATTGCTCCAATTTTCCTAGCTTTTTTCCTGAATTGCTAGATTTTTTTTTTCTGGAAATGTTGGATTTTCCGGCTAAACCCATCAAAGACCATGAAAACTTCAAATTGAAATACTGTAGGTGCCTCTCCCATTGACTTATACAGGACCTCGACAAGTCTGAGATGAAGGATTTTCGGATTTGAGTTTTTTGCAGCATCAGGGGATCTGTTAATCCAGAATACTCAGGACCTGGTGTTTTCTGGATAACAGATCTTTCCACAATTTGGATCTTCATACCTTAAGTCTACTAGAAAATCATGTAAACATGAAATAAACCCAATAGGCTGGTTTTGTCTCCAATAAGGATTAATTATATCTTAGTTGGGATCAAGTACAAGCTACTGTTTTATTATTACGCAAATAAAGCAAATCATTTTTTTTTTACAGGTATGGGACCTGTTATCCAGAATGCTTAGGATCTGGGGTTTTCTGGATAACAGATATTTCCATAATTTAGATCTTCATACCTTAAGTCTACTAGAAAATCATGTTAACATTGAATAAAACAAATAGGCTGGTTTTGCCTCCAATAAGGATTACAGGTATGGGATCTGGTATCTGGAAACCCATTATCCATAAAGTTCTGAATTACGGAAATGTCATCTCAAATAGACTCCATTATAATCAAATAATCCAAATATTTAAAAATTATTTCCTTTTTCTGTGTAATAATAAAGCAGTAGCTTGTACTTGATCCCAACTAAGATATAATTAATCCTTATTGGAAGCAAAACCAGCCTATTGGCTTTATTTCATGTTTATATGATTTTCTAGTAGACTTAAGGTATGAAGATCCAAATTACAGAAAGATATATTATACTGAACGCCCCACGGCCTGGGCATTCTGGATAACAGGTCCTATATGTGTACTTGATCCCAACTAAGATATAATTAATCCTTATTGGAAGCAAAATCAGCCTATTGGCTTTATTTCATGTTTATATGATTTTCTAGTAGACTTATGTATAAGGATCCAAATTATAGAAAGATCCCTTGTCCAGAAAATCCCAAGAATTCTGCGTAACAGGTCCCATACTTTTCTAGTAGTCTTAATGTGTGAAGATCCAAATTATGGAAATATCCTTTATCCGGAAAGCCCCAGGTCCCGAGGATTCTGGATAATAGGTCCCATACCTGTAATTATATCTTAGTTGGAATCAAGTACAAGCTACGGTTTTATTATTACACAGAAAAAGGAAATTGTTTCTAAAAAATTTAGATCATTTTGATATTTTGGGAGACGGCCTTTCTGTAATTTGGAGATTTCTGGATAATGGGTTTATGGATCCCATACCTGTGTAATAAATATCGAAATATTTTTTTTTTCACAAAACATTTTAGTTTTTGCCCCAGAAAGCCCAACCAGATAAATGAGAGGTTTAGCAAATAACCCCCTCAATATTTCACGTTACTGTTAAATGAGGATATAGAGGCGTCAAGTACTTACATGAGTTTATTGCACACCGGAGGCAAAAAATACTCTGTGTTCTCGTCTATCCATTTCTTTACGTTGATTGCCATCGCCATGAGATCAAAGGCTGGAGAGAAAAGAAAAAGCTTGTGTGAAAATAAAGGCAAAATTGCAGCAGAGGCAAAGACAAAAACACTAAGTGCCGGCTCTTGTTTCCCAGCGGCGCTAATGAAGGGCAGTCTTTGCCAGGCAAAGGTTACACAGGGCACAGATCAAACAACAAGTATCTAGTTACAGATTAAATTCAATGCTCTGCAAATAAACAAAACACAAATCTAAGAAAAACACACAAAATAAAATTGTTTTTGTGAGTGTTTAGGGGTGGGGGCATGGACGGGACACTGCAGACACAGACATAATTGGTAACATATAAGTTATCACCAGAGGCTTTGTCTCTGTTAATACTGACACTAGGTTAATATCTCTTTGCTTTTGCATATACCCCTTTATCCAGAAACCCGTTATCCAGAAAGTTCCGAATTATGGGAAGGCCATGTCCCATTAACTCCTTTTTATCCAAATAACTGCATTTAAATAAAAAAAAAATATTTGCTTTATTTGCGTAATAATAAAACAGTAGTTTGTACTTTATCCCAACTAAGATATAATTAATCCTTATTGGAAGCAAAACCAGCCTATTGGCTCTATTTCATGTTTACATGATTTTCTAGTAGACCTATGGTATGAGGATCCAAATTACAGAAAGATCCCTTGTCCAGAAAATCCCAGGAATTCTGCATAACAGGTCCCATACTTGTACTACAATTAGAACTGTTGGGTTAATTTGACAACACCATGGGTGGGAGTGGGCATCTGCACCTAGTGCCGGATTATAAAAGACATGCAAGGTGCAGCATGGGGCAGATGGAAAGTCCACAGCATCTTGTGCCCCTTGCTTGTGCAGGCAGTGGTGTTTCAGGGGCTGCTGCCTCCTCCCACTCCGTGTTTTCAACTTTTTAGCACCGGAGTGGGTCCAAGGGGAGTTCTGTGTTAAAAAAAGGAAATTCCATCCTTAAAGTTACATGAGGCCACTTTTTTTTGCTGCCCCTGGAAACTAGCCACTTTATGCTGCCTAAAGGTGGCCATACATGGGCGGATAAAGCTGCCGATATGGGTCGTTTAGACTAATTTGACAGCTTATCTGCACATGTATGGGGGCTTCTGACAGGTCTTCCCAATCGATATCTGGCCACAATATGGATCGGAAAGGTTTGATTTTCTCCCAACTGACCCGTTGGAGCTCATTGCCCTCATCATAATCCGATCGGATTACCCCCCGATATAGCCCTGCCGTTATTGGGCCAATCGGGGATGTCACCAAACGAGCGGATCTTTGCGACTATGGCCAGCTTTAGGCAATGTTCTCACCTTCCCTCATGGCAAGGATAAGCCCTGTGTGCAGGTGAATATGCACTTTGCATTCATTACTATGAGCAAGAAAAGAATAACCAGGAAAATGTTCTATGACCCCGGACAAAGTGCCACAGCTATATGAGGCACTAAAGTAGCAAATGTTTTTGCACTTTACCCTTGTTTGGCACTTAGTGAATGGCCCCTAATGTGTAAAGTGCAAAAAAAAAGCACTTCTTTTTACTTTGAAATTCCCATGCCTCATTAAAGGGATTCTGTCATGATTTTTATGATGTATTTTTTAGTTCTAAATGACACTGTTTACACTGCAGATAATTCACTCTACAATATAAAATGTAATTCATGAACCAGCAAGAGTATTTTTTTAGTTGTAATATTGGTGTGTAGGTGCATCTTGGGTCATTTTGCCTGTTCATGTGCTTTCAGAAAGAGCCAGCACTTTAGGATGGAACTGCTTTCTGGCAGGCTGTTTTTTCTCCTACTCAATGCAACTGAATGGAACGCAGTGGGACCTGGGTTTTACTATTAAGTGCTGTTCTTAGATCTACCAGGTAGCTGTTATCCTGTGTTAGGGAGCTGTTATCTGGTTACCTTCCCATTGTTCTGTTGTTAGGCTGCTGGGGTGAAAGGGAGGGGGTGATATCACTCCAACTTGCAGTACAGCAGTAAAGAGTGACTAAAGTTTATCAGAGCACAAGTCACATGACTGGGGGCAGCTGGGAACTGACAATATGTCTAGCCCCATGTCAGATTTCAAAATGGAATATAAAAAAAATCTGTTTGCTCTTTTGAGAAATGGATTTCAGTGCAGAATTCCGCTGGAGTAAAACTATTAACTGATGCGTTTTGAATAAAACATGTTTTCCCATGACAGTATCCATTTAACTAGTTTATACTCTATATTGGTAGCCCCCAAGGTGCGCAGACAGGTAACGATACTGCGTGGAAGAACCTGGTGGGAGTCGTTTAGCAGCAATGCCATAAACAGAGCCTTAAAGTTATTCTGGCCTGACATGAACTGCACACAACGGCCCTTAGTTATAAAGCAGATATAAACCTAGTTGAACTTTGCGCGTTTTTCAGATTTTTATCCACTTCGATCTGTAAACGTCTGTTTTAAGAGGAATACATTATCCTGACACATTTCTGGTGCATTTTGACTTTGATCATGTTTTCTGCGTCCCCTGTCCAGCTCCAACCTGGCAAATCTCACAGGTTTCTATGGGAGGATAAATGACTTCTCTCTGGCAAAATGAGAGAAAATAAAATAATCAGAATGTTCCTATACATCATTCATTCCAACTCATTTAAATGGTATCAAAGGAAAGGTTTCAGTAACATTCGCTGCTTTGATGAAATTTCCAGTCCAACCTCAACAACCTTTTCACTTTCTGTCCAACTCCAAGAGTTCATTTTTTTTAAAGCTTTACAACAGAGCTGTTCAGAATTGTGTGGGTTCAGGAGCTCTTGTGGACCAGAATATGTTGGAACATTCTCTAACTTCATGCCAAGGTTCCAGATATCTGACATAGGGTTGTAGCATTCACATGGCTATAGTTCCGATTATAGTTATAAGTGACCATACGCAGGCCAATAAGGTAAGTTCTCCAACCAATCAACCCATAGGCCTAACAGACCGAGGGCATATGAGCAACATTGTATGGCTGCCTTTCTATTGTTCCAATCAATAGATGAAATGAAGAGGACCAGCTGCTCCCCTTCACTTCCTAATCTTCTGATGCACCATGAACTGCATTGTCGGACTGGGACACCAGGGACTAACCCAAAAACCTTACACTAAGGGGCCCACCAAAAAATCTTAGACCAGGGGCCCACTCTCAGTACTATTATTCTTCCTCTACTCATTCAACCTCTATTCGCCTAGTCTATTTTCTTTACATACTATATTCTATTATTACATCTATTTAGCCTCTAGAAATAGGGAATGGTCACGAACAAATTAGCAGCATCAGCGCCACTGACACCTGGGCCCACTGGGACTTTTCCTGGTATCCTGGTGGGCCAGTCCAACACTGATGAGCTGTCCAACTTGACACATCATCAGATGAGATTTTCAAACCTGCCCATTACCAGAACTGACCGATATCCATGGTACACAGATATGGGTTGGAATTGACAGTCACCATACACCAAAGGGTCCTTCCTTTCACCTGTTCTCACCTGTTATGAATCAAGAGCAGTTGCACCTATTAACACATGGGAATCCTGGAGTGACCACCACCTTCACACCAGGAATAACCCCAGTGTTCCCATAGAATAGGGTGACCACATTATTTGAACCCCCATATGCCCCAATCAGACCTGGAAAATGTTCAACCTGATTTGTGTGAAATGCTAGTGCAACTGGGTTGATTTCAAAGCAATAGGAAAGGTCTAGTTGATTGGGCCAATTGTTAGGGCACCTCCCAAGGATTGTAATCACATATTTGATGCCCCAGGTTGGTGCTCCTATGGTATTATAAGAAAACTGCACCACCCCAGGTACTTGCTAGTGATTGATTGTCTTCTTGCCTTCTTCTTTCTTCAAAACCCTGTGGCTGACATAAGTGCGCTACAATGAAAAGACCAGCTTTTTTTTCTCCAAGTTTGGCTTTTTACTCTACTGTGCATGGTCAAGTGGAGCAAAGACTGAAGCAGGAAGAGGACTGATCACTCGCTTGTACCTTGTTGCTTTTTCTAAAAGGAGCATTGGTCCACCATACCAGGTAAGTCATTAGAATCCTTGGGGGTTCCCTAACATTTAGCACCCCTCATCGATTGGACTTCTCCTTTTACTTTAACACATCAAACCACAACTGAATCATTGTGCTCCTGTGCATGAATGAACCAGCAGACACTTGCCCTCACACACACAGATTACCAGGATGGTGACTGGCGTCCAGTGGAAGACATGTGTCCAGACGAGGGGTAGGCAACAGAAGAGGTAAGTGCCTAGAGACCCACCATAGTTGCAACCTAGGCACATGCCTCTCCTGTTACTCCTAATACTGTCCCCGCACAACTCTACCTGATGACTGCAATAATACTGGAATTCTGGGAAAAACAATGACTGTGGCAAAAACAGGGAAATTGTGCTATTGCCAAAGTTTGAGAGTTTTACTTTGAAAGCAGCAAGTAAGTTGCAGGTAAAACTTAGTCCCTTTGTAAGATGTTTAATGAAGCAATAGAATTCTTAATGAATCAGATGCAATTTGAGAGTAGGACTGGCCAGATATGGGATGACTTTGACGTAGTTGGCCAGCTTCAATATATTGCAATATATGGACAAACAATCCCTGCTTTGTCTCAAAGGTAAGGTATTTTTTAGTAGCTGTATGCACAAAGTGGCAAATTCACTAAGCGGCTAACGATGGTTTTGCCACAATTCTCCGCACTTCGCCAGGCGAATTTCCACCAGCCTGCCACTAATTCACTAAAATGCGAATATGCGCTCTGGGAGGCGAACGGTAGTGAAGTTGTGCTACCATTACTTCGCCAGGCAAAGCGCATTTACGCTAGCGATGCTTCATTTGAATACTCGCAAAGTTAAACGTATAATAATATGTTACAACCACTACATTCCACTACACAAGCCCAGGAAACCTTTAATAAATAAAATAAAGTTGTTCTATTGCCCTACATGTGCCCCTTGTATAGTTGTGTTGCCATATGTTAGGAAATGTAGGGGGGAAGGAGGGTAACCCCCAAAAAAATTACTCTATTTTTCAGACTACCTCCCTAAAAAAAGTAAAATACACCAGCGTTTTTTTGGGACTTAGAAAAAAATTTCTATTTTTTTTTTAAGTCTAGCGCAAGAGGTAACGTTCAGTAAAATTGGCATCTTAGTGAATTAGCGTAGTTACGTCCGTTCGTCAATGCGCAACTTCGCCTGGCATAAGGATGCGAAGTTGTGCTAGTCTATCTACTTCGCTAGCAAATTTTCGCCAGGGACACTGTTAGTGAATTGGCGAAGTTGCGAAATGACGTCACGCTGGCAAATAAGCGCTAGAATTAGACGCTTTGTGTTTTAGTGAATTTGCACCAAAATGTCTCAGTGTCTTAAATATATTGATAATGGGTTGAGTGCAGAGGACCTCTTGTATTTGTCTATATGTATTTTGTGGTCACAACCTATATAACAAACAAGGGAAAGTTGTGCTCACCACTAATATTTAAAACCACTAGGCGGTTTTAAAAATTAGTGGTGAGCACAACTTTCCCTTGTTTTATATATATATATATTCCACCAAAACAGGAGCACACCGGTACTTTTTCAAGGATAAAAAATATTGAATTTTATTTAATCATTTTAAAAAAACAGGCCAACGTTTCGGTCTCCTCCTAAGACCTTTATCAAGACCTCGATAAACGTTGGCCTGTTTTTTTAAAATGATTAAATAAAATTCAATATTTTTTATCCTTGAAAAAGTACCGGTGTGCTCCTGTTTTGGTGGAATATACAGATGAGCTCTGCATGGAGGCACCCGGTCAGTTATTTTGGTGAACGGAGTGCGGGAGGACTTGTTGGACTTTTTTTTTATATATATATATGCATATATATACTGTATATATATATATATATATGCATATATATATATATTCTTCATTCTACCTGCCTTCTGCCTCTTCCACTCTGAAGAAGACAACAAACCAGCTCCTATTATTATTGTGATCAATAGGCCATTGGGCAAAATGGTAGGATGGTGTTCAATATGGCTATCTTGATGACTTGACTAGGGATGGACGAATCTGTACCATTTCGCTTCGTCAAATACTGAAAATTCGCCAAAATGCATTGAAGTCTAAGGGTGACAGGTTTTTTTGGAGCGCGACATGCAATATTTTCTTTTTTTCGTTCATTAGAGTTGTTTTCATGGCTCATCCCTAGAGTGGACTAATCATTATCCACGTGTTAAATTGAGGGTTTGAACAAGAGCTTTATATTCTGCAGATGTGATTTACTTTTTGCCCCAGGCTTGTGGTCCTCTTCTATTACTGCCCAGGCTCCCAGGTATCTCCTGCTCAGGTTTGAGCTGCCCAAGCCTGTGAGGAACCCCAGGAGCTGGAGGAAGATGGAGGTGCCTAAACAAAGTGCCCCAGGTTGGCTGTTGTTTTTTTTCCATCAGAGAGGTGCACTGGATCAGGGCAAAAGATTAGCAGTTTTACTTCAAATAATGAACATATGCACTCTGATCTGGAAACCAGTGCCATTCAGCTGACATTCTGACCCACCCCCATTTTAATGCATCCATTATGGTGCAACCGTCAAGTTGTACAGTAAAGTAGAATGAATGTGTACCTTCCAAATCAGAGATAATTGTCTACACTCATCAGGACTGATCTAATCAGAGAATCCAATTGCTGCCACATCTATATCTTTTCATATTAAGAACAGCTCTGTCTCTTATTAGTAGATACATAATGATTTGATTGCAAAGTCCAGGCCGTGGCTGAGCTGGGCTAATCCAATTTGGTTTTAATTGTTTCTCTGTTGGCTCCTGGGCACTAAATGTGATCTGGTTTTATCTGATTGGAGAAGCTAAAATGATAAATGCTCTGAAGAAGCAAGTTATTAAGAAGAGAAAATTGAAGAGCAATAATAATGCTGATCTGTAGGATAACGGAAACTTGGTTTTTAGCTTTGTCCAAGGGTTCCTGCACCCATACTAATATTTAGTTTAACGTATTAGAAATGTAATGTATTTATTAATATTAAAGGGGTGGTTCACCTTCAAGATAACTTTTGATATATTGTGGAAGGGCCAATTCTAAGAAACATTTCAATTGGTCTTCATTATTTATTTTTCATAGTTTTTTAATTATTTGCAATTTTCTTCTGTTTCTTTGCAGCTTTCAAATGGGGGTCACTGACACCATCTAAAAACAAATGCTCTGTAAGGCTACAAATATATTGTTATTGCCACTTTTTATTACTTATCATTCTATTCAGTCCATCTCCTATTCACATTCCAGTCTCTTATTCAAATCAATGCAGGGTTGCTAAGGTAATTTGTACCCTAGAAACCAAATTGCTGACACTGCAAACTAGAGAGCTGCTGAATGAAAAGCTAAATAACTATAAAACCACAAACAATAAAAAATGAAAACCAATTGCAAATTGTCTCAGAATATCACTCTACATTATACTAAAAGTTAACTCAAAGGTGAACAACCCCTTTAATCTCTATCAGGTAGGCAAGTTCCTCTTGTCGCTATGAAGGCCACACGTGCTTAGGTTTGTTTGGCCAATTTAGCTTATTGCGACCATACTTGCTATGTACTGCATGGTACAGAGAATGGGCCAGTTTTTATAGACCACATGATCCTAATGAATCCTCATCGATTTGTCCAAAAACATCTGTCAATGCCCAGAAGCGTATCAACCAACGGAGGTAAGTCCACCAGGGCCAACTAGGAGGTCCTCAAGTTTTCAGCATTGATTAAGTAAGACCTAAATAAAAGGTGCGACTTTTGCAGAGGGCCTGTATACCCAAAATGTCCCTACTCATCAGGTAGAAGAGGCATTGGCAGATCTGCAAGGTGGTCTCTAAATATGAGCTGCAAGTTGTTTTGCCTTTCCTTTTTAATGCAATCCATAGTACACAAGGCAAATGTTTATTATGATGGAGAGGAAAGGTGTCAAATCTGATCCACCAAAGCCCAGTGGCGTATCTACCAGAGGAGTCAACTCCACTAGGGGCTAGTTAGGAGGCCTTCAAGTTTCTGACTTTGCGGGAAATGGAGCCTTTTACAAATGTGGGGCCCTGGTGCAACCTTTTCACATCTATTTATGCCCCTGCCAAGGTCCCTTTTCAATAGGTGATTGGGGGCATTGGCAGTTGTTTCTCCCTTCAGGTCATAGGCCAGAATAATTTAGAACAATACTTTCTGGCAGCAGGGGAATACATGTGCAATGCAGAGCTAATCACTAAAAATTGTAACAAAACCACAGCCAAATTAAAAGTGTCCATACACTAAGAGGCGATGTTGCCAAACGAGCGGATCTCTACCCGATATTCCCACCTTGAGGTTGGGCCTAGGGCCCAACGATCGGATCAGAATGGAGGAGCTATGGGCAGTCGGATCGCGGGACCACATCAACGAACAGATGTGGCCCTGATCCGACGGGATTTTTTCGACCCATACGATCGACATTTGGACGACTTTCGGCCAGATATCGATTGGGGAAGCACGTCAGAGGGCCCCATACAATGGCCAATAAGCTGCCAACTCAGCTGCCCTGCTGCTTCTCTTCTGCTGCACTTCTCTTCATTAGATTTCCTTGAGTGCAGGCAGACGCAGTGGATTTAGGTGCCAAAATGTGAGATTTTGCATTTCATGCCAAAATTTGCCATGTCTGCAGAAAGAGAAGGGGAGCAGTAGGGCAGCAAATTCTCTGCTTGTGGGGAGTCCATGTCATGTGGCCTTAGCTTTAAAGGGAAACTGTCATGGGAAAACATGTTTGTTTTTTTAAACGCATCAGTTAATAGTGCTGCTCCAGCAGACTTCTGCACTGAAAGTCATTTCTCAAAAGAGCAAACAGATATTTTTATATTCAGTTTTGAAATCTGACATGGGGCTAGCCATTTTGTAAATTTCCCAGCTGCCTCGGTCATGTGACTTGTGCCAGCACTTTAGGAGGGAACTGCTTTCTGGCAGTCTGTTGTTTTTCCTTCTCAATGTAAGTGAATAGTACACAGTGGGACATGGGTTTTACTATTGAGTGCTGTTCTTAGATCTAACAGGCAGCTGTTATCTTGTGTTAGGGAGCTGTTATCTGGTTACCTTCCCATTGTTCTGTTGTTAGGCTGCTGGGTGTGGGAAAGGGAAGGGGTGATATCACTCCAACTTGCAGTACAGTAGTAAAGAGTGATTGAAGGTTATCAGAGCACAAGTCGCATGACTTGGGGCTGCTGGGAAATTGACAATATGTCTAGCCCAATGTCAGATTTCAAAATGAAATATAAAGAAATCTGTTTGCTCTTTTGAGAAATGGATTTCAATGCAGAATTCTTCTGGAGCAGCACTATTAACTGATGCATTTTGAAAAAAACAAAATGAAAACCAAAAAACAACTGCTGTTAAAAAGGGTGACAATCCCCAGAAAACTGGCATCAGCGGGTGCCCTATTATATGGTCATGCACAATATCTGCCTTTTTAGCCACGATGCTGGTAAAATAACTGTAAAGCTAACCAAGGTATGGCCACCATGAATTGGCAACTAGTTATTTTTGCAAGTAATCTTCAGCCCCAAAACTGAAACATTATTCCTTATTGCGGTTACCTGTGTTTCTGAGAGACTGGATCCCAGTGTGGTTTCTGTTTATGAGCTACACGTTTTTGGCTTTCCTATGCCTGAGTCAGCACAATCTGCACGGCACATGGCAGGGACTCAAGAGGAGTAAAAGCTACAAGTGATGGAGGGGAGAGGCACAGTGTGGGGTTGGTAATTGTCCTGGAAAATAGATTATGACAGAGAGCAGCAAGCAGATGCTTTTAGAGACCAATCATGGCTCCAGATTTCTATTAGGCATTTGCCATTCTGCATTGAGCATTTCTATAGGGGGATTATTCATCGACCCTCGATAAATGACTGATGGCTTCAGACTTAACAGTTTCTGAGAAGGAAAGCTACCAAAGCAGTTTATTGCCAATAGATTAGCCACAATAGTGCAAGCTATAACACTATATTTATTTTGCAGAGTGCTTTACCATACCTGAGTAAACAGCTCTAGAAGCTCTCCCTGTTTGTTTAGGATAGAAGCTGCCATATTAGCTTGCTGTGATATAACTTCCTGTCTGAGTCTCCCCGCTCACTCATAGCTCTGGGCAGGGCCGGCCGTACCAAGTGCGGGGCCCAATTGGAACCATTTTGGTGGGGCCCCCTAGAAGGAACTTTGCTGTCTGTCGCAGGGTCACAGAGCTGGATGGGCAAATAGTGCCTGCTTTCCCCTCTGTCCAAGTGATGGCTGCCAGTTGGGGATGGGGGCAGGCTGGGCAACTGGGGAATTAAGGGAATAGGAATCAGAGCTTGCACTGGAGCAGGGCCCCCATAAGTGCGGGGCCCAATTGGTCCAATGTGCTTAAAACCGGCCCTGGCTCTGGGCTCAGATTACAGCAGGGAGAGAGGAGCAAACTGAGCATGCTCAAGCCCTAGCCCTGGAGGTTTAAGCTGAAAACAGGAAGTCTGATACAGAAGCCCATGTGACACAATAGAAGGATAGAAATGCTGTGTTTCTTTTGACAGAGGACTCAGAGCAGCATTACTTTGAGCATTTACTGGTGTATTAATATAGACCTTTCTGATAAAGCTTAATTTTCCTTCAACCCCCCCCCCCATATAATAAAACCCACTACCCCCTACCCTACATAGTCCCCCCTCCATGCTACCGTCCACACAGGTGATAACTCCAGTAATTGCCAAATATCCTGTATTTACTGAAGTTATCACCTATGTGGGCGGGAGCAGGGAGGGGGGACTATGTAGGGTAGGGGGTTTTATTATATTGGGGGTTGAATTCTCCTTTAAAGGGTGAAGAAAGTAAAAAATAACCTGGAGGAGCATATTTGTCAGGGACCCTTCACTTTCATAGTCCTTCAATATGTAATAGATCACAATGGAATTTGACTTCAGTCCAAGACATTCTGGCACAGGTATCAGATTTGATAAATGGGTCAATTGAAACCATTAATAAGTGTCAGGGATGTTTTGACAAATGTGTCACTCAGTGAACTGCTGGGAATCTTTCTGAAGATGCAAACGCCGTGCCCTTATCCCATATATACACACACAGAGCTTTATTAACAGGGAGAACTCCATTTAAGGCTAAAATGAAGAAATGAATACATATAAACAGGGTGTGCAAGGAATATGGGTACTGAGTAGGGTTGCCTGCCTTCTTATATATATTTATCTTTTTTTTCCTATTAATAACATTGGGATCAACCATAAAAAATACCGGTCAGGCCGGTAAAAAAATGGGCAGGTGGCAACCCTAGGACTGAGTAGGGTTGCCACATTTTCTTAATTTTTTTACCGGCCGGTGGGGCTTCTGATGAAGTGACAAGTTCAGTCACGAAACGCGTTAAGCCATGCTCTCCCTCACCCATCCACACCATGAGGGGATCATGGTGATGGTTTTTTAATCGTTTTTTTTTGATAAATAAAGTCTTTTTTAACTTTAACTTGACACTCGTTGTGATCAGCTTTCCTCTGCAAGCCGTGGTATGGCCGCTGCCGTAAGGAGCTGATCTTTCTAAGCCTACAGCCGCAAATCTCTCCGTACCTCAAGCACCCATTCGGTAAGTTTTATAGAAGGATTTGGCCAAATCTGAATCCTGCAGAAAAAGGCCGAATCCTGGATTCGGTGCATTCCTACAACGGTCTCCTTTTTCGGGGGACAGTCCCTCTTTTGAGAGCTCAACCCGCAGTCCCTCATTTGTACTGAAAAGTTCCGTTTTTTTTTTCTCTGCACTGAACAGCCAGAAAAACAAACAAAGTTTCTAACTCAATTGGCTTTTGGCAGAGAGCCCAGAACAGATAACAGGTGCAAATAAGATACTTTGTAACAATTTTGAGATAAGAAAAGAAGTAATTGTAACAGCTTAGATAAGGAGAAATGTTTTCAAGCTTTCATAACCTGCCAAATTTGGTAAAATGAATATGGTAATTAGGGGGTGTGGCCACAAATTTACAAGCCATTTTGCCACCCTACGTTCGAAAATTGTTTTTGTCCCTCTTTTTACTACCGAAATGTTTTGAGGTCTGCGGCCTGTCATGAAACGCTTGTTGGGGGTCACACTGTGTCATGAAACGCTAGTTGTTGGGGGTCACACAGTGTCATGAAACGCTAGTTGTTGGGGGTCACACTGTGTCATGAAGCGAGTCAATTTGGAGCGATTCCACAAATCGCGCCGCTGCGTGTGAATAGGCGCCGGCGTTTTCAAGTAACGCCGGTGCGCCTCAGGACCTGGCTATTCGGGGAGGTTCGGGGGCTACAAGTCGCGGCTACAAGTCGCCAGGCGACAAAATGCCCCCGAATCTCCCCGTCTGCTCTAGCCCTTAGAGTTTCTGCTGTTACAACCAATTGTAGCCACCACATGCGGCACTTTATTAGGTGGCAGTTCCAGCATAAATATATGAATTCGAGTTTTTTTTCCCAATAATGAAGGTGACAATAACCACGATTACACTGAGAATGAGAATTGTGTCATACAAAAAACAGCCCAAACTCACTCTCTCTCCCCCTCCCCCCATGAAACCCAGCCTGCTGATAAACGCGACGACCTGAGGTAAAACGTGCGCCTTTTATGACGTCATTCACCGTCACATGACACAATCAAGCTACAATCTCACGACAGAGCGCTTCTAATTATGTTCCATTACAAAAATCGCTTGTCTGTAGTGTTCAAACAACCTCGCTGAGGGCAGATTCGGCAGCCGCAGCACATGCGCACCCCACCCCCCACCAAAACAAATCCGGCAAGTTTATTCTTTTCCCGCCGCCTTTGTTAGAAATACCGCCGCGTCCTTGCAGCGAGTACTCGATATATATCTTAGTTATAGCTCCATCTGATTACAACAACAAAGATGGCGCTCCGACTTCCGTAAACTCCAGCACACAAAAACTAAAGGGGGTGGATGCACGTACGACGTAATTGCCCCTCCCCGTGGCAGCGCCGATAAAGCCCTAGTGAGGTCGATTGTGTCAGAGCTCCAGTGGCGCAATCGGTTAGCGCGCGGTACTTATACAGCAGTACAATGCAGAGCGATGCCGAGGTTGTGAGTTCGAGCCTCACCTGGAGCAGTGTTTTTTTTTCCCCTTCCGGTTTTTTTACTGCTCTTTTTAACGCCGCAGTTTCGAGAGGCATTCAGTAGCCTCTCTCCATAGATAAATTGCCAGTTTTTTTTTTTGTTATATTGTAGTTTTTTATTTCTAAAATACGCTGCAAATTATTGACTTTAGGAATCTAATTTGCAATTGGTTTTAATTTTTTTAAATTATTTGTGGTTTTTTATTTATTTTCATTCAGCAGCTCTCCAGTTTGCAGTGTCAGCAATCTGGTTGCTAGGGTCCAAATTACCCTAGCAACCGTGCATTGATTTTAATGAGAATATGGAATATTAATAGGGGACAGTTGGAACAGAAAGATGAGTAATAAATAGCAGTGATAACAATAAATATGCAGCTTTAGAGAGGATTTGTTTTTAGAGGGGGTCAGTGACTCCCTTTTGAAAGCTAGAAAGAGTCAGGAGACAAAGGCAAATCATTAATAAACTATAAAAGATAAACAATGAAGACCAATTGAAAAGTTGCTTAGAATTGGCCATTCTATAAAATAAGTTAACTTGAAGGTGAACCACCCCTTTAATAGTCACTTCCTATGGCAATTTACAGCAGCCCCTCTGGCATTTGCCAGAACCCACACATTGCTAATCCGGGACTGCCCTCACCCCACAGTAAAGAAAACAAAAAACGTTGGTGGCTAGGGTCCCCACATGTTAATAAAAAAAAAAAAACATTGGTGGTCAGGGCACCCCATAAAACAAACATTTGTGATCAGGGCCCCCCATTAAAAAATATTGATGGCTGGGCAGGGCTGGATTTGGAGTAGCAGAGCCCCAAGGCTGCATGGTACCAGTCGCATGCCACCCAGGCCCAGACTGGCAATCTGTGGGTTAGGGCAAATGCCAGATGATTCAATAGAATTCTGATGATTCAGCACTATCTAGGGTTGCCACCTTTTCCTGTGGCTGAATCCGGACAGGGGGCGGGGCCCACGACATCGGTGGACGGGCCCGTGACATCGGTGGGCGGGCCCGTGACATCGGTGGGCAGGCCCATGACATCATGGGGCGGAGCTATGATGACGCAATCGCCGATTGGCCGATCGCTGCGTCAATCAAGCTAATCCCGCCCGGTTTTCCTTATATGGAAAACCGGGCAGGAAGTATTGACCCGAGCAGCCCTTCAAAATACCGGGCTGTCCGGGTCAAAACCGGACAGGTGGCAACCCTAGCACTAACAGTGGCCCATCTTAAGGGTCCCTTCAAAGGTGCCCGGTTATAATTTCCCGTCCAGCCCGATCAACGAGTCAGCCTATATCCAAGTCTTCTGAAAATATTGCTTGGCTTGTTTCCCACCATACACGCGCCGAATATCATAAAAAATTAGTTTCGTATGATATTATCTGTGCGTCTATGGCCACCTTTAGACATAGAGGCGGGGCAGACAACTACTTTCACTTTCCATTTAGCACTGCCTAGATGTCACTGCTCTCCCCACGTTCCCCCATTCTCTTAACTACGGTATTTAATTGTGTAGCCAGGGCCTGGGGATGGACATTGGGTCCCCCCGTTCTGGTGCACAAAAAAAGATTCTGAGATGATGCTCCTACCTACTTGCTGTAATGAGGACATCCCAGACTGAAGGAAACAAAATTCAAATAATTCATACAGTTTGATTAAAGTTAATTCTGCTTGACCTATGTGATAAAATAGGATTTGGAATATTTTTTTGGGTGACAAGTGAAAAAAAACGCGCAAATGCTCATGCTTGTGCCGCCATCAGGGGGGCACAAGGGATACAGTTGCCGCCTGGCCGGTATTAAAGGGAAACTGTCATGGCAAAACATGTTTTTTTCAAAATGCATCAGCTAATAGTGCTGCTCCAGTAGACCTCTGCACTGAAATCCATTTCTCAAAAGAGCAAACAGATTTTTTTTATATTCAGTTTTGAAATCTGACATGCGGCTAGACATATGGTCAATTTCCCAGCTGCCCCTGGTCATGTGACTTGTGCCAGCACTTTAGGAGGGAACTGCTTTCTGGCAGGCTGTGGTTTTTCCTTCTCAATGTAACTGAATGTGTCTCAGTGGGACATGGGTGTTACTATTGGGTGTTCTTAGATCTACCAGGCAGCTGTTATCTTGTGTTAGGGAGCTGTTATCTGGTTACCTTCCCATTGTTCTGTTGTTAGGCTGCTGGGGGTAAAGAGATGGGGTGATATCACTCCAACTTGCAGTACAGCAGTAAAGAATTACTGAATTTTATCAGAGCACAAGTCACATGACTTGGGGCAGCTGGGAAATTGACAATATGTCTAGCCCCATGTCATCTGTTTGCTCTTTTGAGAAATGGATTTCATTGCAGAATTCTAAAGAGGGGCCTGCCAAGCCTGAACTGCTGAAGACCCGAAGCTGCAAATGGAGCCAAAGCCGTGAAAAGATCCAAAGCCACGAAAAGAGCAGAAGGAAACCGAAAAAGCTGTCTTTACAAGGAAGAAGAACCTAAGGCAAGTTCCACTGAACACTGTGTATTTTTTTTATTTATTTAAACCCCTGCCCACCAATATATTATTTTAATACTCTAAAGCCCCTTGGCCACCAATGTTTATTTAAAATATTCTGTTTGGCCCCAATGTTTCTTTTTAACTTGTATGGCGGAGCCATGGCCATAGAGTTGCCACCTGTCACGAAAACACTTGGCTCCACCACACTTTACTCTTGGGTTTGGCTACAAGGGGTTACAATCAGTCTCTCGATCACCTTACACACAGGTTAGACTAACATCAGACACCCCAAAAACACACCAACACCCACAAAGTTCATTCGCTGCCACCATCTATCATTAACAGGCGATAGAAACCTAATGTGACTATTCCCCTGCCCTCTATAACAGGTAATAACTCACACTACACAATACATCAAACACTCTCTCCTATGGTAGCTAGTCAGGGTAAGATCCTACTGATCTAACAAGCACTCCAGCAGCCAAAGGGTTAATTCACACTCAAACACACTTTCCTGCTAGCCGTACTAGTTATTAAACATACAAATAGGCAACTTTCCCTTTCCACACATACAGAGAGTTCATACACTTAGGCACAAGCATTCATATGGGCTATGAGTTCATTTAGAGCACAAGGACTAACGTATTAAATGATGTTTTAATATAACAAGAAACAGTGCATACATATATAAAAATATATAAAAATGATATTACAAAGATGACATAGTTGCAAAACAGTAAATAAAATAAAAAGGAGTAAAAATACAAAGAAAACCCTTACTTTACCAAGTTTGGAAGTTATCAATGTATCCTCTGAGGCACGAGTTGAAAGTTGGACATACAATTCACTTGGAAAATGAAGCCTCCTTGTATGACCACTAGATATTAGGAATGTCACCTTTTTATTCCCTGCTGGGACACTCCCCTCATTACCTTATGCAGGAGGTAGGAGTGCCAAGGACATGTCATTTACGACCCCCTGCAGGGGGTCTGCTACTCTCAGGCAATATTCCCAAATATCCTTTAATATAATATGGGTACTTGCCAGTACCCAATACTATAATAAAAACATGGGCAGGCTGTGATCCATATGTGGGCAAACAGAACAATACCAAACACTAATAGGTTCCCATTTTCCAGTCCCCCAGAAACCAGTTCTCCTAATGGGTGGGTATAGGCTGGACCTGTTTGGTATTGTTAGGAAGCTTGTGACCTCCTCATAACCAATATGTAAGTTATGAGGTTGTGAATCCTATGACACAGGAGATATGGGTACTTTCCTATAATCCATAATTTTCTACTAGCTATCCACCCCCCTGCTGCTCTAGGTCCACAGCTCTGTTCTTTGATCAGCCGATCAAAGAACATACTGGCCAGCTTCCTGGTGTGGCTCCAGATCGTCTCCAAAAGAGAGATATGGTTCTCACCTTTCCACAGCCCCCCTGGTGAGATATACAATCAAGGGTCTCTGTGTGAGACTTTGACCAACTGTTTTGTTATGTGAACTATTGATGCCAGGGCAACGCTGCCTTGGCATGACACCACCTTTGGTAAAAAATTTTACCGGCAGGCAGGGGGCGGAGTCACAAAGAGGCGGAGAGTGACGTCAAAGGGGGCGTGGCATGATATCATAGGGGCAGAGCCACATACAACGATCGGCTGAAGACTGCGAGAAAGGTAAGTTTTAACTGGAACTAAGGCAGGGTAAGGGCCTTTTTTAAGTGGCATTACAAATTTACCGGCAGCTACATTGCCGGTAAATTTGTAATACCGGCCCCGGCCTTTGCTGGTGTTTTACCGGCTAGGCCGGTAAAATACCGGCTGGGTGGCAACCCTATGCATGGCTGCACATAAATCAGTTCAGTCTGCAGCATGCATCTAAATGTATTGCTAATTAGCCATGCAGGCTGTGTATTCCATATGTGTTCGGTTTTAAAGGGGTGAGGTGGCAACCCTACATGGCCACCAATGTTTTGTTTTCAAACATTTTATGGGGAGCTCCGGTGCCAATGTTTTTTTTTATTTATATAGGTGGCCCCTGACCACCTATATTTTTTGAAAAAAATACTTATGGGTGTCCCTGGTGCCTATGTATTTTTAACTTATAAGGGGACCCTGACCACCAATGGCTTTATAGAACTTGTATGGGGGGGGTTATCGTTTTTAGCACTGATGTCTGTGTGGCCTTTTTGCTTTGGGGTGGGGCTTGGGGGCCGGGCTGGGGTGGACAGGGAAATCCCTTTTACAAAAGAACAAACAGAATCTTTATATTTAATTTTGAATTCTGACATGGAGCTAGACATGTTCTTAGCTTCCCAGGTGCCCCCAGTCATGTAACTTGTTCTCTGATAAACTTCAGTCACTGTTAACTGCTGCACTGCAAGGTGGAGTGATCTCACCCCTTCCCTTTCAACCAGCATCGGACAGCTAACAAAATAACAGCTACCTGTAACCTGCATTGCTAAAAAAAAGTGCCGGTACCCCACCTTGTAGGTGACCCGAGAATAGTAAAACACTCAATCCCGGCCATGACTCTTCCAGTTACATTGAGTTGGAGAAACAATAGCTTATCTGAAAGCAGTTGCATTGTTTAGTCCTGGCTTTTTCTGAAAGCACAGGATCAGATTCAGAGATGATTGCCTACACATGAATATTACAGCTACAAATATGCCACCACAATCCCGAGAGTATCCCTTTTAAGAAAGGATCATGTCATAGCAAAGCTAAACATTAAACAAAAAAGCACTTACAAAAGCCACTCACTTCCAGGAGTATTCTGTAAGCCCTTTTGGATAGTCCTGGAGAATCTGGGTACAACGATGTGTATACTTGAGGCATTGCAACCTTAAAAAGTTAAATAAAGATATTAGTCACCTAGGAGGTGGTAACTGTTGCTTTGTTACTGTTGGGAAGTCATGGGACTCTCGGAATGAAAAAGGGAACTAAATAGCAGAAATATCATTATTTTCACTTTCTGTTGTTAGGCTGTTGGGGAGGAAAGGGAATGGGATGATTTCACTCCAGCTAGTACAGAAGTATAGAGTGACTGAATTTTAACAGAGCACAAATCACATGACTTGGGGCAGCTGGGAAACGGACGCAATGTTTAGCCCCATGTCAGATTTCAAAATTCAATATTATAAAAATGTGTTTGTTCTTTTGTGAAACAGATTTCAGTGCTGAATTCTGCTGGAGCATTACCATTAACTGATGCGTTTTGAGGAAGAAAATTTTTTTTTTTCCCATGACCGTATCTTTCCAGTAGATGTCAGCATTCCTCTCTATGACAAACAATGAAATTATTTTCTGCAATCTAGTTTTATTACAGAATTCAGAGATCTAGAACTATTCTTATAGAATATGCACCTGAAAGTATAAATTCATGAAAATGTTATAAAATGGCCAATTCTAAGCAACTTTTCTTTTGGCCTTCATTATTTATTTGGTTTTTTTTTAATAGTTTTTGACCCCATCTAAAAACAAAAGTTCTGTAAGGCTACAAATTTTATTTAAATTGTTATTGTTACTTTTTATTACTCACCTTTCTATTCAGGTCTCTCCTATTCCAGCCTCTTATTCAAATCAATGCATGGTTGCTAGGGGAATTTGGACCATAACAACCATATTGCTGAACTTACAAAGTGCAAAGCTGCTGAATAAAAAGCTAAATAACTCAGTGAAAAATGAAAACTGATTGCAAATGGTCTCAGAATATCACTATCTATGTCACCGAATGTGAGATTTCTGACAACTCGACCACGGAAACAGTCCTAATTCGAATATTCAAACCTAAAACCTGCCGAGTTCATGTACAAGTCAATGGCAGAGGTCCGCTGAGCCATTTGGACATGTTAATAGCCTTTCTGACATTTGGTGGGTTTTTTTTTTTTTTTGGATCGTACGATTCCAATTTTTGGGAACTATTTGATCAATTATTAGTTATTCATTTTTTTTCTTAAAGGGCACCTACGGCCCAAAAAATTTGCCCCAATCGGAAGGTGTGGGCTGATAGAGCCCGCATTCCGGTTTGGGGGAGCTCTCAGTGCAAGTAAGCCAGCCCCTGCAGGAGGTATTTTTTCCAAACCGGAATGCGGGCTCTATCAGCCCACACCTTCGGTTTGGGGCAAATTTTTTGGGCCATAGGTGCCCTTTAAATAACCTCCCAGTCAAATTGTGAGTATGTTTCGAATTTATTAGAGTAAAAAAAAAAAAAAAAAAAATTGAACCTTTGATAAATGGGCCTTTAAATGTCCAGTTTCCTTTCACCTTCAAGTATGTTATAGAATGGCCAATTCTAAGCAACTTTTCAACTGAACTTCATAATAAAAAATGTAATCAATTGCAAATTTTCTCAGAATATCACTCTCTACATCATACTAAGGGGCAAATTTACGAACTTTACGTGAAATGATCGAAGTTCGTTCGAATTCAATCGAATAACGATCGTACAAATTTTTCGTAAAATCGTAAAGTGAAATTTGGCCTCTTCGATCATCGAATATTGAATGATCGGATATTCGATAATTTAATCATTCGATGATCAAAGGAATAAAAATTTTAAAGTTATTCGATTGCCTACTTCGCCAGATTGAACCTACCGAATTATAATAGAAGCCACAGGCTTCTGAGGCTAAGTCCTGCTCGAGTACCATTCGTACGATCGGAGCGTTCGAATCGTACAAATTTTTCGGACACTCTAATGAAATTTCACAATTTTTTTGTGAAATTGAACGTTCGGTATTCGACTGTATGAATTCATCGAGAAATCGGATATAGAGCAAAATGATAGCCTAAAACAATTCGATAAGCATTCGATGGTCGAATTCATTATCGAATTGTGAATTTGGTCCAGCTAATTTCTGGGACTAATAGTAAATTTGCCCCTAACAGTTCATTTAAAGGTGAACAACCCCTCTGATTCCACTAGATACTTTATATCATGACCTGGATAAATGAGACTCTTCATAGACATAGGGGCCGATTTACGAAATTCACGTGAAATGATCAAAGTTCCATTGAATTCGATCGAATACAGATCGCACTAATTTTTCGTGAAATCGGATATGCATCGAAGATCGAATAGATCAAATGATCGGATATTCGATAATTCGATGATCGAAGGAATCAAAATTTTAAAATTAATCGACTGCATACTTCGCTGATCATACAAATTCATCGAGAAATCATATTGCGAGCAAAATAATAGCCTAAAACAATTCGATAAGCATTCGATGGTGGAATGCTTATCGAATTGCGAATTTGGTCGAGCTAATTATGGGGAATAATAGTAAATCTGCCCCATACTGTACGTAATGACAATGTTTCATGCAGTCTACAATTTATGAAAGAATGCACAGGTTGTGCCCAGTCTTCTGAAACCCATTTATAGTGAATGTATAGGAGTATATTTATCAAAGAGTGAAGTTAAGAGTGAAGTTCCGCCACTAGAGAGAAATTCCGCCGCTCTCCATTAATTTCTATGAGATTTTTAAAGGAGTATTTATCAACGGGTGAACTTTCACTTCACCCAATGATAAATACGCCTTTTCGAAATCCCATAGAAATGAATGGAGAGCGGCGGAATTTCCCTCTAGTGGCGGAACTTCACTCTTTGATAAATTTACTCTTTTGCTGCCCCCCAGGTTACAGAGAACAGCTCCCTTGCGACCCTTTGATCAGTTGTACTGGCCACACATTGGCAAGCACCGACTTTCATTTGGCAGTTACACATTGTCGGCTTTTTTATCATTCCGAATTATATAGTTATGATTCATCTTGATTGTTATTTGTACTGCTATTAATTTCAATAAAATAGGCAATCATTCACCAACGTTCTGGAGCAGATTACTACGGCAAATACCCATTCAAATGAATGTTCCTCTTAAAGGGTAACTTAGCAGCATGACAATGCTTTTTATGAGCAGTGCCAATCTACATAAGAACGATCAAAGTGTTTTTTGTTTGAGTGTGTCCAGGGGAGAGGGGAAGGGGTATTGCCATGTTTGGGGTTTTTATCGTGGTGTGTTTAAAGGGGTGGTTCACCTTCAGGTTAACTTTTAGTATGTTATAGAATGACCAATTCTAAGCAACTTTTCAATTAGTTTTCATTATTTATTTTTTATAGTTTATGAATTATTTGTCTTCTTCTCCTGACTCTTTCTAGCTTTCAAAAGGGGGTCACTGACACCCTCAAAAAACAAATGCTCTCTAAAGCTTCACATTTATTGTTATTGCTGATTTTTATTATTCATCTTTATTTCCTGACCCTTTCCTAATAATGTTCCATATTCTCATTCAAATCAATGCATGGTTGCTAGGGTAAATTGGACCCTAGCAACCAGATTGCTGACACTGCAAACTGGAAAGCTGCTAAATAAAGAGCTACATAACACAAAAACCACAAATAATAAAAAATGAAAACCAATTACAAATTGTCTCAGAATACCACTCTCTACATCATACTAAAAGTCAACTCAAAGGTGAACAACCCCTTTAAGCCATAATGCGTCATTGTTTTACAGTATATCTTCTATTTCCAAGAAAAGGGACAGTCAAACATATGAGGCAAGCAGCCTGAGATTCACACCAAAGAATCTGATTAGATGTCATAGAAGTGGAGTCAGTTACCTTTATATATTCCCACTTGTCCCACAGCTCAATGGTGGGTCCACTTTGCACCCAATAATGAAGCTCTTGTTTCTCTGCTTAGAAGGAACTAGCACAGTTTTTAAAGGAGAAGGGAAGCTACAGTTTATTACCAATAGATTAGCCACAATAATGCAAGCTATAACACTATATTTATTCATTGGAACGCTTTACCATGCCTGAGTAAACAGGTCTAGAAGATTTTTGTTTGTTTAGGAAAGCAGCTGCCATATTAGCTTGATGTGATATCACTTCCTGCCCGATTCTCTCCCTGATCAATCATAGCTCTGGGCTCAGATTACAGCAGGAAGGGGAGGATGTAGGGGGAGAGAGGAGCTAACTGAGTATGCTCAAGCCCTAGCCCTGGAAGTTAATGTTGATATAGAAGCCAGTGTGTACACAATAGAAATAAATGCTGTGTTTCTTTTGACAGAGGACTCCGAGCAGCATTATTTGCAGGTTTACTGGGGTATTTATATAGACCTTTCTGATAAACATTACTCAATGTTAGCCTTTTCTTCTCCTTTAAAGACCTTTCCTAAATAATTGCTGTATTGTGTAATCTTGTGGCTCTCTGGGGACTGGAAAATTCCTTGGTTGAGCTAAGCTTCATTTTGCCATTATTGTGTAACTGCCTGCACTGTGTCTTTTCAGAAATCAAGCCCCTTGGAGATAGTTCCCTTATACATAGTAAGCCATGTGTTGTAAATATTGCACCATTCACAGTCTATATACTTAAAGGGATCCTGTCATGGGAAAAAAAATTTGTTTTTCAAAATGCATCAGTTAATAGAATTCTGCATTGAAATCCATTTCTCAAAAGAGCAAACATATTTTTTTACATTTCATTTTGAAATCTGACATGGGGCTAGACATATTGTCAATTTCCCATCTGCCCCAAGTCATGTGACTTGTGCTCTGATAAGCTTCAATCACTCTTTACTGCTGTACTGCAAGTTGGAGTGATATCAACCCCCCCCCCTTTCCCCCACCCAGCAGCCTAATAACAGAACAATGGGAAGGTAACCAGATAACAGCTCCCTAACACAAGATAACAGCTGCCTGGTAGATCTATGAACAGCACTCAATAGTAAAACCCATGTCCCACTGCGTACTATTCAGTTACATTGAGAAGGAAAAACAACAGCCTGCCAGAAAGCAGTTCCCTCCTAAAGTGCTGGTACAAGTCACATGACCGGGGCAGCTGGGAAATTGACAAAATGTCTTGCCCTAGTCAGATTTCAAAATTGAATATAAGAAAATCTGTTTGCTCTTTTGAGAAATGGATTAAAGTGCAGAAGTCTACTGGAGCAGCACTATTAACTGACATGTTTTAAAAAAAAAAAACAAACATGTTTTCCCATGACAGTTTCCCTTTAAGATTTTGTGACCCTGTTTGCCTTGAGTCTATGTACTTGGTTTTCCTTACTTGTAAATATCCCAAAGGTCAATGTGTTGGCTGTGGGTTTATGGCATCTCAAAGTGCAAAGTCAACAAATTGTTTCAATTGCTGCACCCAAATAATTTCTAGTTTTGTCACCTGTGATCTTGGCAGCTGTGTCTAAAACTAAGTGCAATTCCAATGCTCCATTCTGCCTCCTAAGGGGAGAAAAGTGGGGAAAATGGTTAGTCATAGCACATATGGAATCCTCCCAGCAGTAACATCCACTCCAATATTTGGCCATGGCACCTCAAAGTGCAAAGTCAACTAATGGTTTCAATTGCTGCCCCCATTTTTGTAGTTTTGTAATCTGTGATCTTGGTAGCTGGGTCTATAACTTTCTTCAAGTAGAAGTGCAGTTCTTCGTCTCCCTTCTTCCTCCTGAGGTGAGTGGGGGAAAAATTGAATCCTCCCAGCATCCAAGCCCCTTTACAGGCTAAGCATACACGTGCTCAGAACCCACAACCCTGGCTGAATTCACAAACCAGATTGTTACGCTCTTGTATGAGTAGGGTTGCCACCCGGCCGTTATTTTACCGGCCTAGCCGGTAAAACACCTGCCAAGGCCGGGGCCGGTATTACAAATTTACCGGCAATGTAGCTGCCGGTAAATTTGTAATACCCTTAAAAAGACCCATCGGCCAGCCTGAAATCCCCTTTAAACTTACCTTTTTCACTTTCTTCCAGCCTCCGCATCGTGGCCACGCCCCAAAATGTCACAGCTCCGCCCCTTTTGACGTCACAGGACGGACCTTTGTATGGCCCCGCCCCTTTGTGACATCACGATCCGCCTCTTTTTGTCCCCCCCCCCCCGCCGGCCGGTAAAAAAACCCACAAAAGGTGGCAACCCTATGTATGAGATCTGCTGAACGTATGTACGCAAGCAGACTTTATTCACTATAAATTTCTACTCTCATGCCTCAATTCTGCCTCGTTGAAGGGCAAACAGAAGAACTACAGTGCCCTTATTAACAATCACAAATCCAATCCACAACACCTGTTTTCTTTATTCAGTGCTCTTCTCCCTCATCGACAGTATCGACCTCAGGACTTTGCTGATTTCTTTAAAGGGCAAGGAAAGTGTAAAATAAAATAAGGCTAGAAATGCTGTATTTTGTATACTAAACATAAACATGAACTTACTGCACCACAATCCTAATCAAACAAATGATTTATGCTTTCAAAGTTGGCCACAGGGGGCTGTCATCTTGTAACTTTGTTATACATCTTTGCAAGACCAAGACTGTGCACATGCTCAGTGTGATCTGGGCTAAGCTTAGGGATCGTCATAAATGATCAAAAAACAAAGCTGCTTGAGTTCTGCATGGCTGGTAAGTACGGCAGGGGCTCCCCCTGCTGTTTATTAGTATGATTGTTTCCCTGCCAGAAGTTAGGGACCATCTAACAATTCCTATTTTTTATATTCGAGGGAATAGGTAACTAAAAGACTCTTAGGTTGTTTCTCCACCAAGTGGAAACCGAGAAGAAACCAGGATACACTAGTTGCCCTCAGCTACCCTATTATTTGCCAGTACATAGTAAATCTCTATCATCCAGAACTAAAAAGTGGAATTCTGAAGGGATATAAAAAAAAAATAAAAAACAGGTTTCCTAAAATAAAAAATACATATGCAAGAGCAAATATTTTTCAAGCTCTGCATTACAGCTATATGCTTTGCATATTTAACCTTGGTTTATCCCTTCGCATACAATCATTTTATTTGATCCTTTCCATACGCAATTTTCGGTGCATTTATATGAATTAAACTCAATTGAAAGCATGCTTTAATGGGGCTCTTGGAGAAGCAGAATGTTGCTGCTTAATATAAATTGTAAACATTATATATATATAAATGCATGGTCTTTATGAATCGTTTGCTATAAATAAAGTGATTTCCAGGAAGGAAGGAAAAGTTAATGGTAAGATTAGATGTACTGAAAGCTCATTCTCCCCAGGCATAATTCACCAGTAACATATTCCAAGGTTTCTTTTCTATAAAGCCTGGCTGTTATTCTCGATATTTTCTGTAGGCACTCAACATGACTTCAATACAATGAGAAGAGTTTATTCAATTAACTAGAGTTCAGCTTTACGTACAGTTAAAATGAAAAGCAGCAAACGCACTTTATGTGGCCATTACTCTGATGAAAACACATGAGCAACAGACATTTTAATTGCAGATAGTTGGGCTCTGCATTATAGTTTTGATGAAGCGTGCTGGCTTCATGTATAGTGTTTCCAAGGGGAGTTATAGGAACATGGTTAAAATCAATTTCCTGTAGAGATACACAGTATATATACTGCAGGTATAGTGGGGAGAGATGGTGTCTATAGTAACAGTGGATAATAGTCTCTGGGAAG
>CM044439.1:9611154-9731685 GCA_024363595.1 Xenopus borealis | reverse complement strand
GGAAGAGAGTGTGACTGTGGGATAGCAGGTATAGTAGGGAGAGATGGTGCCTATAGTAGCTGTGATGGCAATAGTCTCTGGGATTTGTGCCCATCATAATGAAACAGACACAATTGGGCATGCAACTGCAAATTGGGTGCAAGTTGTTTCTAACATTGTCAAAACACTATTAAAATAGTCATCTGTTTCCAATTCGCAAGTGCAAGTTTGGGACATCAACTAATGCAGCCCCTGGAGGTATTGTACTACCCGGTACAGGGTGACATTAACTTCAGGGTTCCCCAGTATCAATACAGTAGTTGTGCATCATTCATCAGAAGAGGCAGAATCTCCACATTGGCAACTATTTGGGACACGTCTTAATAAATTGTGTCCATTTCTGGATTTGTGTTCAGACAACATAAAATATCCTTATATTTTTAGAGAAGGGATTAAAGTTTTCACTATATAATTAAAGGTTAAATGACTTGGACCTTCTTCGTTGTGAAATGAAATCTTTGAAGCTATATAGGCATTAATAAAATTAGTCCTGGCTTGTATCTGTTTGTAAGCATGCCATGTCATTAAATATAGACATATATAGTTTAGCCAAATCCCAACCTTTACTGACTCCCTGCCAGCACCTAGTATTAACATGTAAAGACATTTCAGGATCCCTAATGAAATGACACCCACAGGGTCACACATACACACACACACATGTACCTGCTTTTACAAGCCATTTCTATGTTAAATAAATATCAGATATTTATATTAGCCCAGTCATTTTACTTACATGTTATCTGGGCTTTCTGTGGATACACCTTTGTTTGATCAGGTGGAACAACACACACATCAAATAAAAGATTTCATTCATTCCTCTGGTCTGGGCTTCGTTTCACGTGCCTCGAGTGCAGGATTTTCTGCAAGATTAACTTGTGCAAATAAAGATCCCATTTCTTTCCATTCACTCATTTGTGGGATTATCAGAATTGAGATTTTGCTGCCTCTGTTCTGATTCTCATTAAACAAATGTTTGTTTTGTGGGAAAATAGCACCATTAGCTATATAGCATAAATAGAACTTTATTAGGGCAACTTTAAGATGGGGATAAGCTACAGAATTGGCCATAAATGGAGAGAGAGATGTTCTTTTGGGCATCAAACAAGTGGGTCTTTTTGGCAGCTCAGACTCATCCAGTCTTTTTTTTTTGTCTTCTGACCAGATATCTGTTGGACAGGCCAGAACACTTCGGGGCCGATGTACTAAATTCACGTGAAGGATTCGAAGATTTCGAACGTAGGATTTCTTCGTTTGGTCGAATATGTGAATTTTGGCATATTCGATCATCGAATAGGGGATGGTGGAACGATCGAATACATTCGAATAGAGTCGAATGGACGAATATTCGATCATTCGTTCAGCGAAGGATTTTATTTTTAAATTTTCTTCGATTTCCTACTTCGCCAGATTGGACCTACCGAATTGCAATAGAAGCCTATGGGAGCCCTCCCTTAGACTTCTGAGACTAAGTCCTGATCAAATAGGATTCCTACGATCGAAGTGTTCGATCGTTCGAATCGTACGAATCATTCAAATGATCGAATGATTTATTCGTTCAGTCGAATGATTTATTCGACTGATCGAATAGGTTTGTATTCGATCGTCGAATGATCGAATATTGAATAAAAGGTAGCCTGGAACTATTCGATTAACATTCGAAAATCGAATGCTAATCGAATATCGAATAGAAACGAATTATTTTTGGGGAATAATAGTAAATTTGCCCCTTCCTGTCTTTGACTGAGTAGTCTCTCATGTTCCTGTGGTCTCCTCTCACCAGATGCACATACCATGCATTAGCTTTGCCTTTAATACAAACATGGTTTTAATGATCCTAGAAGATCAGAATGTTTATTGTGTGGTTGTGATATATTTACACATTGTCATCCCTCATCATTGCTCCAATGGAAATAAAATTTCTAATGAGACAAATTTTGGATCGTACTAGTAGCCTATGCTGACCTATTTTGGTGAGGACCTTATCAGCTACTCTAACTGGTTTTTCAACCTGTTCAATAGATATCTGACTGATCCTCAACCAGGTATCAGTTGGGCACATCAATACGTTGCCACGTTGTCTTTAGAGTGACTGAGTAGACATTCATGGCCCTGTTGTCTCCTCTCAATAAATGCTCAAATCATGCACTGGCTTTGCCTTTAATACAAACAAGGTTTAAACTCCTCATTATCCTACAAGACCTTCTGGAAAATAAAATATCATAATGTTTATTGCAGGGTCATCATATATTTATATAATTGCATCATTTTATAATTTAAAAAATGTCCTAATGAGTCAAATATTGACTCAAAATAGGAGCCTATGCTGACCTGTTTTGGTTAGTACCTCATCAGCTGCTCTACCTGTTTTATCAACCTATTTGATAGATACCTTACTGATCCTCAACCAGATATCAATTGGGCAGGCCATATTTATATAATTGCATCATTTTTATAATTTAAAAAATGTCCTAATGAGTCAAATATTGACTCAAAATAGGAGCCTATGCTGACCTGTTTTGGTTAGTACCTCATCAGCTGCTCTACCTGTTTTTTCAACCTATTTGATAGATACCTTACTGATCCTCAACCAGATATCAATTGGGCAGGCCAATATGCGGCTAAATTGTCTTTAGGGTGACTGAGGAGGCACTCATGGTCTTGTTGTCTCCTCTCAGCAAATGCAAATATCATGCTTTGACTTTAATACAAACATGGTTTAAACTCCCAATGATCCTACAAGACCTTCTGGTAAATAAAGTATCAGAATGTTTACTGTATGGTCCTCATATATTTATACATTGTGATCTGATCCCCCATAATTGCTTTAATGAAAGTCTTTCCATCCTTAATTGCCCTTCTCTGTGCAAAGGTGAGAAGATCCTTTGAAAAATGAAGGACAAGCTTCTGGACTGTTCTAACTGTGTTTAAAATAAAATTAAGTTAAGTTAAAATGTAATCAATGCAACCCTTCTGGCTGGATGTTCTAGAATGGGGATCCCCAATTTTTTTTTTTTTTACCTGGGATCCGTATTTAAATGTAAAAAGGATCAACACAAACTTGAATAGTGCTGTGATTGTCTGTTTGGTAGCACCATGTGGACTGGCAACATGCAAGAGGCTCTATTTCCCAGTGTACATAGGGGTATATTTATCAAAGAGTGAAGTTCTGCCACTAGAGGGAAATTCTGCCACTCTCCATTCATTTCTATGGGATTTTTAAAGGCGTATTTATCAAAGGGTGAACTTTCACTTCACCCATTCATAAATACGCCTTTCAAAATCCCATAGAAATGAATGGAAAGCGGCGGAATTTCACTCTAGTGGCGGTACTTCACTCTTTGATAAATTTCCCCCCATGGTGTTTATGCTCAAAAACTAGCCTTTAAGTGGGAAATTAAAAAATTAGCACCTGCTTTGAGACCCCTGGGAGCAACAGCACATGTTGCTCACAAGCCACTGGTTGGAGATCACTGTTCTAGAAGTACCCCTGATTTTTTATGGGTTCTGGTAGCCTCTCTCTGGTCTTTCAATTTTTCTTCCTTTATAATCTGATTTCTATTTTCTAAATGTTTACTTTTGACTTGATGGGGTTATAATTGCCAGTGATATTATGCTGAGAGCTGAAGCAGTCATTACCCATGACATGCTGTATCAAGAATATCTACAAAAGATGCCATTGGCTAAAACACACACAATCATTTCACCATTAATGCAAATAATTCATTATGCATGCTATTACTGTAATGCATTGCCATAGCCCCAGAGGCTTTTTTCTAGTTTTAAATCATAAAAAAATTTAATTTGAGCATAAATAAGTTTTATCTGTTTGTAATTGTGTGTACGTGTTATTACAAAGTCAACCTCAAGGCAGATTTGCTGAAATCTCTGTGTCAACGCATCAATAGTATGTATGTGGAAGGATTTTGTTTGAAGCTGATTGAAAGAATTTATGGAATAAATATAAAATCATTTTAATTCTTGGAGATCCCCAAGGTTGTTGAAAATGTCACAAAAAAATGAATTGCTAAAGCTCTTTCTATTATAGCTCTTGTGCGTACCTGCCCTTGTGACGTGGCTGGTTAACTCATCAATCAGTAGTGAACACTAGTTATCAATAGTGCCCCTTAGGAATGGTGTCAACAGATTTCTTGGTTTCATGCACATAGAATGTTACAAAATCACCATCTGTTCCTGTTTTATTCATGGGGTTACATAGATTACTGTTTTGACATGCCAGCTTGACACATTTGGTCCCCATGAGCCATTTTGGTACCCTCTTTTCACAATGACTTCTATTAATCAATGGTTCTTCTTACCTAATAACAAAGCTAAAGAAATATGAAAATATGGCCATAATAGTCATCATCCTATAGTTCAGAGATTTTTTTTAAGACAGTACAAAAGCATTCCTTCTACAGGCAGGTTTCCCCCACATCGGTTTTAGGTTCTGTAGAGGGGTAGACCCACAATTCAAGGAATTCCGATACTGATGCAAAAAAAGTCACAGTACAAGTCCATTTTTTTTACCAACGAGAACCACCTTGGAGATATCCCACCTAGAATGCGGATAAATATAACTTTCACATAATTTGCACATTGGCACTTTTTTTCCTGGTCTTGTAATCCATAGCTGTAAATTTTCATTAACTTCCGTCCCAGTTAGAATAGTGAAAACAAATATGTCTATCTCATGTACCTTAATAGAGGATGAGCAAGTAAGCCTCTCCTGCAACTCCCATATATAACAGCACCCATATATAGAGATATGGCTGTAACAGTGGTTGGCTGCATTGGTAGCTGTAAATAAACAGTTTCTGGAACAAAGCTTGGTAGTAATTTGTGAAGTGTAGTCAAGGCAACCTGGGGTCAGGGCAAGTGGAAAGCTATCAGGATCCAGCATGTCCTGGTTCTTCATTGCTCATGACACACCCATGGACTTGACACCAGCATGCCAAGTGTACCCAGAAGTTTTGGCACCCTTGCCAACAGGCCCGGACTGGCAATCTGTGGGTTAGGGCAAATGCCAGATGAGCTGCTATAAGGTCCCATAGAAAGTCAGTATTTAGTGGGCTGGTGGGGACTGTTTTGGCCTCTATGTGGGCTGATTGGGCCTCTGTGTACCTGAAATGCCAGGGCCTATTTTGATTCTCAGTCCAGTCCTGCTTGCCAAGCATGAAAAGGTCCACGGGGATGCCAAATAAGCTGTGATTGGCTATATGGTAGCCCCTATGCAGACCTACAGGAGGCTCTGTTTGGCAGTACACTGTTACTGTTTGGCAGTAAACGTGCCTGAAAGCCTGGAATTTAATAATAAGCACTTGCTTTGAGTCCACTAGGAGCAACATCCAAGGATTTGGTAACCAACATGTTGCTCAGAATCCATTGGTTGGGGATAGAATAAAAAAGTTGTCCAATTCTTTCCATGTAAGGGATATTCCACATACATTGGAGGATCATGTCAGGGCTGCAGATCTTCAGGACGGTCCTGATAAAGACTGGTATTTGTTCCTCTGGACAAAACAAACATTCAGTTTAGCCACTGGAGAGCAACCAAGATTAAGCACAATTTCTGTCATCATGAACCATGCTTTTAGAGGCATGAATTCCATAAGAATGAAGTGCTTTGAGGGAAATCAGCTCCTAAAGTAAATTTTGGCAATGAAAGGTAGATTTGATATGTTTTTGAATGATGAATAAATGAAGGCAATTTTGTAAGCATGCATAACTTTATCATTAGTCTGGCATGCCACTTTGAAATGTATCTTTTAAAGAATATTCTATCTGATATACAGTATATGAAAAAAATATATTATTCCGAACTGAATGGCCATAATTGACTGATATGTTTTAACATATGGTCTCTCCAAATGAATGCGCGCATTTACTGCGTGACAGAAAATTGATGATGTTAACAGGTCAAAAAAAAAAAACTTAATCGAGAGCAGAGACCATTTTTCAAGCCAAAGAACAAATTCTGCTTTTCCTTCATAGTTGTAAAATATGAGTCTTTGCAAGAGCTAAATAGATTTAAAAATGAGAATTTTGTATGTATGAATGTATGTATAGTTTTATGTGTATGGCGCTCCTTGAGGGCAAAGCACTGTACAGCAAAACAATAAATTAGTTGTAACAAAAAAGGGGTCATTGAGATAAAAAGTAACAAGAGGTGCATTATTAGAAATACAATTCACATAAATATAAAATAGAATTACACTACAGATCAAGTGCTCAGTGTCAAGGAAACAAAAGGCTGGAGGAGCCTACCCCGTAGGGCTTAATGGGAGGGTAACATACAGACACAATTCAGAGGGGTTTAAGGTGCTGTAGGTTACAGTTTGTTACACTGTTATACAAGTGTCAGTTCCCAGCAGGTGTTATCCAGGTGCTCCCAGAGGTAGTCTTTGAGTTTCGTGGCATTCCAAATATAAGGAGAAGCAAGAGAGAAGGGTTTGACACGGGAAACAGCAGTAATAGTGGGGGGTACAACCAAGCAGTTACTCTGAGAGGACCGGAGGTTTGAGAGAGATGTGGAGATGTAGATGAGATGTAGTTAGGTGCAGAGGAATGAAGGGCTTTGAAGGTTATGAGAAGGAGTTTATAAGTTATTCTTTGTTTTATAGGAAGCCATGATAGGGGGGCGGAGGGGCCTGTACCCTTTTGGATGAGAGGAGGATAATTCTGGCAGCAATGTTGAATACAGACTGTAGAGGGGAGAGATGAGAGTTAGGGAGACCAGCGGGATAGGATGAGAGAATGCATGAGCGTCTTGGCCGTAGCAGGTGAAAGAAAGGGACGGATTTTGGCAATACTGCGTAAGAAAAAGTGACAGGTTTTGACAGTGGTGTTAATATGATCAGAGAAGGATAGAGAGTAGTCAAAGATTTCCCCCAGACAGCGTGCTGAGTTGACTGGGTTAATGAGCATGCCATCAATAGAGATAGTAAATAGGGGAGTAGGACCAGGCTTAGGTGGAAAGATGATTAGTTCAGTTTTTGTTTGGTTGAGTTTGAGCTGGAGCTGGTTCATCCAATTTGAGATAGCTAGGAGGCAGATTTGAGCCTCTTCTTCAGCTGTTAATGAAGGGGTGGATAAATATATTTGGGTATCATCAGCATACAGATGATAATTAATGAAAAAATGGATTTCAATGCAAGATTCAGCTATTAAGTTATGCATTCTGTAAAAAAAAACATGTTTTCCATGACAGAATCTATACAATGGATAGAAATTGTCATTTCTTTTGTCATTTATGGGGCCCTAAGAAATTCACGCCATGCCACACAATTAAAAATGTGATTGCAAAGTAGCTGGCATCATAGTGAGTTGAATTTTATTATTTTATGATGCAGCTTCTGCAGCCCCAGAAACGGCGTTAGTGGGCACTTCATCAGGGAAATTTCTGTTGCATGGATAGAGTCTACAGTAAATTTAAGTAAGTAAAATTTGGAAATATTAAGTGATGTATTTTTGTGCGACAGCAGAGGGCAGTAGAGGTATTTTGTTGTTTTTTGAAATGCCTAAATTATATTAAATACCAGATTTTTTACAAGATTGTACCCAACCTAAAAAAAAATTAAGTAGCAGAAAAGGAAAATGAAGGAGAATTATAAAAATGAATCAATTTTGTCCCACGTTTGCATTTTCACACACAGATAGAAAAAAAAGGTTTTGGGACCGTCCGTGTGTAAAAGTTCTAAAGGACGTAGGCGGATTCTGTTTGTATGAAAAATGAGCTCCATTCATTTGAAGCTGACATCCAAATTACAGAAGAGATTAGGCACACTTAAAAAGAAATTATTTGCAAATCCCCTGGCAAAAGGGGGGGAAACAACATATTGGATTAAGCAAAGAAAAGGAGCAAATGCTAAATGTTTTTCAAAATAGCTAGAAACTGAGTTGGGGAAAAACCCTGGGAGATTTAATGTATGTTTAATTGAAATGTACATGTGATATAAAGTTCTGAAATGTTGTCAACAATAATAGTACTTTATGTTCTACTCGAATTGCTTCCACCCACATTTCCACGCACTCTAACCATTAAATGGCCACTATAACAATACATACCATTCATTTCCTATCCTTGGTTTCATTAATGGTCAAAGGCTTTCATATTGTCTCCCATTTTTACGTTTTCCTGCATTTTACAACTTTTTGTTGTGGTACCACCAATATACAGTGGATAATGCATTTCCTCGATTTACACCATTTTTTTCTGTTATTGCACCCTCCTATTCCTAAAATAGTTGCACCATAGACAGGTGCCTTTATCACAGGTAAGAACTGCTAATAACCCAATCATCTTAAACCAGGGGTCCACAACCTTTTTTTAACCTGTGAGCCACATTCAAATGTAAAAAGAGTTGGAGAGCAACACAAGCATGAAAAAATCCCTTGGGGGGCCATTTGTTATTTGGTAGCTCCTATGTGGAATGGCAGCTTACAGGAGTCTTTACTTTGCACTATACTTTAATTAAAACTTGCTTCCAAGTCTGGAATTCAAAAATAAGCACCTGCTTTGAGGACACTGAGAGAAACATTCATCGGGTTGGACTCAACATGTTACTCATGAGCTACTGGTTGGGGATCACTGATCTTAAACAGAGGGAGTGTAAATGCACTGGAGGGGATCCTGGGTAAGGAGCCAAGGGTTTATATATATATTAAAAATGCAAAGGAGTAAGGGGTTATTTAGAAAGAACCAGGGTGCAAGTTGTACAGCAACAAGGAGCACAAAAGTGTTTATTCTTAAAGGGATAATGTCATGGGAAAACATTTTTTTTTTTCAAAAGACATAAGTTGATAGTGCTACTCCAGCAGAATTCTTCACTGAAATCCATGTTTCCAAAGAGCAAAAAAGTTTTTTTTATATTTAATTTTGAAATCTGACATGGGGCTAGACATATTGTCAATTTCCCAGGTGCCACTAGTCATGTGACGTTCTCTGATAAATTTCAGTCACTCTTTACTGCTGTACTGCAAGTTGGAGTGATATCGACCCCTCCCTTACTCCCCCCCCCAGCAGCCTAACAAAAGAACAAATGGGAAACCAAAAGACTAAGCCAAATATAATGACCATCAGACATTTCTTGTGTCCACTTTAGGCCAATGTAATGCCTATAACATTAAGCATGATCTTGTACTCTGGATGTAAGGTTTTTCTGATGAGCTCTTGAAGACCCAACTCCCCAGTGTTACAGTATTTGGCAGTTAAATATACATTTTATGTATTTTCAATCAATAAAATGACATGTCCTGCATTGCCATCTCTTGGACCCAGCATAGATTGGGAGTATTTTCAGGGCAACAGCTCTTCAAACTCTGCAGTGATCCTGCAGGCCATCTATATATATATATATATATATATATATATATATATATATATATATATATATATATATATATATATATATATATATATATATATATGAAGTCCAACCTCTAACCCCCCCATATCCCAGCTATATGTTAAAACAGGGTGGTTGAATGGGGATCACAGGCTGCAGGGTGGGCAAAGAAGAGATTGTTGCCCATGAGGGGGTGAGGGTCATGAATCTTTACTGGACATCTCTGCCTGGGGGTCTACTTCCTCATAGCTGTACTACTGATTGCTCCTCATATCACTTCCAACTGGCACCAATGCTATGGCTCATGGAAGTAGAAGTGCCCAATTCTGCAAAAGGAGCTTTTAATGGAATGGGATTTAGGTCAGAAAATTTGAACTTGTCATTGTTGAAATACTCCCTTTGTGCCATGAACCAACAGCTCTTTTTGAATTCCAGATTTACTTATGTTAACTAACTGATCAAAACTCTAACATCAAAAATCCCATGTAAATGTTGCATGAAGAAGGCCATAAGTGTAGTATGAATATATGTGGGAATGCTCTTCATGAAACGTGCAGTCGTCACACTCTTTCCATATGTTCTGTAATTACTCAAAGAGAAACCATGGGACTTCTCCCCCCACCCTCCCCACTTTACTGTAAAAACATTGACATATGTTCCACAGTCCACTCTCTGCCTGAATATTCACATGCAATCCATCTAAAGTATATAGATCCAGTTTCAGGCAGAAAATAGTGCAGAAAAGGCAAAAAGATGCCTAGAGGAGAAATGTGAAAATCCAGGCATTTTAACTGCAACACAATCTTATGGGTGAAAGGGCAAAATACGCATGAAGGAAGTCTTTAGACGGTATCAAGTCCTATTGTGCATTAGAAAGTGGATGGTATAAGCCATAAAATTGCAGAAGAGAATTAAGAGCTATCAAAGTATTTTTTTAGGTGACACCTTTAATGCAGAGTAGTGAAACCACTGGTCTTAATTTATTAAAGCCTAACATTCTTGTAAGCTACAATTTGTTGAGTTCGCAGATGGCTACTGGCTGTAAAAAAAATGGATCATTTTTTAAAATCTATTGTATAGATTTTATCAATAATAATATGCCTTTTAGGCACATTAACATCGCATGAAGAAAGTCAGGATGATGTGGTCATTTAGTCCCCATCCCAGAGATCCAGCTATACTGGGCCTTGGTGCAGCTCTATCAGTAAATGACCATCGATATGATAAGATTTTCCAGTTTTGTGAAGGAGCCCTACACAGGGATCAATAATATTCTTAGGGGCCGATTTACTAAATTCACGTGAATAGATCGAAGTTCGATCGAATTCTGATCGTAGGATTAATTCGATTGGTCGAATATGCAAATTAGGCATATTCGATCATTGAATTGCTAATATTCGATCATTCGATCATTCAATCATTCGATCAGCGAAGGATTTAAAATTTTTAAATTATTCGACCGCCTACTTCGCCAGATTGAACCTACCGAACTGTAATAGAAGCCTATGGGAACCCTCCCATAGGTCTTCTGAGGCTAAGTCCAGATCGAATAGGATTCGTACGATCGAAGTCTTCGATTGTTCGACTCGTACGAATCATTCGAATGATCGAATAGTTCATTCGAATGATCGAATAGTTCATTCGAATGATCGAACTTTCGTTATTTGATCGTCGAATGATCGAAGATCAAATAAAAGGGTAGCCTAAAACTATTCGATTAGCATTCGAAAATTGAATATCGAGGAAAAACTAATTTTTTGGGGGGAATAATAGTAAATTTGCCCCTAAAAGTGGTCAAGTCAGTCTGGTGCAGATTTCTTATCTATTTGATTGTCATGGTTTGCTAGGCTAGGCTTTTTCCGAGAATTTTTGGAAGAAATTTTTCATTTGACAAATATGTACCATGGCATGTGTTGGAAACCATGGTGTCTAAATGTGCTGCAAGCTGTCTAGTTGATTCCAGATGCTAAACATTTGTGTAGGTTTTCCTTTTTGTCATTAGTGTTGTCTGACTTGCCTTTCACTTTTTCTTTCTTTCTTTCTTTCTTTCTTTCTTTCTTTCTTTCTTTCTTTCTTTCTTTCTTTTTTTCTTATACACATGCCCCAATAAGTAACATTTATATGCATAGGAGGTGCTGTACTTCTATTTCATCATAGAAAAAAAAATATTCAAGTGAAATTTTGGCCCATTATCCAAAAAGCTGAGAATTACAGGAAGGCCATCTCCCATAGAATCTATTTCAATCAAATTATTATTATTATTATTTTATTTTTAAAGTACCTTGTTCTTGAACCCAGCAAATATATAATTAATCCTTATTGGAAGCTTACTGTTTAAATGATTTTCTAGTAGGTATGAAGATCCAAATTACAGATAACATGTTCCATACCTGTATTTTACAATAGGGGGGAACATTATTTATTTATTTATTTTAATACACAAGTCTCAGTGATTCATGTGACAAATTACTAAATTAAACACAGATTATAAATATATATATAGATTATTATTATTATTATTATTATTAATAATATATATATATTATTATGTCATAACAGTGGCAGTGCTATATAAATAGGGAATAAGAAATAATTAATAAAGTAGGCCGTAAAATAAGCCATACACTGTAGGTTTTCCATTTTTGTCTAAAAATTATAGTCGCTTGATTTTAAATGTTTTTTTTGTCCATTCAGTCTCCCTCTATATGTATTACTCTCACACTGTTCAGCAATACATGAATACTCTATGCTGCCCTGCATCTGTTCTATTATTTCAGATTGATATGACTGCTGTGCATAGTTATTATGGGTGATCAAAGTGGAACATTAGGTAATCCCATAAATCAAATGTCGGATTAAAAAATTCTTGATTGTTATTATTATTATTATTAATAAGATTATTCTCCTCCAAGTGAGAAGCTGTCAAGAAATAGCAGTCAGTCAGTGCAGGAAGGATGAGTGCATTATACCATAAGCAAAGTGGATAAATGGTAATTAATAAAAATACACCTTTGTGACATGAGCTCATTCAGTTGGGGTTATGTAGGAAAGGTGCACAAACGCTTCAACTTCCAAAAATACCGTAAATGCCTCAGACCAGGCGAACTGCTAAAAACTAAGTTACATCTTCCTCAATCTCATGTCAGTGACATCATATCCTTTCATAAAATCTGTACAATTGCAGGTGACTTTTCTATTTTTTAAAACGGGATTGCCTTCAAAAACTATTAAAGATTTTTCTGTGAATGCTATTGAATCTTTGCTATGAAATGCTCGCACTGAAAAAGAAGCGCTAGCAAAAAGTCACATTTTGGGAATTAATGTAGTGATAACGAATTTGCGTCTGGCGAACTTTACAAAGCAGTCATTTCAAATTCGCCCTTTTGTGAATCTGCCCCCTTGTTTCCAGTGTTCAATATTAAAAAAACCTACACATGCAGGAAGTTTCAAGAAGATGTCCCCAAACCCAGAGAGGGTGAATTCCAATAGAACATAACCTAAAGAGGGTGGGAGATGGCCTCCTAGTATGTTTGTGCTGCTCCTGGTTAAACATAGACTTGTTGGGGTAGACTACGCAATGTTATGGTCATGGTGAAGCATACGCGGTGAGGGTCAATGACACGGTGGAGTCTGAATTGTTTTCATTTGCTTGTTCACTAGTATTTTAGAAGACAACAGCTAACCTTTCTGCTCTGCAGACTAGGTGGACCTTCTTATTCTCATGTATTGAGTTTTATATTATATTGAGTATTTATCTGTTTATTACTGTGGCACAATGCACATGACAAAAAAGTGGAAAATGACAAAATAAAAAGAGTGTTGCTGAGCTGCACAGGCCCTATGTGTTTGGCATATGGAGATATCTATAGAACAATTCAGGCTGACCCCAACGCAAATGGATTCATGGACAACAGAGGCCCCCAACCTTTTTTAGCCATGAGCCACATTCTAATTTAAACAGAGTTTGGGATCAAGATAAGCATGAAACATGTTCCTGGGGGGGCAAATAAGACTATATGGTAGCCCCTATGTGGACTGGCAGCCTACAGGAGGTTCTGTTTATCAGGACACCTAGGTTTTATGAAACCAAAATAAGCACCTGCTTTGAAGCCACTGGGAGCAACATTCAAGGGGTTTGTGAGCGATATGTTGCACCAGCCCCACTAGTTGGAGACCACTGATGTACAATGTAGTATTATACAAAAATTACATACAGTTTAGTTTCACATAAACTGATTGGAAATAAAGGAGAAGAAGTTGGCTGTTAACCCAATTTTCCATTTGCTCCATGCTGTCAAACTATATAGCACAGCGACTACCAGCTGAATTATACAATGTATCATCCTGGAAATTCTGCAGACACAAAAATATTTGGATATTCCACTTATTTTTTACTCTACTACAAGTAACCAAAGATGAATCTGCCAATGAGGCATAGACATTACGTCCAAACCATGAGTTAAAAAGTAACGTTTTTTCATGGAATTTTGCAAAAGAAACATATAAAGAGCTGGATTCCAGAACAGGTCTGCATATGCGTTTGGAAAGTTTTTTTTTTTTTTATAAAAAACTGACACTGAAAAAGAAAATAAATATTGATTTAAAATTAGCTCTTCTTTGAAATGAAAGTGTTTGACCAAATCTCCTTGTAAGTAAAATAAACACAGCTCTGCAATATCCAAATGAATTTGTTTTCCCACTGAGCCATTTGTTTACTGAAGCAGTTGAAAGGGGTGCAGGCGAAGTGCAGAATAACAGCATAATATTTATCAAAGAAGGAGAATAGTAAAATAAGAAAAAAGATTTTCTACTGTTTTGATTGTGTGACTAATGTTTACCCTGTTGTGAAGCAAGTATGTACGTCAGCCTTACACAATGGGAATTAATGCTTAATGCTGTCCAGTGGAAGCCTAAAGAGACATAGTCAACTACAATCACTAGACTAAAGGTTAACAAATAGCAGGGCTGACCTTCTTATAGGGGCTTAAAGAGGAGGACAGAGGGTGGGGGAGATTAGGGCAGCCCACTGAATTGCTGCTGAAACCCATGGAGAACATAATATCTGTTAGTTGCTGCTCTGGTTGGAATCAAACCCAGGACCGAAGCACGTTGGGTTGCAATGGAAAGGAAGGAACCCAAATCCTCAGAAAATCTCAGCACTAGACCAAAATATACCAGATATAAGAGAGACATTACTTACAGTGGTGAAACTTCAGAGATACAGTATGAACCAAGAATTCTAGGCTATGGGATGTGTGGTTTTTTGTTCATCCAACCAAAGCACTCTCTAGTCATGGTATAAATGAGTGGTTCACTGAAATTGAATATTACTATGAATCCTGTGATTAAGTCCTTTTTATTAATTGTATTTATATTTTTGCTACACTTGTCCTATGTTTACCCCAGGATGGAAATGCCAGATTTAAATTGGTTTAAAAGCTTCACTGTTTACTTTTAGTGGTGTTGGAATTTTGCTCTAGAGTCACAGCCAGGAATAGACGTATTTTAGTTCTGTTAATGCAACCAAATCTGTACTTTTTTCGTAACTGACATAAGTTCACATAAGTTCTAGTTTATAGCTTAATATCTTACTTTGTACACTTTGAAGTTACTAAGTCAAAGTTTTGTGTTGTATTTTTCCAAAACCGTTCAATGAATCAAGGGCCAAGTAACATGTTAGAATTAAACTCACAAAGACAACTACCTTTTCCTGGTTGGAACCAAACTCAGGATCCCTGTTCTACAAGACAGAAGTGTCCACCATACATCTACAATAACAACCAATAAGCAAGTAGCATTTCTTGGGTTCTTGTTTGAAAGCAAACATCTGATTTAGTTCTGAAGTGTCAGTCAACCTCATGCAATTATGAGACTTTTATTACATTACCTTATACAGGTATGGGACCGGTTATCTAGAATGTTCGGTACCTGGGGTTTTGCAGATAATGGATCTTTCCATAATTTGGATCTTCATACCTTAAGTAAACTAGAAAATGATGTAAACATTGAATGAACCCAATAGGCTGGTTTTGCCTCCAATAAGGATTAATTATATCTTAGTCGGGATCAAGTACAAGCTACTGTTATTATTACACAGAAAAAGGAAATAATTTTTAAAATATTGGATTATTTCATTATAATGGAGTCTATGGGAGACAGCCATTCCGTAATTCTGCGCTTTCTGGATAAGGGGTTTTTGGATAACAGATCTCATACCTGTACTGTATATCCCTACCCTCCTATAATAATATTATAAGCTAAACTTGCAGGTTTGACCTGACCATACTCAATACCCACTTGTCTTGTGCTGCAGGCAAAGGAGCACATTGTTGCCCAAATTAGCCACCTAAGTTTTGGGCCATAATGGTCTTATTTCATTGTTCCTCCCTAAAGCCAATGAAATTCAGGTTCATAATAACATTTCTAGCATGAGCAGTTGAAGAGGGCTGAAATACTGATATACTTCTCTCCATAGCACATATGAAATGAGTTTCAAGGATTCTTGTTGAAACCTTTGAGGCAAGGAAAAGCTTTTTTACCATCCAGGACTAGGGTTGCCACCTGGTTGGTATTTTACCAGCCTGGACGGTATTTTTGATGGTTGATCCCAATGTTATTTATTGGAAAAAATATATAAATATATAGGAAGGCTGGTATTTTTTTTCAAGAAAAGGTGGCAACTCTATCCAGGACCTGCATCACATTTAATTGATGAGTTAGTACATCTCTTCTGTGTCTGTCCTGCAAAAAGAGTTATTATTTAGAGTTATTATTTACTATTACAGAATGATTGGAGCATGGCCTACAGATCCAGATGTTGTAACATGTAAGGGCATTTATTGAGCTGTGTTAGTAGTGGCATTAGAATACAGTTCAAATTACTACTTGTATGGCATGGCACCATATTAAATCACATATACTCAATTTATTTGGTAATCATTTTATGGTCTTGACCTTAGGAAATGATTCTTGTTTCTATCTACTTCCATTGTATTTATAATACAGGGTCACATAAGACAGATTTTGTAGTTTAGCAAACTAATATGCCAGAGGTCTTAGGTCTTCTTCTAATATACTTATAAATGACATTAAGGTACATAATCTCATTCACTGTCAACAGCAGGGGTACATTTTTTCCCAGTATAGAGTATGTATGCACTGAGCACACATTTCTTTTTTTTATTTGTATCCACCTGGAGCATCTGCCATGAATATGCCCTTTATGCATCCACCCCTGTTTGCTTAGATGGAACCTTCCCTTTCCAGGCAGCCTAATCATGACTGTGATTAACAGCCTTTCATTTGCAGTGATTGGTGTGACCTAATGTCCCAACCAGCGACCCATTCCTAATTTGGGTGGTGGGGTGTCTAAGAGATAGGACAAAAAAAAAGGAAAGGAACTCTGTGATTCTTCCAATCATCACGCTACATATTTTCCATAAGCTCTAATGCTGGAAAGTCGAAAGAAAAACATCTCCATCTGTGAATTATGGGATAGATTGGCATCTGTAGCTCAGACTGAAATTGAAAGCGTAGACACACGAGAAAAGAATGGGCCAGATTTAGTTGAAGAAGAAAAACATATCCTGTGGCTTATTTCATTAGAATTCCATGACATTCTATTGGGAATTTACCTCCTACATCAGTCCCATGCCCCAGTGAAGCTTACAGGCTAATTTCCCTTACACATACATACAGCTCTGTTTCATTCGTGGCCAATTAACCTGCCAGAGTATTTATGGACTGTGAGACACCTGGTAGAAACCAGCACAATCAAGGGTATATCAGACTCCACAGTGTCCTGTTTAAACGATTAAGGCAAGGACTCCCATTAATATGCTGGGGTATACCCCCTCTTTTTCATGTAAAATTGACATGCTAAGGGACTGTTACCTACTTCCTCCAAGGGAAAAGTGGCCTAATACCCCATAAAGTTGATGGCAGTGCTTGCCTTGATTGTTTGATGTTGACATTCGAAGCTTAGAGTAGAGGTTTAGATCACCCAACTCACATGTAACTAGTATTGGGAAGGAGTGAGTACAGAAAGTGGCTGCAACTAGAATTGAAAACTGCCTCATTTCAAATGAGGTGGATGGGGAGGCACATAGGCACCCCCAGCCCTCCTGCCCTCTACCTGCCCCCTTTTGTTGACCATGGAAGACCACACTTCCAAGTTCAGAGGCCTTAATGCTGGCACAGGTGTTTATGCTCATCAGACAGATGCCAATTGCTGAGCTCTTATTTGGCTGTGCCTTTACATCAGGAAAATGCAGAAAAATAAGAACAATTAAGAAGACGAATTGTAACTACTAATATCAATCATTACTATTCCTTGTAAAATTGGGTTTTTGACAACACAAATTACATATCCTTTCCAAGACTGTTTGCTTGAAACTGGATGTCATTTGGGAGCCTAACTCATTTTGAGCCTATGGTGGATTTGGTGACCCTTACTATCTCTTCCACTTGTCTGTCTAATGCATTACTGCAAAAATGATCAGTTGAGCCCCCTTTGTGATGACTGAGCTTTGAGAGCCAATGATTAAGGAAAACATTGACTTCAAAAGCTGATTCTGCCACCTTATTTCCAAAGTCAGAATCAGTAGTGCAGACTGGGATAGACAACAATGACATTTGCAATTACATTTAGAGGCACATTTATCAAGGGTCAAATTATTTGATATCTGTGGTGGGCAAATTATTTGAAGGCTTGTTAAGGGATCACATTCAAAATGTTGTCCTAGTGAATGGCATTATGAGCAGCAATCAGCATGGCTTTATGAAGGATATGTCATGTCAGACAAATTTGATTGCTTTTTATGATCTGGTAAGTCTGAAGTTGGACAGTGGGGGGCAGTCAATGTGATCTATTTGGATTTTGCCAAAGCGTTTCATACCATGCCCCACAAACTACTGCTTTCTAAACTAAAGTCTGTTGGTCTTAATGAAGTCATTTGCACATGGATAGGAAACTGGCTACAGGATCGGGTACAGAGGGTTGTTGTTAATGGTACATTCTCTACTTGGTTTAAGGTTCTTAGTGGGGTCCCAAAGGGCTTGGTATTGTGTCCACTTTTATTTAACTTGTTCATTAATGACTTAGGGGAGGATGTTGTAAGTAATATATCTGTGTTTGCAGATGACACAAAACTATCCAGCCCAATTAATTTCATCCAGGATGTGGCACTTGCAACAGGAACTTGACAAACTGGCAATCTGGGCAGCTAAGTGGCAAATTAGATTCAATATTGATAAATGTAAAGTCCTGCACCTGTAAAAATACACGTATACCCTTAATAGGACTGCACTAGGCAAATCCATTATGGAATTTGTCCTTGTAGATGATAAACTTGGCTGTAACAAGCAATGCTAGTCAGCAGCATCAAGGGCAAATAAGGTCTTGAGCTGTATTAAAAGGGACAAAGAGTCACGGGAGTTGGGGGTCATTCTTCCACTTTATAGAGCACTTGTTAGGCCACATCTAGAATATGCCGTACAGTTTTGGTCTCCATCACTCAAACAGGACATTATTGTATTAGAGAGGGTACAGAGAAGGGCAACTAAGCTGGTAAATGTTATGGAAAATCTTAACTATGAGAAAAGACTGGCCAAATTGGGGATGTTCACGCTGGAGAAGAGGCCCTTAAGGGGTGATATTATAACTATGTGTAAATATATAAGGGATCATATAAAAATCTCTCTAATGCTTTATTTACCAGTAAGAGAGAGTCTTTCCAGCTGACACAAGGTCACCCATTCCGATTAGAAGAGGACCAAAGAGGTTCCACCTAAATATTCAGAATATTTTACAGTGAGAGCAGTGAAGATGTGGAATTCTCTCCCTGAATATGTGGTTGATACATTAGATAGGTATAAGAAGGGGTTGTATAGTGTTTAACTCATAGTACAAGTTGATCCAGGGACTAGTCCTATTGCCATTTTGGAGTCAACAAGGATATTTTTCCGCCTCTGAAGCAAATTGGCGGATATTTTTCCGCCTCTGAAGCCTCTGGATCAACTAGGAGTTAGGCAGGTTAAAAAAAAAGTTAAAAGGTTGAACTTACTATGCTACTATGAATTTGGAATTCATGTGAGTTTTTTAAAACTCTCATGAACTCTTAAATTTGACCAGTCGAAATTTATTATAAAAATCTATTTTATCGACCCAAAATTTTTAAAACTGAAATTTCTTTGTTTGTTTTTTTGTCAGGAACACTGCAAACAACTCCAAATTGATACCTGGAGGTCTCCCATTGACTTAAACAGCACCTACCTCTGGAATACTGCAGACCACCAATTTGAACTATATAGGGCAAATTTACAAAATTCACGTGAATAGATCGAAGTTCGATTGAATAGATTTTTTTCGAATATGCAAATTTGGCCACTTGAATACTCAAAATTCGAGCATATCGAATAGATCGAATATTCAATCATTCGACCATTCGATGATCGAAGGACTTTAACTTTAAAATTTTATTCGACTGCCTACTTCGCCAGATTGAACCTACCAAATTGCAATAGAAGCCTATGGGAATCCCCCCATAGGCTTCTTTTTCAAACACCTGCTGGAATACCATTCGTATGATCAAACGCCTCGATCGCTCGAATAGTACGAATTTTTCGAGCGCTCAAAGCAAATCTTACGTTTTTTTTTTGTGAAATAGAACGATCGGTATTTGATTGTACGATTTCATCAATAAATCGAGGTAAAAGAAAGCCTAAAACTATTCGATAAGCATTTCGATAGTAGGGATTTTAAGTGAATAATAGTAAATTTGCCCCTATATGTTTACCCCAAGGAACTAAATGAGTGCATTTACATTTTTTAAAGTTAATAATAAAACAGTTTCACACTATTTAGGATTTTATTCCTATCTCCATTCCAGAGCCCGAAGGAGCCACCGGTGCCCAAGGAGACCTGCGCAGGGATTTACTACATGTGAAACATCACACTAGTGGTTTGTAAGTAGGCATTTTAGCCCTTTGGTGAAGGTGTACTTTGGGATTAAACATAGAAACAACTGTGAACACATATCTGGAAACTCTTTTCTTTTAAATCGGTTAAATAAGAGTGTAAATCTGTACACAAAGGGGCAGATTTACTAAATTCACCAAAAATCGTTTTAGGCTACCCTTTTCTTCGATCTTCAATCATTCGACGTTCGAATAATTCGTACGATATGAACGATCAAAGACTTCGATCGTACGAATCCTATTCGATCAGGACTTAGCCTCAGAAAGCCTATGGGAGGGTTCCCATAGGCTTCTATTACAATTCGGTAGGTTCAATCTGGCAAAGTAGGCAGTCGAATAATTTAAAAATTTTAAGTCTGTCGATGATCGAATGATCGCATATTTGATCATTCGCTATTCGATGACCGAATAAGCCAAATTTGCATATTCGACCAATCGAATAAATCCTACGATCGTTATTCCATCGTATTCGATCGAACTTCAATCTTTTCACGTGAATTTAGTAAATCGGCCCCAAAGAGAAGGGGAACACTCTGTTAACATTTAATCTTAAGCACTGGGTGTCACCCCACGTAATTCAAACTTAATACACTATTTTGGTTTCCAGTTTCTGTTGCCACAGGCGCTGACCTCTTGTTTTACTTTCTAGCAATTCAGCAGGTTTAAGGTGGCGAATAGTTGAATTAGAGTTCTTAAAGTGCCAAACTATGACACATTTTGAAAATGGAATTTTTTTTAAAAACTCGAATTGAATTTGAATAACTCCCTAGTCGAATTTTACAGTTTGGACCATAAAAAATTTTAATTTTGAATTTTTAGTTGATAAATCTGCCCCTTAGACATTGCTTTTATAAATCAAAATATGTTGGATATTATATGGGTTGTTTACATTCCATTTAACAGGACATTCTATATGTAGATAAATTTATAGCCTATTGGGATAACACCCCATTAGATGTTCATATTTTGTAGACGCTATAATCTGCATCTTTGGTGACCTTACAATTTGTTGGTACAGTTGTGCCTTTATATATTTCAAGACTAAACACAGACTAAACACTGAGCGTTCCCTGTTTGTGCTTGACGTTTGCTGTGTATGTGTTAGCAGCAGATGAGGCTATTTGGGAGAGCGTGTTGCAGGATACTTACAGCTGTGTTTCTGTGAAATCCTGCTTTACGTCAGTACATATATATACTGCTCTGACAACTTTTGCAATAACTGTGACTGCCCAGTACATACACATCACTGTCCGTCTTGGCCAAGTGTTCCAAGTTTCCAGGACAAAAATTAGCACCGTGCTTGGAGCTCTGCTAGCCTGGGAACTGAGGAATGTTCTGACATTTTAATCTGATATAATCTGAAAAATTAGAAATTTGTATTTGTTGTCTCTGGACTTTTATTGCTCAATAACCTATTGGCAGCTGCACTATTATAAACAATGCACTGATGATGTTTTTGCACTTATTTATACACTGGAAGGTCATTGGCGGCAGGTTAAAGATCCGATCCAGTCTCCATTGCAGATGGAATCACTCATCTTCCAGCACAAGGTCGGAAACAATCATTTTAGGGCCCCCGCAGAGAATTTTTTTTAAGGGCCCTAGCACTAGTGAACTAAAAAAAAATCTTAAAAGTATTAAGTATCAATTTTGCAGTACATAAAGGTGGAAGGGCTGGAACTAGGGGTAGGCAGAAGAGGCATCTGCCTAGGGCACAACAATGTGGGGGGCACTGGGAAGGTGCCTATTCTTCTGCCTACCTCTAGTCCCAATTAATTCCCCTCTGCAGCTCTCACTCCCCCCTCTCTGTCCCCTCTGTCCCTCCCTCCCTGCCCTTACACTCCCCCTTTGTTGCCCTCCCCTATGTTATGATGTTTGCACACATTCAATAAAAATAAAAAAAATGTCACAACAATTTACTGAAAGTTGAGTTTAGGGAAGTGAACTTTTCATTGGCTAAACATTCACAGTATGAAATTCCTCCACTGTTTTGAATATTTACCAATTTATCCAGAGCGCAAGAACAAATTTTCGCCACAAGGAATTTTGCCAGGTTGAGACTGGTGAACTGCCATTATAAAGATAGAGCAGCCACTTTGACATCACATTTTCTATGTCATATATTCTTTTTCTTTGTCATATATTCTAATATTCCACATGCCTCTATTCTTTATGGCTTGGGGAAAATGTACTGGTGAATTTATGCAGAGAATTTACACTATCATAGTTGGTTGCCCCCAAATACAAGACTTTTGTATGCTGTCCCCCTCCCACACCTATAAAAAACATTAATTGTCTTCTGGTAAAGTTGGCCAGCAAGCTGTACTGGTGCTGGGACTTATGTGAATGATGATGGTTTCTTTTCTGGCCAAAAAGTACATTCTTCCTGCAGAAGGCCCAGAAGATCAACATGTTTTATATTTTATCTTTGCTATGCTTAATTTGGAAGTGATCCTTAGCCCTTTGACACAAATAACATTTCTCCTCCTAGACCAGTGATCCCCAACCAGTAGCTCACGAGCAACATGTTGCTCTCCAACCCCTTGGATGTTGCTCTCAGTGTCCTCAAAGTAGGTGCTGATTTTTGAATTACTGGCTTAGAGGCAAGTTTTGGTTGCATAAAAAGCAGATGTCCTGCCAAACATTCTCTCCTGTAGGCTGCCAATCAGAGCTCTTATTTGACATCTCCATGGACTTTTTCATGCTTGTATTGCTCTCCAACTCTTTTTTAAATTTAAATGTGGCTCACGAGCAAAAAAGGTTGGGGACCCCTGTCCTAGACATTTCTGCCAGCATTGATACCCCAATGTGTCCTTTTATTCATAGGAATGTAAGCCACCTGGTCAAGCCATCAGAGCCACCATCAGAAAGTAAAGTGTCCCATACAACTTAGCTGAAAGGCCCTCACCCCAAGTGGGCCTGAATTGGATGGCCCTGCCAAGCAAGTACTGTTGGGCCTAATGTTTGTAGAAAAGTTCATCTAATACATTAATAAGGCAAGTTTGATCATGACCCAATCCACCCAGGTCACATCCTTGGTCCACCCAAACCACAACATTCTCCACTAGGTCTGTCTGTTTCACTGTCCACATTTCAGGACCAAGAAGTCTTTCCTGACCCTCATTACAGCTGGGAACCTGACTAGGCTCCCTCCTGTCTTCACCTTATGGTGGCCTAGCAGTTCGTTATTCATGCACATTTGAGCCTTTGCAAAATCTCCTGTTACAAGTGGTGACATGCAGTCTCCATTTATATAAATGACAAGATTCATGGGGTGTATTGGGTTATGTTAGAAGAAATATGCGCAAGGATAAATTGTACAAATGCAATAAGTCTTAGTTGGCATTTAAACATACATTAATGAGAAACATTATGGGGGTTAATTAGTTATTTATCAAAGGCCGATTTTTAGAGTCTTGTGAGGTTTTTATACCTAGAATACACCCACCAACTCAAATTTTTTATAATTTAAGAAAAAACTCAAACTAAATAAACTCGAATCGGTGAATTCAGGTTGACCAACTGAAAACTCAAATTAATCGAGTTTTCAGTGAGAAAACTCAAATTGCTCAAATTTATCTAGTTTTTGAGTGAAGCCCCCCGAAACGAAAAAAAAAAAAAAAACAGCAAGAAGGCTATTAACATCTCCAAATGGTTCAAAGGACCACTGCCATTGACTTCTACATGACCTCACCAGGTTTTCGCTGGAGTATTTTTGGATTCTAGCTATGTCCAGGGCCAGGGTATAATAAATCTTGAACAATTAAAGTTTTTTTTTGTTTTGTTTACAAAATAACGAAAATTTTAATTTTCAGACGCCAAAAATACAAGTATTTTTTAACCTGAAAATTCGAGTTTTTATATAGTTACATAGTTAAATTGGGTTGAAAAAAGACGAAGTCCATCAAGTTCAACCACTCCAAATGAAAACCCAGTTTCCCAACTTAGACAAATAACTCTGCAAAGTGTCAGCATCCTGCAAGGAACCTATAGTTCTGCACAATTTAGTCTCATCTGCAAAAATAGAAACCGTACTTTCAATGCCCACATCCAGGTCATTATTAAACAAGCTGAAAAGCAAGGGACCCAGTGCAGAGCCCTGCGGTACCCCACTAACAACATTGGTCCAATAAAAAAATGTTCCAGGCCAACATTCCTTAATTTAACCAGTAACCTTCGAATGCTTTAGCAAAGTCTAAGTAAATCACTTTGACTGAAAACAACCCTCAAAAAACTTTTTCGGGAAAACACAATTCAACCTTTAATAAATTACCCACTAAATATGCAAGCTACATTTAAAGGAACAATATAACATTTCTATACTATTTAGGGTTTATCACATTTTATATAAATAGTAAGTTAAACAGACTGACATTGTTTATTTATAGATAGACAGACATATTTAGTGGAATTACTTTGCGTTTACTCATGTTAGTGGCAGCAGCCATTATTGCCTGACAAATATAACCTCTAAGATTAAACATAGTTCCTCTAGTGGTCAGATTAGGAAATTGGTGGAATAGTTGCTCATTTCTATCTAAGCAATAACTTTTGATTGAAGAACCCCTCAAGACATGGGTGCGTCTTTGTTTTATTCTCCAAAAAAACAGCTGCACAATACTTCTGTTGTTTTCTATACTGATAGCATAATGTCACTTTAATAGCACATACTGCCGGCACTCTGTACCTAAGAATCTTTTTGCATACATGTGAATGTTCCTTTCCTGGCTAGAAATTTGCAGAGACCTTAGTGAGCAATTTAAGATCATCTCTCACTGAACGCATACACTTGGACAGAGCTTGGCCTGTTCTCTGTACTCCATGTGTTCCTAGGTAAATATTTACACTGGCAGTTTCCACATTTGTTTACCAGCCATTCACAGATAGTACTGACTCGAGAAAGTTAATAGCTTTACATAAAGATCCTGTTTATTTTTTGAAAGCAGGCTTCCCCACCCCCTGGTTAGATTCCATTTCTCAAGACTTAGTTAAGTGAAAACAAGATATTTTTATGTTCCAATCTACATTTAAAAATAGCCATGGGCCTGGGCATATCTGAGAAACAAACACCTTGAGCGCATTCCTAAACTGAAGACGGCTGTGTTTTAAATGGACGCGAACAAGATTGACTTGTGCAAGTCACAGACTAAACAAAAGATAAAGGTTCCCCCAAAGGACACTGTTATCGGGGTGGAGCTAATGTAAATCACGGTTACTGTTATTTTTATGATTAGTTATGAAACGCTGAAAGATTCGGTTTACTAATGCACGATGTTACATCATGAGAAAATAGATTTATGGTGATAATGTGTGGGTTGTGGCATTGCAGGAAATACAGTATTATAAAGGCTTAAAGTCTTCAGTGTTAAATTGTAATTTTTATATTATTCTATAAATCAAAAGGAAAACCAGCTCAGGTGATACTGAGAATGTCAATTGAGGCTGCATGGACAGGGACAAAAGATAAAATCTCCCGATGAGACCAAACTTGCTCAACCTCTTCTCCTGCCTTCAGTTCAAATGAACCAAGTGTTAAATTCCACATTGGGAAATGTTTTTGGACAATGACCATTGTCAACCGACAAGCTGTAAACTCTGACATCCTATCAATTGTTCCCACAAAGGATTAAACCCTTCATACAGTGAGGGGCAGATTTACTAAAGGTCTAATTTCGAATGAAAAAAAAATTCGGAATTCGAAGGATCTTACCGCAATTTGAAAATTCGATCGATCGTTCGAATATTCAAATTGAATTCGAATCGAATATTCGAACGATTTTTAAGCAATCTATCGAATTTTTTATATTCGATCTTAGGGAATGATCCCCATTTCGGTAGGTTTAATCTGGCGAAGTAGGTGGTAAATTCGAAGGATTTTACCGCAATTCGAAAATTCGATCGATCGTTCGAATATTCAAATCGAATTCTAATCGAATATTCAAACGATTTTTAAGCAATCTATCGAATTTTTTATATTCGATCTTAGGGAAAGGGAAAGGGAAAGTATTCGACCATCAAATTTTCGAATATTTGAATAAAATTAAATTCCAATATTCAAATTATTTGAATTTGAATATTTGATGGTCGAATTTGCCTAATTTGCATATTCGAAATTTGAATCTTTTTGAAAATTCGATCGAATATTAGAATCACTCATGTGAATTCATCTGAATTTAGTAAATCTGCCCCTGAATGTCTCTTTGGAGTTGTGGAGTTTATGAGACCTAATGTGGTGAGAGTGAAAAGGTTTTGGGCAGAAAGTTCAGATTCCCTTATTGCATGGATAGTCCACAGGTGACACACCTGGGTACCCCACAAAGGTTCAGACTGATGTCTTCCACCTTCTGTCCCATTACCCATCTTATTAGACTCTGCTGTGACATCACTTCCAGTTCACAGTGATATCACTTCCAGTTTTGTGGTCCCTAAGTTGGAAGGTATTTGCTGGCTGGATCAGGTAAACAGTGTACGTAGGGGAACATATTGGATGGTGGGTTCGCATGGGTTGTTGGTCAGGGGGTCCACATCCGGCATGGGTCTGTCTGACTGGACCTTGTAAACTTATCAATATAAAGGTGGCTATAAACAGGCAGATATAAAATTCAAACTCAGCTCCACAAGACCTGGTTGGCTGCTTATTGACCCATACTGCTTGATCAATATGTTGCTGAGAAGTAGCCAGATATCTATCATGCAGGTTTGAAAATCTTAGTGACCAAGGATGCATCTGCATATTGATATGATCCTCATCTGACAGGTCTGCACAGCCCCCTATTAAGATACAATTAATGGTCCCTGGAGGCCAGATGATACGATCAGCCCAATATGCCCCAGAACATGGGTTGTTTGTGTATTAGTTTATGCTTAGCTTAATACTGATCTGGGTTCATGCATCACTTAAGTGGTAACTTAATTTTTCACAACCAGGAGTGCGTGTGTCAGGAGTGCTCTGCTGTGGAGCCCTCTGCTTCATCCTCAAGATGGCGGTGTCCATGTCTGTGTAGTGACGTCAGTGGCGTGCTGCATTGTCACATGGCAACATGTGACATCAACTTGGAATGTTTTGCCGCAAAATAAAGAGATGCTGGAGACCTTGCTTTAATGTCCCAAATATAGGTTCTTCCTGAGTGAATTACTAGGTGCTCTAAATTTACTATTTTGACAGATTTTTGGTTCCTGACCCTTGAGCCTATTCCACACTAATAGCTGCTTGACCATTGCCTGGATTATGACTTTGAGCCTCTTAACCACTTTGTGTACTGCAAATTAAACAATTTCTGTTTGCCATTATAGTTTCCTTCGTCATCTCAACTTCAACACCGTTCTTGACCAACTTCAGCGCAATGATATAAAACTGTATACTTAAAACTGTATACTTAAGAAGGCTGAAAAGTCAGTTCCATTGGCTTGTTCTTGCTGACAAGCTGATAGGCCACACAATGAATACCTGTTTGTTAGATGACAATTTGTTATTTGGTGAACATACAAATGCTTCTCCAAACACAGAGTAATTATAATTTTAGAAATATCACCCTTGTAAAGTAAAGAAGAGTCACACCAAAATCAATACAGAATCAACTACAGACTCAGAGCTAAACATGTGATGACATGAAACAACAATCCTGTGCTAGTGAAGGGAATGGAAAGAACCGCAGATGGGGATAACCCACAGAACTGGTGTCCACCGATGTCTATTGTGAAGCAGTCCTCAAGTAAAGATGTAGAATTACAATAGGTTCTTGGTTACAGGATCATGCCCACTATTCTTCTTAACTAAAATGTAATTGCTTTGGGAATTATTGGTCTCTTTTCCCTCCCAACAAGCTCTTGGAACCTGCTTACTAAATTCCTAAACAGAACATGTTGCATGACTTGCGATTTCCAAAAATGCTGCTCTCACAAGGAAAGTACTTGTACCATTTTAAAGAGACCCCTGAGAACTTGGAAAGAGTGTGTTTTAATTTGGAGAGTTACTTCTGCAATGCTGGATGTCCTCCCACTAGGGGAGACTGACCAACAAGTAAATAAAGTTCATGAACACACAGCACCCTTGTAAGCTTTACAAGATCAACAGATTCCTGCCTATAAGAACAATTAAGGTCATGAAAAACATGAGACATGTTATAAACTGGAGAATTTCAGGGGACGTTTAATAAATAATTTTACATAGTTAAATAGGGGATTAGAGCATGTATAGGCAGTGCAAGAAATATGGTGGAGGCAGTAGTAATGGGGAAGGCTAAAAGAGGTAGCTGGTATATAGTAGCAAAGGCTAGTTGAGGAGATAAAAGTTAAAGGGGACATTTATATGTATTTATATGTATAGCAGTGATCCCCAACAGTGGCTCATGAGCAACATGTTGCTCACAACCCCATGGAACCTGGTCCCAGTAGCCTCAAAACATGTGCTTATTTTTTTAATTCCTGGCTTGGGGGCAAGTTGGCAAGTTTTGGCTGCAAAAAAAATAGGTATACTGCCAAACAGAGCCTCCTCTAGGCTGCCATTCCACATAGGGTTTACCAAATTATTTGGCATCTCCATGAATGTTTTCCTGCTTGTGATGCTCCACAATTCTTTTTCAGTGTTACTCATGGGTAAAAAAATAATTGGGGACCCCAGCTATATTACATAAGGACAGTGTGCTTAGAGCCAAATCTTGGGAAGGTTTAAGCTGCGTTGTAACTACTTCCCCATACATGTATATCTGATTGGTTGCTATGGATTATTGAGCTGTATCGCCTTTTAAAAGGGCAAATCATTGTCCAATTTGTCAGCACATTAATGATGAGCTAACTGGTCTTTTGAAGTCACCCAAATTAATTTGGCCATAAAAGTACCAATAAAGTTATACAAAACCAAATTTTATACAATTGTTAATATGTGTGTGTTCAGCAAACAAACTCTTATCTTTATACCATCGGTGTTGGTCAGTTGGACAATTTTTGCAAATTTTATTTGGACAGGTTTAAAGGAATTGTATTAATATATTTGACTATAACAATGGCACCATTATTTTGTTTGTACCCTGATATCTGTTTGATTTTAGACCTTATGTTTGTCCTGCAAAGAAAAAAAAAAGGTCCTTCTATGTAGTCACAAAGATTTGTACATTTATGGCCAGAAGAAAAAGAAGAATTAAAGCCATTGATATGATTCTGAATTAGAATCTTATCCTGGATTATACTAATTCTTTATACTTTAACAGTCAGGAAGTTTAGGAGCCATTCCCTAATTTGTCTGAAACATAAACATCTAATAGACCTGTACAAACAATTCCATTCTGCTAAGATTTTTATCATTGGCTTTAAGTCATTAACAGAATAACTCACATATTTTCTGCTGGCAGAACATGAAGAGCCATTTCTGTCTGTTGAGGAAGTTGACCTGTTTCTCAAGTTTAATAATGTTTAATCTGCAGGCAAATTGTTTTCGGATAAGATGTGGCGCGGCTTTAAATATTAATTATGATAAAACTCAATGTTACTTTTACACTCAGTAACAAGTGGTAACTAAAAACTATTTAAATCAGAACAAAATGTATTGTTTGATTTTGGTTGAATAGGGATTTGTCAGCAGCAATTGTGGTTTGGTGAATCTCAAAAGGAAGAACTTTACTATTGAGATGGGTCATGTGTGAGCTTGTGGTTTAAGTTACCACTAGAACAATGCACCCAGGGAATGTATTAAAGGGGCAGTGTACCTCCTTTTTAAAATGAGTTCAACAAATAGAACTTTTGCTCAACATGCTTTTTGTCTATTGTTTTAATCACAAATAATCTATGGTTTTTGTTATGTCTTATAAATATGAAACTTCTCCATGTCTGGTTCTTGCAAGCTTTATAATTAGATTACCAGTGCATAGATATTCCCCCTGCTCTTGCTAATATAACAGTCACAACAATGGGCAATTGGAGGGTGTTGTATACAGGTAATTTAATAAAAAAAACTTGAATTAATTGGATTAGGAAAAAAAAAATCTAGCAAAAACTGGAATCATCAGGTTTTTTTGTACTTTTATTCCCTAATTTCTAATAAACCTTGAATTTTTCAGGTTATCGGGCTAAACCCAGCGCAAACCCTGATATCTTCAAATTGGGGTAGGGACATTAACTTAGACATGACCTCGACAGGTCTGAGATGGCGAATGTTTGAATTTGGGCTTTTTGCAGCATTGGGGTATAATAAATCATGAAAAATTTCCACGAGTTTTAGCCCAAAAAAGCCCGACCAGATAAATCTGAGTTTAGTAAAGAACCCCCTTGCTTTGCCTCCAATATGGATAAATGATGTCTTAGTTGGGATCAAGTACAAGCTACTCTTTTATTACTACACAGAAAAAGAAATCATTAAAAAAATGCATTTGATTAAAATGGAGTCTATGGAAGATGGCCTTCCCATAAGTCAGAGATTTCTGGATAGGTTTCTTGATAATGAATACCTGTATAAATTATTAATTTCCCAATATTACAGCACCAATGAAATATCTGCTAGTATGGGAAAGAGACATTGTGAAAACCTATCCCACAAAATACATGGAATAATGTATGGTCGACAATTCCTAGAATCTTCTACTTTTACTTCTAATCTTCCACTATATTTTGATAGATGGGGCAAATTTACTAAAATTCCCCAAAAATCCTATGAATTCCCTCGATATTCGATAAGCATTCGACTATCGAATGCTTATCAAATAGTTTTAGGCTATCATTTTGCTCGAAATTCGATTTCTCAATGAAATAGTACAATCGATACCGATCGTTCGATTTCACAGAAAAATGTTACTTTTTCCTTCGAGCCTCCGAAAAATTTGTACGATTCGAAGGAATGAAGCGTTCGAGCGTACGAATGGTATTCGAGCAGGACTTAGCAAAAGAAGCCTATGGGGGGGGGGGGATTCCCATAGGCTTCTATTGGTATTCGGTAGGTTCAATCTGACTAAGTAGGCATTCGAAGGATTTTAAAATTTTAAATCCTTCGATCATCGAATGATTGAATTATCGAATATCCGATCATTCGATCTATTTGATAATTTGGTATTCGATGATCGAAGAGGCCAGATTTGCATATTTGAATATACGAAAAAATCGTACGATCGGTATTTGATCTCATTCGATCGAACTTCGAATCCTTCACGTGACTTTTGTAAATCTGCCCCTTAATGTTGTGACTCATATTTGTGGAAAGTAACTATAGAGAGATAATATATCCCATGTCTGAATCCAGAATGGACCCTGATGCTTTAGATGCTTTAGATCTTTGGCTAAAATAATGGTTAACGCTGCTCCATTGTAGCATTCCATAAGATATCCGGCACCTGCCGTTCATGCAACGGGTTAAGACACTGGCATTTATCACAGTGATATTGCTTACAGTTTCTCAAACCACACGCTGGTGCTGAAAGCTAAAATTGATATTTGATATTTATTTGTGTTCATATTTAATGCTACTCTTCTTCGCTGAAATGAAATGTTATGTTTCTGTCCTCAATTAAACAGTCATATGTTTTGGGTATAATGACACAGTTCTCTGGTATGTAGAAAAACAAGAAAAACTCATGCATAGTAGCGCTTCATAGGACCAACTTGCATCATTCTCGCCAGAATTTTCTGCAAAATTAAGGGGACAGAAGGGTGGATGGACTGATTGACACAGAAATTCTGAGGTGACAAGATTGCAGCCTGCATTTGAGGTTCAAATCTCATAGAAGTTATTTTGATAAACACATATGTGGGGGGGGGGGTTATTTATCAAAAGTAAAAAAAATTATACCTCGAATGAACTCACTACCTCAATGGTATCTTATTTAAGAAGAAGCTTGATTGAAAAAAAACTTTTTCTGGGAGCTCAAGTCCCGAAAGCCGAAAACTCAAATGAATCGAGTTTTAAAATCACTAGAATTTATCGAGTTGTCAGGCAATACCCTCCAAAAAGACATTAACATCATGCAGGCTGTTAACATCCAGTGCTGTCCAACTTCTGTGGTACCGAGGGCCAAACTTTATCTGGCCTATGTGTTGGAGGGCCAATAATGGAAGTCAGTGTTGGCCACTCCCCTTTTAAACCACACCCATTGTAAACCACACACATTATAAACCACACCCACGTTAACACAAGAACTTTTAAGATCATATCCACATTAACAGTAGTAGCACACCAAAAAACCAAATGATATCCCTCATCACTTGTGAAAAATTTAAGTCAGCCATATGCCTAATCCTCCCCTGTTGATAATACAGAAACCCCCAACACATGAGTAAACACTTTAGGGACCCCTAATAACTATTTTCAAATGCTAACAAACACCCAGAACAAACCCCTACCAGGTTTACATCCCACAAATAGGATAGGGCAAGCACAGAATGAAACACACAAGTAGCACTGGGCAAGCAGAGTATGACACAAACAAGCAGCACTAGACAAGCAGCGTATGACACAAATAAGCAGCATTAGGCAAGCAGCATATGACAAACAAGCAGCACTAGACAAGCAGCGTATGACACAAATAAGCAGCACTAGGCAAGCAGCATATGACAAACAAGCAGCACTAGACAAGTAGAGTATGACACAAACAAGCAGCACTAGACAATCAGAGTATGACACACACAAGTGGCACTGGACAAGCAGAGTATGGCACACACAAGCAGCACTAGACAAGCAGCATATGGCACAAACAAGCAGTACTAGACAAGCAGAGTATGACACAAACAAGCAGCACTACACAAGCAGAGTATGACACAAACAAGCAGCACTAGACAAGCAGAGTATGACACAAACAAGCAGCACTAGACAAGCAGAGTATGACACACACAAGTGGCACTGGACAAGCAGAGTATGGCACACACAAGCAGCACTAGACAAGCAGAGTATGCCACAAACAAGCAGCACTAGACAAGCAGAGTATGACACAAACAAGCAGCACTAGACAAGCAGAGTATGACACAAACAAGCAGCACTAGACAAGCAGAGTATTACACACACAAGCAGCACTAGACAAGCAGAGTATGACACACACAAGTGGCACTGGACAAGCAGAGTATGGCACACAACAAGCAGCACTAGACAAGCAGAGTATGACACACACAAGCGACACTGGGCAAGCAGAGTATGACACACAGGGAGCATAAGGAAAGGCAGAACAAGGCATGAGACAGAAAAACCAGATCAGGACCACTCTAAGATGTACTACATGCAGTGACACAGTGCTGGTGCCTCATTAGCATTTTGTATAAAGTGTGAACAGGTGAACAATGTGGGCAGTTTCAGTCTGGGTCTCAGGTGTGAACAACACAGGGCTTTAGGGGTGTGAACAAAAGAGGTGTTACAAGTGTGAGCAATGCAGGGGGATCACAGGTGTGAACAATACAGGGGATCAGTCTGAATTTGAGTCTTAAACAATACAGGGCCAGTTACTCTCTGTAATGGTCCCCTCATGGAGAGACCTGGTATAAAGGATCTCCTACATGACCTTGACACGTTTTAGCTGTGCATTTTTGGCTTGGACAGGAAATTTTCTTTGCATTTATTGCCCCCAACTGTTTTCACCTTTTAATGTGACTTATAAGAAAAACAAGATGGGGTCCCCCACTCTGAATGCAAGTAAAGTGCTGGTATTTGTTTGTGTTAAAATGAAAGCGAGCAGTCAACAAGCCCTCAAACACCACTCATCCACTCATCCCTACATCACTTCACTGACTGACTGGGCCGGAGTGAACACTGGGAAAAAACCCCAGTGGGCCCCTGGCTCTTGTGAGCCCCACCGGCCCAGATCAACACCCAGATGCCAGATCTGCATGCATCTTCCAGCCGTGACCTCCCTTCATTGGGTCGGTCATGGAAAAAACACATGCATGCAAGGCAAAGTGCAACGGGGGGGGGGCAAAAGGGGCCCTTGAAAAGCAGCCCGGGACCCCCAGTCTCACCCTGCATCACTCTGTCTGTATCAATGAACCAATATAATGCAACTCCCTGCAAAAAATATGTTCGTGGTTATTAAATCCAGTACAACCACAGAACAAAAGAAGGTCTCAGTTTTGTTCATTAATGTAATTTACCTGAAGCATTTAGCTCCTAAGGATGTATACTTATGTTTGACAGGTAAATAGTGTAGGGTTTGAATAAAAATGATGGTAACAGGATACAGAGAGGCAAAAAACATAAAAAAAACCCAAAAAACACTAAATACCAATTGACTCACAGGGCATAGTGCGTTGGGCATTGCCCCTTGTAAGGGCCGGAGTCGTAAGTCCAGTAGCAAAGCAGGGTCATACACGAGCAGAAGCAAATAGGAATAACAAGATAAGCGCACCCAGGAACCACGGATGAGAACCTATAATCGGGCATCAGTCAGAGTCCAGAGTTTCCTTAAATAGGCCCCAATTGGCGCCAAAACGGACGCCGGCGTGATGACGTCAAGACGCGCAACTTCCGATGCATCAACTTTGACGTGCGCCGACTTTGACGCGCGCCGACTTTGATGCCGGCATCGATTAACAGGAACCCTTACAGTACCCCCCCCCTCACGGGGGGCGTCAGGACCACCAGGCTTGGGCTTCAGAGGAAAAGACATGTGGAACTTGCGAGTAAGCAAGGGAGCATGGACATTATCGGATTTGACCCAGGAGCATTCTTCCGGACCGAATCCCTTCCATTCCACCAGATACTGCACAGAACCCCTGGAAATCCGGGAATCCAAAATACGCTGCACCTTGAACTCCTGGCGACCGTCCACAAGAACCGGAGTGGGAGGAGAAGGAGAGGAAGAGGCACACACAGCAGGCTTGAGAAGGGATACATGGAAGACGTTTGGGATCTTCATCTCCGGAGGAAGCTGAAGACGAACAGCCACTGGGTTAATCAACTCGATCACGGGATAAGGACCAACGAATTTCGGACCCAGCTTAGGAGTAGGCACCTTGAGGCGGATATTCCGAGTAGACAGCCACACCTTGTCGCCTGGATTATAACCCGGAGCCGGTACCAGTCGTCTGTCCGCGAATCTCTTCTGTGATTGGGAGCTCCTCTCCAAGTTGATCCGGGTAGCATGCCAGATGGCAGTCATGTGCGCCGCTTGGTCATTAGCTGCCGGAACATTGGTAAGGACAAAATCCTGGGGAAGTGCCAGGGGATGGAGACCAAAGACACAGAAAAAAGGAGATCTTCCAGAAGAATCATGCAAGGCATTGTTATAAGCAAACTCGGCCCACGGAAGAAGATCCTTCCAGTCATCTTTGCACAGGGAGACATGACAAGAATTGTTCCAAGGCCTGGTTGACTCTCTCCGCTGCCCCATTAGATTGGGGATGATAGGCGGATGAGAAATGAAGCGATATGTTCATGGCTTTGCACAACGACCTCCAGAACTGGGAAATGAACTGTGAGCCACGGTCAGAAACAATCTCAGTGGGGAGACCATGAAGACGAAAGATGTGCTGGATAAACAATTGGGAAAGTTCAGGAGCAGAGGGAATCTTGCGGAGAGGAGTGAAATGGGCCATTTTACTGAATCTATCAATTACTACCCAAATCACTGTATGTCCCTGGGAATCAGGAAGATCGACAATAAAGTCCATGGCCAGGTGGGTCCAAGGTCGGGAGGGTACAGGTAGTGGCAGAAGAAGTCCTTTAGGAGATGAATGCCCAGATTTAGAAACGGCACAGACGGAACACAAACTTCTTGACATCCTTACGAAGGGATGGCCACCAAACCAAACGGGATAAAAGTTCAATAGTTTTTCTAACTCCAGGGTGTCCAGCTAATTTGGAATTATGAGATTGAGTCAGAATAAAGCCACGAAGATCAGGAGGGACAAAGGCTACTCCCATGGGAGTATCCGGAGGAGCAGAAGACTGAGCAGACAATAACTTGGATGCCACAGTAGGAAGAAGAGCAGCTAGAAACCGTGCAGGAGGCACAACGGGTTCGGGATTCCCGGAACTAGGATCTTCTATGGAAAAGCTTCTGGATAGGGCATCGGCCTTTCGATTCCTGGAGCCTGGGCGAAAAGTGATGATGAAGTTAAACCGAGAGAAGAATAGGGCCCAACGGGCTTGTCTGGGGTTCAGTCTTTTTTTTTTTTACTGTTTTTATGGTCAGTAAAGATGGTAATGGGTACTGCCGAACCTTCCAGAAGATGTCTCCATTCTTCCAAGGCTAGTTTGATGGCCAACAACTCCCGATTGCCCACATCATAGTTCCGTTCTGCGGGTAAAAACTTCTTTGAAAAGTAAGCACATGGATGAAGTTTCTCATCACAAGGCAGTCTCTGAGAGAGAAGAGCTCCAGCACCAATATCAGAGGCATCCACCTCAATGAAAAAAGGATAATTAGAGTCCGGATGTCTGAGGACCAGAGAATGAGAAAAACAGTCTTTCAAGGAATCAAAAGCTGCTTGTGCTTGTGGGACCAGTTCTGAGGGTTACCCCCTTTCCGGATGAGAGCCAAGATGGGCGACACTTTAGTGGAAAAGCCTTTAATGAATTGTCTGTAATAGTTGGCAAAGCCAATGAATCTTTGAATTGCCTTAGTACTGGTAGGCAATGGCCATTCAAGGATCGCTGTAACCTTCGCTGGATCCATTTCAAAACCCGTTTGGGAAATAATATAACCAAGGAAAGGGATGGACGAAACTTCGAAAGAACACTTTTCAAGCTTAGCGTACAGGGCATTCTTTCTTAAACGGGACAGGACCTCACGCACTTGGGAGCGGTGTTCATCCAGGGTCTTGGAAAAGATGAGGATGTCGTCCAGGTAGACTACCACACAACGGCCTAACAAGTCCCGAAAGACATCATTCACAAATTCTTGGAAAACCGCAGGCACGTTGCAAAGGCCAAAGGGCATCACAAGGTATTCATAATGCCCGTCACGGGTGTTAAATGCGGTTTTCCACTCATCACCCTCTCTAATCCGTATCAGATTGTAGGCCCCACGTAGATCTAACTTGGTGTAGATACAGGAGCCCCTGAGCTGTTTAAATAACTCGGAGATTAATGGTAGAGGGTAACGGTTCTTGACAGTGATTTTGTTAAGACCACGGTAGTCGATGCAAGGTCGCAGGCCTCCATCTTTTTTCTCAACAAAAAAGAACCCAGCACCGGCAGGTGAGGACGATGGACGAATAAATCCCCTCTGTAGGTTTTCCTGAATATAGTCCTTCATAGCCTTGGTTTCAGAGGGGGAAAGAGGAAAAGTGCATCCCCGTGGTGGCATGGTACCCGGGAGCAATTCGACAGGGCAATCATAGGGACAATGTGTAGGAAGCTTTTCTGCAAAACGTTTGGAGAAGACATCAGAAAAGTCTCTATACTGAGGGGGAATCACGGTAATATTAGTCTCCAGAGCAGAAATCTTAACCAGAGGTTTTGCCGGTAGACAGTTCGAATGGCAAAATGAACCCCAGCGGGTAATTTGACCCGAAGACCAGTCAATGGTGGGGTTATGGATGCGTAGCCAAGGGAGACCCAAAACCACAGGAGTCGAAGGGCAATCAATAAGGAGAAAGGTCAGTCTCTCAGAGTGCAAGGCTCCCACTTTGAAGAGCAACTAACTCGTGGATTGCGAAATGATGGCAGAAGACAGAGGACGATCATCAATTGCCAGGACACGTAGTGGTACAGCCAAGGCCTGAAGAGGGAAGGAGTGCAGCAAAGCAAAGGTTCTGTCCATGAAATTCTCAGCAGCTCCGGAATCCAGGAAAGCTTGAGAATAAACCGTCTGGGAGGAGAGTAGAAATTGCACAGGAAGCAGGAATCGACTTTGACGCGCGCCGACTTTGACGCCGGCACCGATTAACAGGAACCCTTACACCCGTGCAGCTTGGTGGGCAGACAGCAAAACACTGAAAATCAGCCAACTCTCTATTTTTATGGTAATCACCTTGGCCCCGTTGGTACAAATGCTGGTCATGTAATTGCTCACTTTTGAGTTTTAAACCAGGCAATTGAGTGGACAGCCAAATGCCACATACATGAGCCATACACATTGGTATACACCATAATACATCTTAAAACTCCACAAATCACTATTTCCAATAATGCCCCTTGATATAATGTCTTGGGTTACTTGGTAAATTACTTTTTAATGGGGGAATGTCTTTGTATATTTTTAGGCTGGCAACACTATGAAGTGTAGAATCTGCAAAATATCATGATGGTGTAAATTCTGTGATTACTGTGAATGGTTGTAGGATTTTACCAATAATTGCAATTAAAGGGCGTTACAAATTAGTGTTGTTATTATTAAAATATATATGTTAATGGCGTTATAATAGAACAATTTACTAATGTAGAGTTTTTACTGTAATGCTTTCCACATGATGTCTATAATAAAGAATTAACTAGCTATTACCCTGTTTAGTGCAGGCAAAGTTAATTGGAGAAATATACAAGGAGTTATCCCAGATTGCTTTGGGAAACTAGATGCAATTTTGCTCTGAACACAGGCCTTTATTGTTGACTAAAAAGTCTTTACTTGTCCAAAACTGATCCAAATCACCCAGGCTTATTTTCTGTAATATTGAAACAGTAGCTTGTAGTTGATCCCAACTAAGATAGAATTAAACCTTATTGGAGGTAAAACCAGCCTATTCGGTTTATTTAATGTTTAAATTATATTCTAGTAGACTTAAGGTATGAAGATCCATGTTATGGAAAGATCTGTTATCTGGAAAATCTCAAGTCACAAGCATTCAGTAAAACAGGTTCCATACCTATATAGTATTGGTTGGTTAGCAACATGTTGCTCACAAGCCACTGGTTAGGGACAACTGAGGTGGTAGGTCCAAGTAAGAAGACAATATGGATTGTGAATAGTAGGTGCTCACTGGGCTCAAGTCAAGGTAGTGAGACCAGCAGTAGCAAATTTATAATAAGACAATTACCAACTATATTGAACCACAAATATGTCTTGTGACAAAAGGCAACACTTTGGGGTGGTGTACCCTCCTAGCATTGGTAATGCATTCTGATTAATAATTAATTCTGATACCTACCTGTTAGCCAGGAAACATCCTTGTTTACTCAAGTTGTATTGCACAAGCGCATCTCTTACAGACAGGACAGGTCTGTAAGGTCAGAAGACAGGTCCACAATTATGTTCACAGTAGCTAATTTAGGAGTCCAAATCCTAATCAATTTGCCCTATCCCTAGTTCTCCTGCCTGCTGCTCATTGATACCCCACTACTGGCTTGGCTTGTTTGACCTGAACTATTGGTTCCTGATTGACTTTCTTGGCCTGACTACCCATTATGATACGTTCTGCCTACCCATACATCTGTCTGTTTCTTATCTTTTCTCGATTCACTGCCTGCCTGATCTCAATCTATACTTGGGCACTCTTGCTGCTCAATCAACCACTATCTCCCTTTCAGCTTAGGAGGTGTATTGGCCCACTATTCCCAACATATCGGGTTCCAGCAAAATTCCAGTGAATGAATGTGACACAAAATGTGCAGACCAAATCTACCACTGGCACACTAAGGGGTAGATTCATCAAAGAGTGAAGTAAAGAGTGAAGTTCCGCCACTAGAGGGAAATTCCGCAGCTCTCCATTCATTTCTATGGGATTTTGAAAGGTATTTATCAAAGGGTGAAATTTCACTTCACCCATTGATAAATAGGCCTTTCAAAACCCCATAGAAATGAACTGAGAGCTGTGGAATTTCCCTCTAGTGGCGGAACTTCACTCTTTGATGAATCTCCCTCAGAGAACTTTTGACAATTTTGCCTACCATGTTTCTACCTTACTAAAAATTGGATGTTAAAATGCCTAAAATCAGTTCACTTTTCCTACACATTTTCATACAATTCACATAGCATGCAATGAGGAGTGATTTCAGTTGTTTCGACACCCATTTTTTAATTTTTTTAAAATGGCGCGCAGGACAACTTGAATCACTCCACTATCAATGACTGACTTTAGGCCTATATGAGCAGTGAGTGTTGCATAATAATGATTACTTTACCTAAGGTAAGTTCAGCCAGCAGATGATAGAAGGCCTGCAGTTAAGCAGGAAACCAGCATGTCAGGATGGAAGAAAGAAAACATTATCTGTATTTTGTTTGCATAAACTTCACCAATAGAACTTCTGCATGTCCGTGAGAGCTTGTCTCAGTACATCTAAGGAAGTTTAGAGGAAAGGTCACAATTTTGACCTTGTTAGAAACAGTATATGCCACATGTCAGCAGGCCTTATTTAGTCAATGGTCTAAATAAACGTTTCATGGTTATTGAATGTAAAGACATTTGCAGTTTCCTTCTATGGACACAAACATTTAATTTATTTCCCAAGATATAACCAGATGTTATGTTATAAATTATGTCTCATTTATGAACATGTCTAAAAACGACTGTAGGAGTCTTGTAGGACTGATCTAAACCAGCATTGTATGATAGGGGACAATGTCACTGGTAGTGATTAAAGGGATATTTCCCCCAACTGAGAAAATAAATGAGGCATTATTTCTGAATGGGTCAAGATGCAAAACCCAAAACTAGTAGAAGCATCCATGTTTTCCCTACAAGATTTTCCCATCCAGGGTTTAGGGATAAAGACCTCTTAAACTGCATAGCTTGGTATGAGCACTCTCAATGTTGAGACAAAATAGGCCACTTTGAACGTTTAACCAATTATTTAATTATAGAGAGGTCCTGAGCAGGCCCATTAAAAATACCTCCATGGTCCTTTGTGGTCCTTATAAATAGGATTTTCCTACCTCTGAAGGCAGGAAAGACACAATCTACTAAGACCTAATTGATTGAGGAGGCCATTGTTCAGCCCTATACATGCACAAATAAGATGCCAACTCAATTTAATAGGCAGTTATGGACAACTTAAGAAATGTTTCTTGTGTGAGAGACATCTTGTTAGTCTTCACAATGTGCTACAGTAGCATGTGCTACTTCCTTCTTCATAAGTCTTCTTGGTTTTCAACCTGTGTATTTAGATTAGAACCAAGGACAGAAGGTCTCAGGACATCACTCCAGAGTTGGCAAAGTACATCGGTTCTGGCCAAGTGTTAATTAGTCACTGATGTTGGCCAACCCTTTACTTAGAGCTTAGTTGCTATCTTGTTCTCATGCTACGATCTTGTGCAACTGTGCCTTATAACCCCCATGGTTCCTACCTGCCTCCTCTACTTTTCATTATGTATATCATTTATCCACTCTTTCCTCAAAAAAACAAGTGTTAAATAAAATCAAATTTATTTTTGCAGCCCAAAGCAGCCCCGAGCAGCTCCCCCTAACAAGCTTTGTACAAGTTGTTTGTTTTCAGAGGTTGCTGTTCCTTAAAAAAGAAACTCTTATAAGCAATAAGTTGGTGGTTTATGTATAAAGAGTATTAAGGGACAGCAAACCATTAGCAGTCTCAGAGTGTGGTGATTTTATTGGTGAAAAGGGACTGCTATTCACGTTTTTTTTTTCTTTGAATCAGCATGTTTCCTTCCCCCCATCCCCTTCCTGTACTAACAGTAAAGACACAGCTGCACATTCAGAAAGAACTGTTTCAGTGTTTAGCTTAAAGTAGCTCTAGCCCTGAGCTGCTCATGATCTAGGTTCAACCTTTTGCCTCTTGAAATATTGCCCATTCATCGGACTGACACCTGCGCTGATATTGTAGACGATGTGGCATTTTGTAGTAGAATTTCTTTGAAATGTCTTTATGTTAGAAGTGGTATATGTGTATTGGAAGTTCATGATATCCCTCTTCATAATATCAGTATGTTTATACTTCTCCATTCTTCCAGGATCCTTCCTGGGATGGTGGGTTCTTATAATTTTTTACCAAGGAACACCTTACATAATAGAACAGCATAAAGGAGATCTGGAATGAGCTCAAGACATGCACTCAACTTAGTGAACAGACCTTAGCAGCTTAGCGACCAGATAGACTAAAGGGGGAGTAGAGGTGGGATAGGCTATCAAAGTCAAAAACAACCAAAATAAAACACTTAAATCTAGGCACAGTTTTGCACTGAAATGTAGGGATGCTCATGCTATCCTGGATGATTTAGTTTAGTTTTCATGGCACAAATCCAAGTTCTGGAGTCCAACACAATCCATTCAACAATCGGTCGAATAAATATAATGCTTGTGAAATAGTCAGAACCTTGCATTCATGGTCTGCAGAGAGAAATAAAGGGCCTTTAATGTTGAAGAAAAATAAATGATGAATCAGACATTAAAAGCAATGCTTGCAGAAACTCTATGTGCCCAGAAACACAATTAGATCTAAATGTGCCTTTACTTATAAGAAAATGACTCAGCAATCACATGGTGTACCCAAGCCAAGAATCTTTAAACAAACTCATTCAACATGTTATGAATACTCTCAAAAGAATGTTTGGTTCAGAATGACTTCCTGTGTCTTTGAGAAAAAAAAAGATTGAAATGAAAGAAAGCTTTAGCAGGGTGCTTCTACTGTGCCGAGTTTAAAAAAAAAAATTGAAAAAGGTCATCTGAGAAAGGCTTAATTTCCTGCGAAGGCAAAAATATCCATATATTGCACAGATGGCCTGCAAGCAAAGTGCACTGTCTATGCAGTGGGAGTCTTGGAATGGAAATGCAATTCACTAGAAAAAGAAGCTCACGTTTCTCTTTTAGATCCTGTGCTGCTCCTCTTTGAAACTTTTACTATAAATAATATTGATATAATGTCTGAACATTTCTACTCTACCCCCAGATGTTACATTTGCAATGTGGTGGTAGACATTAAAAGGATTCATATGAAAGAAGTCCTTTAAAATGAATAGTAAAAATATTTAGGAAATATGAGTAACTTTCCCAAAATCCTTGTCCAGCCCCTATAAGCTACCACAACATTGTCATAGATTTATGGTGCATGAAGTGTCTTGTGGTTGATGCAAACAAGATGCTGACAATGGATTGATTGTGCCACAAACATACTTAGCTCCATATTCACCAGCCACATGTCAAGGACTACTCTTGAGGTTTTACCTTGTTTGATTAAAATTTCTTGTGTCTGTTAGTATCTCATGGGCCTTAGTGGTGACCAATATTTCTGGTGTGATATGGGCCTTAGTCACACTCAATATGTGATCTGAACTAAAAGTTCTGTCTATTAATATTTTACATATCTATCATTAAGGTTGGAGGATATCTCAGATTACACTAAATCAGGGAATCAACCAACAAATAGATCTGAAACACTGTAAGGGTAACTTACAGAGAAGACGTACTTAACAGTGTATGATTCAACACCCAATGCAATTCTGAGTTCTGATTTCCTAATGAACTCAATAAGGTGTCTCTACAGGGTCTCAATCCCGTTTGATGGACTTTTATGCTATTTCTCATTCTACCTTAGCCTTAAATATTGAGGAATGACTGCATATTTTATTCTATTGCCCTAGAATATTACACCATGAACGTGTTACAGGCTCATCTTGTAGTCTTAGCTTGATCTCTGTTGTCTTATTTTTCAGTACATCTAGTACATTCTCTCATAGCCTCTCTTTCCAATGGCTCAGCAGCCCAGTTTGGGCCAGGGCCTCCTTCAGTTTCCTGCACAATCTCTGCCAGTTTCCAGTTGTATATCCTTATCAGTTCTCGGACTTTGTCTCTCCATCTTCCGGCTGGACTTTGACCCTCCATATTCCTTGGTAGTATTCTTTTTAAAAAGAATTCAAAAAGATAAGTGAAAATCTAGGTATGGCAAATTTTTAAGTATTTTTTTTATAAAAAGTGCAAAAATATAACCTTATCACTTACTGAACAGGTAAGTGACAACTGGATGATACCTATTATTTCTACATGCTTATTGAATCGTGTAAGTGTCCTTGCAGCTGGTAGATCATGTCTGGGAATGCTATCAGTATTTTCAAGGTGGACGTTCCATTCCTCAAAATTCTAAACGTTTTAGAAAAATTACAGAAATATACATGTATTCAAGTGCCTTGTTATATAAAGAAACAATGTAGATGAAGTCTATGACTCTATAGCCTTTATTTAAGAAATAGTGTTCTCCATTATAACATATGATCATAAACATGGCATTATCTGCAAGCAGGTTTATGTGCTCAGCATGGGATTCCAACAGGTATTCTGGCTTCTGCTCACACTCCAAACTCATAACCCCTGTAATTGACTCCTGATAAAATTAACCCTAAGGTACAAACATGATATGGACCTTAGATTATAAACTCTACCAGAGCAGGGACTGATGTGCATGATGAACACTATCTCTATAAATCTGTCAATTGTAAGCCAATAAAAATAATAGTACATGTATGGAATCCATTATCTGAAAATCCGTTATCCAGAAAACTCAGTTCATCTCACATATGGGGAGAATCACTAAGATCTGAAAATTCACCAGCGTAGACTTCGCTAGTGTTTGCCGCACTTCGCCAGGCGAATTTTCTAATTCCACTAAAGTGTAAATTTACTCTCAGGCCGGCGAACGGTAGCATAGTTGCGCTAGTGTTACTTCACTAGGCAGAGCGCTGTTATGCTAGCGGAGCCTAATTTGCATACAGCGGGAACTTTAACTTATAATAGAAGTATATGTTACAGCCACTACATTCCACTACACAAGCCAGGAAACCTTTAATAAATTAAATAAAGTTGTCCTATTGCCCTACATGTGCCCCCTGTATAGTTGTGTTGCCATATGTTAGGAAATGTAGGGGGGAAGAGGGGTAACCCCCCAAAAAAATTATCGATCTTTTTCAGACTATCACCCTCCTATGCCAAAATACACCAGCGTTTTTTTTGGGACTTAGAAAAAATTTGACATATTTTTTTTCAACCTCCTATCTATTGTATTGAACTTTGCCTGGTCTGACCAGGTGAAGTAACGTCTAGCGTAAGTACTAACGTTGAGGAAAATGTTCATCTTAGTGAATTTGCAAAGTTACGATCCTTCGTCAGTGCGCAACTTCGCCTGGCATAAGGGTGCAAAGTTGTGCAAGTCTATCTACTTCGCTAGCGAAAATTCGCCAGAGTCTGTGTTAGTGAATTTGCGAAGTTGCGAAATGACGTCATGCTGGCGAATTAGCGCTACCGTTAGACGCTTCGTGCTTTAGTGAATCTGCCCCATAGACTCCATTATAATCAAATAACTTTTTTTTAACATATTTAAAAATTACCTTTTCTCTCTTTAATAATACAAGAGTACTTTGTACTTCATCCCAACTAAGATACAATTCATCCTTGTTGGAGGCACAACTAGCCAGCTGGGTATATTTAATGTTTAAAAGTTTTTTTTACGTAGACGCAACATATGAAGATCCAAATTATGGAAATATTCCTTATCTGGAATACCCCAGGTCTCAAGCATTCTGGATAAAAGGTCCCATACCTGTATTTTGGATTTTCTCTTACTACAGGAACTAAATAATTTCCAGTAATAACTAAAGCAATACTCATTTCTCTGTGTACTTCATTTACCAAAATAGGTCTGTGTTATTGCATCTGTGCTATATCCAACTCCATATCTAAAATTCTGCCTCTTTTAGCCTATATTTGGTGACTAAATGGAAACAAAATAAACCACAAGCCAAAAAAAATGACCGTCAAGCTTTTTTAAGACACTGCGAAAACTGTTCGACTTGAGTATGTGAATGTGCAGTTTATTATTTTGAAATTGTGGGTATAATATTATGAAAGCTCTATGTGTACAGGGTACATGGCTCAACGGCTCATGGTTGAATATTTTGTGCCGGCAGAGGGATTTACAGTCTAATCATGTCATCATTCATTATTGAAAAAGTAGTCCACTATTCTCAGGGTCATCAAAATTGAAAAAATTCTGATAATTTTTGGTAAAATAGTCAGACCAAATCTGCACATATTTTCCCCCTGAATCAATAAAGTTTTCCTGTGCTGGAGAAAACTCGAGACGATCATGAATACATTCAAATTGTACACATTTTTCAGATTTGAATGACCATGAAGTCTTCATATTATTGCACGAAACCCAGTGCAGATTAGGATATCTGTGGAACGTCTCCCATTGACTTTTGCATGAACTAGGCAGGTCAGCGTTGGAGAACTTTTTATTCAGACTTTTAACACCCTCAGGGTTTAATAAATGTTGAAAAACTTTAGGTTTTTTTTCACAAAAATTTGTATTTTATAGTAAATTATATTTCTCGAGTTGTTGGCATTTGCAATATGTTAGCATTTGAAGTATTTACATCTATATTGACATTTTTACATGAATACTAAATTGATAAATTATCTGCTGTACATTTTCAAAGTAAAATACTGTAGTAAAAACATATGTCCATCAAATTCAACATTTTTCCCCAAATACAATTTGCTAGTTATTCCAGAGAAAGGTGACAAATTCCCATCTAGAAGGGGGAATACATTCCTTCATGACTCCAAGATAACAATAGTCCTGGATCAGCTAGTTAAGCTTATTTCAGTAACTCTGAGTTCTCTACAACTCTTTCCTGAAGCTATCTAATGAGTTTGACACTTGGACAGAGTTCCACACATTCACAGCTCCCTTAAAAAACATTTTAAATAGTGAATACTCACTATTTTCTGAAACTAACTGAAGGTGAAAAATGATCTAGACAGTTTATTATATGGTGGCCTTTTATGTTTCTATAAAGCTAGCATATTCCCCCTTATGTGCCTCTTCTACATTGTTAATATTCCCAACCTGGCAAGTATATCTTAATAACTAAAACCTGCCATACCTTTTATCAACATCAGATGCACTTTTTTTCACAGTTTTCTCCTTTTCAATAATATCCTGTTTAACTGGACCTGGATACCAAAACTGCATTGCATATTCTGCAAGGGACCTTACCAGTGATTTGTAAAGGGGAAGAATGACCATCTCCTATCTGTTCCCTTTTACTACAGAACATTTAAGCATGGGTGCAGAAGGGGACAAGAGGCAGCAGTTGTCCCACCCTGACTTCTACAGCTAGTTTCAAGAAATTGTTTGTAAATTTAATTCCCAGCAACAAAAAATGTTTTTTTTTTACTCTTCCCACCCAAGGCAAGCCTTAATTAGGTTGTCTTCTGCATTGTCATGAATAGGTTCATCTTCAGTGGGATGCTTAGCTTACTTGCCTCCCCCGCCCAAAACTTTTCTGTAGACACCCATGCATTTAAGCTTATTATCCACAAGTACCTTGAACTCCTTGCCTATCTCCCATTAAAGGTATGGTTTACTTGCATATTTAAAAAAATGCATCATTTTACATTTATCAACATTGAACCTCATCTGCTACTTACCACTTTGTTTGACACTTGATCCTCCCCAAGTCATTAATAAACACATGATAATTAGACCCAATGCAGAACATGGTAATATTAGCCCCAATACAGAGCCCTGTGACACCTTACGAATAACCCCACTATAATTATAATATGCTCTGAGTAGTGAGTGCTTATTCTAGAGTACTGATTCCCAACCAGTGGCTCGGGAACAACATGTTGCTCACCAACTCCTTGCCTGTTGCTCCCAGTGGCCTCAAAACAGGTGCTTATTTTTTAATTCCTGGTGTGGAGGAGGGGCAAGTTTTGGTTACATAAAAAAACAAATGTACTGCCAAACAGAGCCTTCTGTTGGTCATATCAATCATAGCACTTATTTTGCATCGCCAAGAAACATTTTCCATGTTTATGTTGCTCTCCATCTCTTTTCTTACATCTGAATGCTTCTCACAGATAAAAAAAAGGTTAGGGACCTCTGTTCTAAAGCATATTGCATGGCAGTTGTCCAACCCCTGTGACTGGTCCCACTGATAATGCAAAGACTTGGGGGGGTAGCGCAGGAATAGTGATTATGTTTATTTTTGTATATACACATATACTACAGTACACAACTAATATTGTTTTCAAGTCAGTGTAGATATGGAAATTATGGGGAACTATAATCAAAGGCTTTTGTTTGCTGTCTTGCCACCACTTTTTTGCAAATTAAGACTTTAATGCTCTAGACTAGAAACCTCCATCTTCCTGTTGCTCAGTTCTTATTTAATTACACGTTTGTTAAATGTAATGCTAAAAGATATTATAGTTTATAGAGGCTAATTCATGACCTAGAATAAGAGAGGTTAAATCCGTGCCCTGATCATTAATCATTAATTAAGCTCTTTTGGCCCTCTTCTGTTCAGGAATTTTGCCATTATCCAATGCATTCATTTTAAACACAAAGCAGTTTCTCAAACACATTAATGACAGACTGTCAGGCTTTCTGCTTAATCCATTTGTTTCCAGGTCAGATATCAAGCATGGTCCATAGTGGATTTTATTCTCGCATATTAATTATGCTTTAAAGGCCATTATTATGGTGGATTGCAGTTGGAAGGCATGGTTATGTCATCCTCTTATACAACTAGAAATCACTTTAGTTTGAATTTCCATTTTATTAAAAAAAAATCATTCCATATAAATTTTTCCTCCTGTGTAAATGAGAGTAAAAATGGCATTTTCCCAGTTTTTTTAAGAGAACTATTGTTTCTATTTTTTTTTTTTAACAAAAATCTGAGCTTTAGTGGAGCAAATACCTTTATAACCAATGGCCATTGTGAAATATTTGGCCAAACAATCAAAAGTCAGCAATAGTTGTGACCACATTTTTGGCAAGCATTGATTCACTGCAAAATATGCAAAACTGTGGCAAAAATTCTCTGTGAAAAATTTACAAAAAGAGTCACTGCAAAAAAAAAAGCTCATTGAGTTTAATGCATTTCGACAAAAAGTCACCAAGACAAAAACACTTGTTAACTTAAAAGCTATTGATTTTGCTCATTTTTCTCCAGATTTGCTTCATCACTAGTCACAACTGTATTATTTATACCAGGTGTAAATTCATTTTGGTTTGGCTCTATCAAGAATGTTTTCCACAGTTGGAAGTCCAGTTAATAAAGGCAGAATTTTAGCGGTAATAGAGCTTTTTGAAATCACCATTAAACTAATTTTCTCTAAAACCACGAATGCAGCGAAAGTTATTAAAAGATCAAATTATAAAAAAACTTAAATGAAACAGGTATGAGCGCTCCAAAAACCAATCATTTTTGTGAATGAACGGATCTCCAAAAAACCGGGAATGAAAGACAGATCTTTGCAAGAAAAGAAGGGCAGCTTCCACTGACTATTACGTGACCTTAACAGCTTCTACATTTGTATTTGTGGTGTTTATGTCATGGGCACTTGATAAATCATGAAAATACTGTGGATTAAGGCACTGTAAGAAAAAATACGATCGGAGCCCAAATTAAAGAAATGAACATTCCACAAATGTTCTTACATTGGCCCCACATTCAAAATGTATTATACTGTTACCAATATTAGTGCTAAAAAAGTGGGGATTTTTCTGCACCTTAAATTTCCAGGTCACCAGAACATCCAGAAAAATCTTTGACTAATCTATGATTATAAATGGGAATATGAGGTTGCTTAAAACTGTCTAGACCATTAGGAAATTATCAATGTCCTGAATATGATGACTGAATGAAAGATACAGGTATTATATTGTGAATGACCAATGGACAAGACAGATGGATGGATTATTATTGTCTGAGATGACCTTTGCATTTTAAAAAGCATACACACCCTCAATGCATTCAACTTGAAGAAAGAAGAGGGCTTACTCTGAAGGCCAGTTAGGATGAGTCATAGAGCCTTGATATTCTTGGTATGGCTTATACACCTATGTTTTCCTAGGTCTCCGAACTTCTTACTGTTGACAGGAGCCCTAACAAAATGTTATACCTCCAAAATGGAATTGAATATCCACTGGCATGGAAGCTCAAAATGCAGGCTCAAAATACAGTATGGGACCTGCTCCACACAACGGATCTTTCCGTAATTTGGATCTTCATACCTTAAGGGACAAATATACCAATGGCAAAGTGAAAAAACTAAGAAATTCTACCATCAAAGTTTTTTTTAAAGGGGTTTTTGATAAAAAAAATGGACCTATTTTGATTGAATAGGTCCATTTTCGATCAAATAAAAATCGTTCAAATCGTTCGATCACATCGTTCGATTCGAACGATTCAAAGGATTTTTCACAAAATTCTTCGAATTCCTGAAAAAAAATTTCAGAAAAGGTTCTAGGAGGTCCCCCATAGGCTAAAATGGCAATCTGGCAGCTTTAAGGTGGCACAGTGGCTACATCGAAGTATTTTAAAGGGCCAGTAATTCGACTTGTCAAATTTTCAAATCTTTTCTGTTTGAATCGAATTTTGGCCTATTCAGTAGTCGAAGTAGCCAAAATTACTTTGAAATCAAAATTTTTTAAATTCTAAATTTATTTGAATATTCACTTCGACCCTTAGTAAATGTGCCTCTAAATCAACTATAAAATCATTTAAACATTATAAACCCAAAAGGCTGGGTTTGCATCCAATAAGGATCTTAGATGGGATCAAGTACAAGGTATTGTTTTATTATTACAGCAAAAAGAAAATAATTTTAAAAATGTTGGATTAGTTGGATAAAATGGAGTCTATGGGAGATTACCATCCCATAATTCAGAGATTACTGGATAATGGGTTTCATCATAATTGATCCCATAACTGTACCAGCATTTGTGGCCAAAATTCTAAAAAAAAAAGGACTTTACAATAAATAATGGGAAATACACAATTTGTTGGTGTTTAAATTAGAACAAATTTAACTGCATCCATGTGTAGTATCATTGTGCTTATGTAGGTTTCATCCAATCACTGTGTTTTTTTCAACTACTGATATGAAAAAGCACTACAGTACATATTTCAAATAATAAATTGTTGTACACATGAATCTTAAAACATCTAGTTATTGTCAAGAGATTCTCGGCTCCATGAAATTCTCCATGGCTCTGACACTCCTCTCCAGTAATAAATGTCTGAAATAGCTTAGAGCATTTTATATTTTATTATTAGTTACATACTGCCCCTGAAACCTTTTCATGTGCACATATGATAACAGTTTTATAAATATTGAATCTTAGGAAATATTGCATATAAAATACAATGATCCATGGAAACACTTCTTCGAAGAAGCCCAGTCAAAATTGTTCACAGATGTAAAGGCACTTTTATGAACATACTTTACGTGGTTTGATGGAGACTACTACCTAAAAAAAATAGGTTATAAAGACATTGCACCATGGAAGAGTCAGTAATACCCAATGTAATTTTCAAACAGGTATGGGTCTGGGTTTTATTCAAAACATTGGGCACTTTTAAGTTCACACAGCATTCACATACAAAAGTAGAGTAAAATTTGCTGATCCCAAAAAGACCAGTAACAGATACCCCTTAGGGTAAGGGCCCCTAGTGAAAGGCTAAAGTGTGCTTAGTCTAAGGTTGCTGGAGCGGGCATGAAGATTGATGGGATGTTGAGTGGGGTTATGGTGCTACGGCTGGACAGTCCTTTTAAAATCTGGGATGTCTGATTCAAAACTAGACAGGTAGCAACCCTAGCTCTGTAGATATTCTGCCTGATAAGTAAGCCCAATAATTACAGTATAATAGAGAAACCACTGAGTTATCCAAAAAGCTCTGAAATACAGCAATTCTAAATCTTTTGGGTTTTTTTTGTGATTTTCTTTTTCTTTCTGTAATAATAAAATATGTGGGAAACTGTATTGAGGTTAAAATCGAATGAAGGAAAGGACTTTAGACAAACAACAAGAAAAACATGTCGAGCATTACCATAAATGTTTTGTGAGGGTCAGTGCTGAGAATAAAATTAATTCTGTATATTTAACAGAATAAAGACTAGCACACTCAGCGTTTGTTATGCAGTTATGCAAATATATATATATATATACCACACACCTGGGACACAGAGAATGCAGAAAGCCTTGCTGAATGTTTTCAGCCATCAAACAATTGTGGTTTTCAGGTATACACAATATATTTACAGTCTGCACACATAACATTTATCTCTGATGTATGAGAGGCCCTCGTTTAAAGCATGACAGCCTAAATTACTGTGTACACCTAACACTGCTTCTTTCCATTCCTACATTTTTATATATATATATATATGAATGGAAGCTGCTGTGTTATCAGTGATATGTTGAGCAACTTCATCTGTAACTAGGGATGGCGCGAACCGCGGAAAAAAAGTTCGCGAACATGTTCGCGAACTTGCGACAAAATATGCGAACGGTTCGCGAACTTCGCGAACCCCATAGACTTCAATGGGAAGGCGAACTTTAAAAGCTAAAAAAGACATTTCTGGCCAGAAAAATTATTTTAAAGTTGTTTAAAGGGTGCAACGACCTGGACAGTGGCATACCAGTGGGGGATCAAGGGCAAAAATGTATCAGAAAAATCCATTGTTGACACAGCGCTGCGTTTTGTGCTGTAAAGGGAAAAAAGTCACTCAGGTGGTGGTTGTGGAGACTGTAATATTATTGATATTTAGACAGAATGTGAACAAGCTCACACAGCTAGATGGCAGTTGTTTGAAGAACACACTGGGCAAAAAATGCCTACAGGGCAAATAATGGCTACAAGGTCAACGTATACACTACTACAGCGGTGGATACAGATTACGTAAAATATATTATGGCTGCTTGAAAAAAGTCACTCAGGTGCTTTTTCTGGAGAGGGTAATATTATGGATATTTAGACAGAATGTGAACAAGCTCACACAGCTAGATGGCAGTTGTTTGAAGTACAGTAGATTACTAGCCAGCAAACTTACTATCCACTGTCCCTGAAATCACTAACAGCTCTCTCCCTACACTATCTCTTCCAAGCACACACAGGCAGAATGAAAAAACGTTGCAGGGCTTCGGTTTTTATAGGGAAGGGGAGTGGTCCAGGGGGTGTGGGGGTGGTCCAGGAGGGAGCTTACTGATTGGCTGCCATGTATCTGCTGGTCTGGGGGAGAAATGGCAAAAAAAAAGCGCCAACTAAGGCGAACCCAAATTGGCGAAAGTCGCGCGACGTTCGCGAACTTCCGGCGAGCGCGAACAGCCGATGTTCGCGCAAACAAGTTCGCCGGCGAACAGTTCGCGCCATCCCTATCTGTAACACCAATGCTTTTCATCCATAGTTCTCATTTTGCATGCTTTTTCAAGGTGTATATGGGGGGAATCTAATAAAATACACAAAGTTTGTCCATATCTAGCAACCCATAGCAAGCAATCAGATGTTTTCTATAAAAACAAGCAACCAATGAATGGTGTCTGGAGTAGCTCCTATTTGCCCTGCTCAAAAATATCAAAAAACATTTTTTCAGGATTACAACACACAGAAGGTATCCTCACCCCAAGCTTATTCATTGTACTCATGTTAAACAAGTGGGTATAATTTAAATAAGGTCCTTAATGACCTTATTTAAAGAGAAGATGAGGATCTGCCAGGGCACATCTTCCTTGTTACAAAAAAAGGAGATATTAGTACCAGACGTTGGCCAAACTTTGCAAGATTGCATGACACATCAAGGGCCTTCAATATACTGTATATGCAAGTCTTACACTGTTTATTTTTATAGTACCTTAGTGCAATTAAAATCATAATTTCCCCATAAATAGTGGAAATGAGCTAATTAAGAAAAACCTGTCAATTTTTCCTTATTATAGAAGCAATATTTAGCTACAATTTGTACATTAAACAAAGAAGGAAAACACCAATGGTCTTGAGGACAACTGCCTCATTTTGAAGATGTTTAACTACTCTACTTAAATTCATCCAACGAGATATTGGGCTAGATTCAATTCAGTGAGAAAAAGATTTATCACATTCTGGGGGATCATCTAATAGGGAATGGTCGAACGATCGAATAAATTCGAATAGAGTCGAATGGACGAATATTTGATCATTCAATCAATCGACCAGTAAAGGATTTTAATTTTTAAGTTTCTTCGATTGCCTACTTCGCCAGATTGGACCTACTGAATTACAATAGAAGCCTATGGGAGCACTCCAATAGGCTTCTGAGGCTAAGTCCTGATCGAATAGGATTCCTACGATCGAAGTGTTCGATCGTTCGAATCGTACAAATCATTTGAATCATCAAATGATTTATTCGTTCAGTCGAACGATTTATTTGACTGATCGAATAGATTTGTATTCGATCATCGAATGATAGAATATCGAATAAAAGGTAGCCTAGAACTATTCGATTAACATTCGAAAATCGAATGCTAATCGAATATTGAACAGAAACAAATTATTTTGGGGGTAATAGTAAATTTGCCCCAAAATGTCATAGACGAGATTCAATTTGAAAAAAGCTACCTCATGGTTCATGTGAAAACTCTATTGCCTATTGGAAAAAACTGGAACTGAATAAGGAGAAAAGTTTTTTCTGTTTGAATTGACTCTTCACTTTTTCTCTCTGAATTGAAGGTGGTCCATGTTTGGCTCTTAACATGGCAGTTTAAGAAAAATATATAACGTTTTGCTGAGAAACATATACAGGTATGGGATCTGTTATCCAGAGTGCTTGAGACTAGAGGTTTTCTGGATAATGCATCTTCCTGTGATTTGGATCTTACATATCTTGTAAGTCTACAAACAAATTACTTAAATAGTAAATAAAACCAAATAGGCTGGTTTGCTTCCAATAAGAATTAATTAGAACTTAGTTTGGCTCAAGAGCAAGGTATTGTTTTATTATTACAGAGAAAAAGGAAATCATTTTAAAAAATTTGGATCATTTGGATAAAAATGGAGTCTATGGGAGACGGCCTTTCCATAATTCAGAGCTTTCTGGATAACAGGTTTCCGGATAACGAATCCCATACCTGTATTAGCAAAGCAAATGTAGACAGCCTTGTAAAATATAGATTTTGATTTCAGAATTCTGGAAGCTATTAAAATGATGTTAGAATCAAAGGGTTGCAACTATCAAAGAATGGACCTCTTTCTGAAAGCTGAGACTATGTCAACATGGTAAAGGTTGTCTTCTAATCACATTTTGCTTTACATGGATTTATTTAAATAATCATACCCCATTTGGTGTGCCATTGGATAAATATTTATACACAAATGCATTCTTAAGTGTAACTCATTCTGCCTAATTACCGAAGAACACGGGAGGTTGTTAAAAAAGAAATGGATTTAGGCACGGAAGGCTCCATTATACTTCCACAGTGTACAACTCTTTAGAATTTGACAAGTGATCTCCATTTGAGACAGATCTGTGACTTCTGTACAGTGTATGGTGCAATATGCAAAACTGGAGGAAAATAAGCCTGACACATAACCCCTGGCCAAGGTACTTTTCAGAGGTCTGAAGTTCTGTAGATTTCCGTGGTGGGAAAAGAAAACATAGTCACCTAACAGCAACGTTTCACACATATGTTTATCATTATGTTCAATGAAGACATTTACTCTTACCAATTTAACATCTTTGTTGCAACACATATCCCAGGTCAACAAGTCTGAGATATTTTTGTTTAACTGAACGCAAGGCTTTTTTCAGAAAGCGAACATGACATCTTGAACTAATTAGGAATGCATAGGTGCATTCACTTGCCAAGTTTATCTGAAGAAACACATTGCAGTTTATAAAATGCTGAGCTTTCTTAATCGCATGGAATGAAACATTTTATTCCTGAGTTTTACACAGATTTAACGGTGTTTCACATGTTCAGGGGGTTATATTTCTATTAGCGTCATATCCATCATAAAATCATAGGCACACTAGTACAAGACCCTACAGCTCCAAGGCAAAATGGTTTTGTGTGGCATAACAGACCCAATGGGCCAGATACAATTCAGTGAGAAAAAAGATGATGCAATTCAATTCAGAAAAAACTTATCATCGTTTATCATGTGAAAACTCTATTGAAGTCTATAGGGGAAAACAGGAACTAAATTTGGAGAAAAAAAAATTCTCCTCGAATTGAATCTCGTCCATGAGTTTTAACCTGATGAACCAGGAGATAACTTTTTCTCCCTGTATTGAATCTGGTCCAATGTGGGCAACTCCTTTCTAATGTTGACCATTCACTTTGAGATGGGCCATATTGGGATGATGCAGTAGCTTTGCCCCAGGCAATCAATCAGATCAAAATGGGGGCCTATGGTAGACTTTTGCCTTTTAGTAGTAAGGAGAGCACCCATGCGAAGAAAGAAGAAGGAGAAATCGATTGTGGTGCTCCCCTAACTTTTGACTACTTCAGGTAAATTCAGCCTTTCCTTCTCCTTAAGATCCTTGCTAGGAGTAATGACTCATATGACATAGAACATGCTGTGGCACTTCTGTAAAAGTGAAAAACTATAACGTTTCCTGCCCTTTCTCAAACCAGCCTGGTAATTACAAACAAGCCTTTTAAAGGTTTTGACACTAATGGTAGAATTCTGCATCATACCTGAGGGTTGGTGGTAGGATTTGCAAATACTGGTTTTATATGCTGGTCTGCAGGTCGGGTTTGCAGGTTGGGTCTGTACTCAGTCTAAGCAATTTTTACAGGTTTAAACCTTTTTTCCCTGTTATTGTCACCCCCTGTAGCCCTGCAGACTTCTGATGATGTCACTTCCATTTGCAGCAACAGCATTTCAGTTTAATGGTGTTCAGAAGGTAGGTTTGTGAGTAGGGAAGCTGTAGATTCAGTTGGATAGTGGGTCCAAGAGGGTAAAAATGACATCATGGCTTTAAAAAATTGGACTCTAGCCTATGGCAACCTGTTGGAAGCTAACCACATCAACACACAGAGGCAGTCCTCACTTGACTGCATTTTCAGACCTGCCTGAGAGAGATTGGTCTGACAGGTTGTTGGAAGGAGACCATCAGTTCGATAAGCTGAACTTGAACTTGAAGGAACAACTTTTTAGTATTACAAACCTGCTTGTGCTAATTACAAACCTAAACAATAATTATCAGTACATAAAACATGAAATATATATATAAGAAAAGATGAATTCGGGTTGATTGTATAATTTCTAACCTGGAAAGCACACAAGCCACAGATGTTGTACATTTTTGTAAGAGAAAAAAAACTACAAACAACAAACAAACTAGCAGCCATTTGGCACTGGGCACATCAATAACCAATGACAACATGATATTTCTTTTCCTTTATACTTGGCTAATGCTAATGGCATAGCAATCTGGAGAATAATTGTTTGCAGAAAGTAAGAGATATAACAAGGGGACATGTTGATAAACACACCAAATTGGAAATGTGCTTTTATTATCTGTTTCTAAATAATACAGATTTTGTTTATACTCTCTGCAAACACTTTCTCCTATATTTTGTTGTTATCCTCACAAACAAATATTTTACAGAGAACATATTTCATTTGTTGAGTTGATGTAAAGTTGTCACAGAAATGTAAACTTCCAGAGAGCATTGTATACTAAGAATAGACTTGACCAGATTCCCCTTCATCTCTGTGACACCCTTGAGTGGACCTAGATAACATCCATTGGAACCTCCCTACATGAAGTATCACCTGGGAGAGATACTTCCAATCTTCCAATCCTAGTTGGAGCTCAAAACTGCTCTTTCTGGCTCAACTTGTCTGCCTTCTTTACTTCTAGAGTGTATTATAACTGGAGCTATGCCTTCCACTGTCTACATACCTCATTCACAAGGTCCCTGTTCCCTGACTTCACTAAAGGCTTACTCCCTTTACTGGGGCCTTGTTTTTTAGGTTTCCTAGCACCATCAACCCTGTTCCACAGGTTGAGGCCAAAGAGGAGGAGCACAAAATGTCTCAATGTCCTTAATATATTGATAATGGGTTGAGTTCAGAGGTCCTCTTTTATTTATCCGCAAAGAAGAGGAACAACCTGCTGACACTTACTATATCAAACGCCACAGGAAGTGGCCACCCACCCAGCTCAATAAAGAACACCACCCTGCCAGGATATCCAGGTTACAGGTAGTGGGATTCCTAAACCAAAGTAGAGGCATAACTTAATAGGACATTCACAAGCTTATAGGGAAGGTGTGCCAAATTGCTCCCCTTAGTGTTCATTCATTAAGCACTAGCGTCCAGGGTCTTGCTGTGTTTTTACTCTATTAAAAATTTCCATGAGGCGCAAAGCACATTGTTTGTGAACACAAGGCAGCCCACTTTCATTTCTAAATCAGTAAAAATGTATATCTATATATATACTTTATACGAATTGTAGAACAATCTCTTTACTTTAGGAATATGTCTGGCATCCAAGGTGTTAAGCAATTCCCAAAATGCCACTTTGTTCTGTCACGCACCAACAAGAAGTTTTATAACATAAGCATAGTTTATATAAAATAAAGTTAAATGCCACTGCATCCTCCCAAGACCTCATAATTACAATGCCCACATAATAATCACATGTAGAAAAAGCATGTGTTTTGACTTCAAGAAAATTTCAAGTTCAATCTTCCCCTCTCCCCCAAGAAAGCCCTGAGACAGAGAGGTACTGTAGAGAATTGAAATCATAAAAATAGTCCTTTGTTTTTTGGCTGTTTTAGTTTCATGAGAACTGATCAGATGCGTCCCACCGCTACCAACTTTTGTTATTTCACAAAATAATCAAGAAGTGACTCATTTGTCTTCCTATGTAATTGGAGATTTTTTTAAACCAGCATTTTACTATAGATAGTTTTTATATCTCGCCGCAAATTGTACTCTTTATAATGCATCAGTTGGTGAACTCACATGGTATTAAAAATAGGCTTATATTTTTCCGTTACAGATGGAGAACTGAACTTTGCTGAGAATTGCTGATTTTCACAGAAAGTTCTGGCCTTGTGGCCTTATTGTATATTTCTATGAGAAGAGAATGATACAGTGCCCAATAAGACTGGAATCTTCTGCATAGCATTGGTTAGGATGGGTAAACAATTGACAATAGGCTATTTATTATATTTTGAGTTAGCCCTCAATTAGCTGAATAAAAAGGATTTTATTGTATATATTAAATTCTTTATTGGAAAATGGAAAATAGAATTTGTGTACTTGAAATAAGAAGCCCATGAGAATTCTACAGCCCCATAGTAACACATTCTTTTTTGCATTAATGTAATCTGGATAAAAATTATTTTGATGCAACGCGACTCGTTTTTTTGCCAATTTTTGCCAGGCGAATTTTCGCTGGCGTTTCACGAATTTATTCACCGGTGGCGAATCGTGGGAATTCGCCGCTAATTTGCATCTGGCGAATAAATTCGCCCATCACTAGTTCAGTGTTGATAAATGCAAGGTTGTGCACTTTGCCTAACCCTAATAATATAAATTCAAGTTATACACTAAATGGCAGTGTATTTGGGGTTTCCTTAATTGTGAAGCTCTAAGGATTTTTGTAGATAGCAAGTTGTCCAATTCTAGACAGTGTCATTCTGTGGCTACTAAAGCAAATAAAGTTCTGTCTTGTATAAAAAGGGCATTAAGTCAAGGAATGAAGCATAATGTTGCTTCTTTATAGGTCTCTAGTAAAGTCTCAACTGGAGAAGGCAGTGCAGTTTTAAGAAGGATATAAATGAGCTGGAGAGAATGCAGAGACTAAGTGCAACTAAACTGGTTAAAGGAATGGATAATTGTCAAGGTTGTCAAGGTTGGGGTTGTTTTTTCTGGAGGGGGGCATGATTACTCTTTATAAGTACATTAGAGGGCATTATAGGCTGCTAGTGGGAGATCCCAGAGGCCATCCTTTTTAAACTAGATAAAAAGAATTTTCATTTGAGGCAGCATAAGTGGATCTTCACAGTGAGGACAGTGAGGTTGGGGAATGCACTACTGGATGATGTTGAGATGGCTAATTCTGTTAACACCTTTAAGAGGGTCTTGGATGATTTATTGGACAAGCATAATATCCAAGGCTATAGTGATACTAAAATCTACAATTAATATAGATATTTGGTATATATAGCTTCAGTGGGTGTGTGTAGGTATGTGCACTGAGATTCATTTGCAGTGGTTGAAGAGTGGTTGGAGTTATACACTAAATGGCAGTGTGTTGGAGGTTCCCTTAATTGTGAAGCTCAAGGGATTTTTGTACAAGTTGTCTAATTCCAGACAGTGTAATTATGTGGCTACTAAAGCAAATACATTTCTTTCTTGCATTAAAAAGGGCATTAAGTCAAGGAATGAAACATAATGTTGCCTCTTTATAGGTTCCTAACAAGGCCTCATCTGGAGTATGCAGTGCAGTAAGAAGGATATAAATGAGCTGGAGAGAATATAGAGACTAAGTGCAACTAAACAGGTTAAAGAAATGGACATTTAAACTAAGAGGGTAGATTGTCAAGGTTGGGGTTGTTTTGTCTGGAGAGGGGGCATGATTACTCTTTGAAAGTACATTAGAGGGCATTATAGACTGCTAATGGGAGATCCCAGACCCCATCCCTTAAGACTAGAGAAATAGAAATTTCATTTGAAGCAGCAAAGTTGGTTCTTCACAGTTAGGACAGTGAAGTTGGGGAATGCAATGCAGGATGATGTTGAGATGGCTGATTCTGTTAACACCTTTAAGAGGGGCTTGGATGATTTCTTGGACAAGCATAATATACAAGGCTATAGTGATACTAAAATCTACAATTAATATAGATATTGGTAAATAAAGTTCAGTGGGTGTGTAGGTATGTGCGCTGGGATTCTTTTGGAGTGGTTGAACTTGATGGACTTTTTTCAACCCAAGCTAACTATTTAACTACTCTCACACTGAAGAAAAGGATGGGATAAGAGAACATATAACTTGTTTGTTAAGGAATGTGGTTAATATTATTCGGTGCCCATGTGGGAAACTACATGTAGACAGAACAGCCAGACTTTAAAAAGTGAGATTTCTGGATTGCATTAGTGATATCTAAAAAGCCTAATCTTTCAAGCCATTTCTCTGAATGCCAAACAAGGAGCTTGAAAGACTTTATAAATATACAGATATTTGTATTGTTTACAAAGAAATTATTGGGAAAAAAAATCCCTCTCCCAGAGAGAAACTATGTGGATCTACAGGGATCTAAAACTATTTGCTCATAAAATTATATAAGCAAATATATCATCAACTTTTGAACTGTTTATACAGTGCAAAATACTTATAATTTCACTCCTGATAACTTCCCATGGTCAATTAGATACAAACCCATTGCTTCAATTGATATGGTACTATTGATTGATTTTCAAGCAAATGAGAATCTTAAGACATGAAGGGACATAATTAGTATCATTAATGGAATATTCACGTGCTTATAGTTCTTCACTTCAAGCCTAAGACTATAGATTCTCATTGATATTGATCTTGAAGGCAATACATACGTAGAACCAACATAAAGTATCCAGAGCCATTCAGAAGTTAGTATTTCTCCTAAAATATGTTCATAATCTTTAATTGTACACAGTTGTGTGCCTTTTTCTTGGGTTTTAAAGAAGAACCAAACCCCAAAAACAAATATGTAATGATTAGCAAAACTGCTATATTTTACTGCACCAAAAAAATTGCAAAATGAAATGGCAATATTGCACTGAACTTTACTCACATGCAATGATCTTAATATGCATTTTTTTCTCTGTCTTTGATCTGCAAAAAGTGTTAGCACTTGCAAAAATGTGTCAGGTGACAGAATTTGCTCATCTTCCAAAGGATAGAAATGCCATATTTAATATTCTGAACTAACTGCGCCAGTCTAAAGGTTCAGCATCTCTATAACAGTAATGACCAGTGTCAGAAATGTTAGTGGTTTTCTGGGCAGCAGTTGAGAAACTAAGCTTAGGGGTCATAATAAAGCAAAAAACAAGGTTCTCCTATCATATAAATAGATGCTACAGAACTGATTGTAAGTGACAGCAGCACAGAGCATGTGTTGGAGATCAGCAGAAAAGATGGGGAGCTACTCTTCAGAGCAGTAGCATAGCTATAGAGACAGGGGCCCTGGAGGACATGGAGGCCTGGATTGTGGTGTATGCTGCTTAAAATTCCCCATATGTATGCATTTGTATATATAAAAAATTGTGCATGGGTGCGCAGGGTAGTGAGCAGTGCTGGTGTGTGACTGCTTGTTACAAAAAGAACGTGTTGGTGGCTTGTACAATAGGGTAAAAATATTTAGTTCCAATTTTCTTTCAGTTGCTCTGTGCTACAACTATGTTAAATGGGCAAGGTTTGACCTTAAACATGTCGTGCTACCACAATCTGGAATAAATGTTCTGCAGGTAATCTGATGAAGTTCCTTTTTGTTTTGACTGCTTATTATGCCACTGCTTCAGAGGCACAGATCTTCACGTGCAAAAGACTCAAGCTAAACTAATAAGCATCAGATAGGTGTATGGCTAATGCAATGAATTTGTCCCTTGTCTCAACAAGATCAAGTTTCAGCAAGGAGCTTTTAAATGTTATGGCAATGACACTATTGGGGTAATTCAGGATTTGTCTTCTCTAGAACTTGTGTTACCTTATACAAGATCTTTTATTTCTCATCCAACTTTTACATTCCTCTGCTCCATCTTACTTGTATTATATAATCTTATCTCACAACACCACCCCATCACCCTATAGGGTCATCATACAATAATAAAGTCTGTCTGTTTATTTACCCTCTAGAACAGTCTCAAGCATAAAACACTACGTACAAATAACCCTTTAATTAAGGGATATTCAGCTCAGATATTACTAGACAAGAAGTGATTCAATAGAACTTTACAAATGTTCTCCACTATCATGCAAGTAGGGATGGCGCGAACTGTTCGCCGGCGAACTTGTTCGCGCGAACATCGGCTGTTCGCGCTCGCCAGAAGTTCGCGAACATCGCGCGACGTTCGCCAATTTGGGTTCGCCTTAGTTGGCGCTTTTTTTTTTCCATTTCTCCCCCAGACCAGCAGATACATGGCAGCCAATCAGTAAGCTCTCCCTCCTGGACCACCCCCACACCCCCTGGACCACTCCCCTTCCCTATAAAAACCGAAGCCCTGCAGCGTTTTTTCATTCTGCCTGTGTGTGCTTGGAAGAGATAGTGTAGGGAGAGAGCTGTTAGTGATTTCAGGGACAGAGTGGATAGTAAGTTTGCTGGCTAGTAATCTACTGTTCTTCAAACAACTGCCATCTAGCTGTGTGAGCTTGTTCACATTCACATTATATCCATAATATTACCCTCTCCAGAAAAAGCACCTGAGTGACTTTTTTCAAGCAGCCATAATATATTTTACGTAATCCGTATCCACCGCTGTAGTAGTGTATACGTTGACCTTGTAGGCATTATTTGCCCTGTAGGCATTTTTTGCCCAGTGTGTTCTTCAAACAACTGCCATCTAGCTGTGTGAGCTTGTTCACATTCTGTCTAAATATCAATAATATTACAGTCTCCACAACCACCTGAGTGACTTTTTTCCCTTTACAGCACAAAACGCAGCGCTGTGTCAACAATGGATTTTTCAGATACATTTTTGCCCTTGATCCCCCTCTGGCATGCCACTGTCCAGGTCGTTGCACCATTTAAACAACTTTAAAATCATTTTTCTGGCCAGAAATGTCTTTTTTAGCTTTTAAAGTTCGCCTTCCCATTGAAGTCTATGGGGTTCGCGACGTTCGCGAACCGTTCGCGACGTTCGCGAACCGTTCGCATATTTTGTCACAAGGTGGCGAACATGTTCGCAAACTTTTTTTCCGCGGTTCGCGCCATCCCTACATGCAAGTACAGGTATGGGAATCTGTTATCCTGAAACCCATTATCCAGAAAGCTCTGTATTATGCAAAGGCCCTCTCCCATTGACTCCATTATAGTCAAATAATCTAAGTTTTTAAAAATGATTTCCTTTTTCTCTGTAATAATAAAGCAGAAGCTTGTACTTGATCCCAACTAAGATACAATGAATACTTATTGGAAGACTATTGGGTTTATTTAATGTTTACATAAGTTCCTACTAGACTTAAGGTAGGAAGATCTAAATTACAGAGAGATGTGTTATCTGGAAACCCCCAGGTCCCGTGCATTCTGAATAACAGATCCCATAACTGTATTTGCTTTTTTCTCCTTTTTTTGCCTGTATGTTGTCTTATCTTCAAAGACTTTGGAACCTAATTCTTCCTTCCATTGAATTAATTCTCAGGACTCTGTATTCAACTTATATAACTCAATATAGTTGTGATTAGTTGTGTGATTATTGTGTGACAACCTGTTATTAGTGATGGGCGAATCTCCCGAGATTCGCTTCGCCGAAAAATGTCTCTGGAAATTCGCGAATTGGCGAAAAATTCACGAAACGAGTCGCGGGACGCTTTTGACACGTTGTTTTCGGCGCGTCGCATAAAAAAACGACGCACGACTCAATTTCGAAATTTCGCTGCTGATTCGCGAATCGCGGGAATTCGCCGCCAATTCGCCCCTGACGAATAAATTCGCCCATCACTACCTGTGATTACTATTACTGCCAATGTTGCATTAATTATTGAATTAATTTGTGGGGGCTTGGAATCTGTGGAATTGTTTAAGAGTAAAGTAGTCAACAGCAACATTTAGTCAACATTTAGTCTTGTGTGTAATTTCCAGTATTCAGCTTTAAGAAATGTCCTGATATCAAGGTACAGGTATAGGGTCTGTTATCCATAAATGTGTTATCCAGAAAGCTCCGAATTACAGGAACATTGTCTCCCATACTCCATTTTAATTAAATAATTCAAAATTTCCTTTTTTTTTCTGTAATTATAAAACAGTACCCTGTGCTTGATCCCAACTAAGACAAATGTAATTCTTATTAGGGGAAACAATCGTATTGGGTTTATCTAGGGGCTTATTTACTAAAAGTGGAACTAATCTCAATTTCGAAAGTTGACCAAACTCCCTTCCATGAATTGAACACTTTTATCAATAAATTTTCTCGAAAAAGTCAAAGCGACAAAACTCCACAACAAAATTGATTGTCAATTTGTGTCATAAAATTAAACTCCAAAAACTTGACTTTATCGAATTGTCGCTGCAGATACTCAACTTTTTTTGGATTATCGGACAAAAACCCTGGCATTATCGGATTATCCAGTGCAGATCACAATGTCAATAAACAACTTCAGGAACATCTGCCATTGATTCCTACATGACCTTGATGGGTTTGAGATGAAGTATTTTGGGATTATTTTTAGCAGATTTAAGATATAAGGTTTCAAATAACAGAAAGATCCCTCATCTGGAAAACCAGAGTCCCAAGCATTCTGGATGACAAGTCCCATACCTGTATTTTTATCAACCATGTGTCTCATTTTTAAAAGTTGATACATATTTACCAACTCTAAGGGGCAAATGTACTAATGGTCGAATTTCGAAGCGCAAAAGCTTCAAAATTCGACCATCAAACTTTTTTGGGGGGTAAATTTCAATGGAATATGTCCGTTTTTGAAAAATAAAATTCATTCAATCTCATTGTTTTGCTCAAAAATCATTTGAATTCCTAGGACAGGTTCTAGGAGGTCCCCCATAGCCTAAAATGCGTTAGTACTTTGAAATAAAACTTTTCACATTTTTTCAATTCAAATTGAATTTTGGGCTATTCAATAGTCGAAGTTGCCCAAAATTACTTTGAAATTCGAATTTTATTCGAATATTCACTTTGACCCTTAGTAAATGTGCCCCCTAAGGTGCAGTCCACACAGTTTATTTATTATTTGCTTTCCTATAGCTTGCTAGGAACGCAAGATCTTTAAAGCATAATTTAAGACTTACTTTAAGCATGCATCTAGCAAAACAACTCCATTTGTGTGATAGTGTCTGTTAAATATTTTAAAGAGGCTTTCAGCAGATGTTTTCAGTTTGCTTTGGTAGCGAACCAAAAAACTGTTCAGACAAGCCAAACCACAAGTTAATAAGATAAACCACAGAGTAGGTCAAATTGATTGGGAACAGAAATAGTCCTCTTGGTGCTTTGAGCTTATTCAGAACTTTATCCTTGCTTTATAGACTAAATTTGCCGAATACACGACTTTCAAAGAATCAGACGCATATATCCTGTTACCAAACAAAAAACAGCTCATGTTTAGATGTTTCATTGACATAAGTAAAAAAATATACTATACTGTTTGTGAGATGTATTTATTTGATTATTACATTTATTGCATCATGTAAGTTGTGTTCATTATTAAATGCATCATCAGATTTGGTCAGAAAATGGCTTGGTTTTTCACTATTGGATGAGCAAATCTTCTTAAGGTCATTTTTATTTCTCTACCTCATGTTTAATATGAAAGTCTGCATGATTAAGCTATTTTGAAAACAAGTTGAATTTCTTGGATGGTTTGACGACTAAGATTCAATTAAATACTGAGTTACTCTTTATAAGTATATTTGAAGATTTTATTATAGACGGATAACAGGGATATTCTTTTCACATAATAAAGAACAATGAACAAGAGTCCCACCTTTTAGCATGTTTCGGGGGCTATTTACTAAACTCTAAATTTATCTCATTATTTTATTAATGAAAACGCAACCAAACTCCCATGCATGATTTGATCATATTTATTAATTTAAAAACTCTAATTAATCAGATCAGGAAAAAAGCCCAATAAAATTGATGGAAAACTCAAATTGTCAATTTTTTCTGACTTTTTTCCAGATTTGATTGATTTTTTGGGGGGTTGCCCAAAGACCCACAATTTTTCAGATTATCAGGTTTAACCCTTCAGATTGGGTTGGGTGCCTCTCCCACTGACTTAAACTGGCCATAGATGCAAAGATCCGCTTTTCTGGCAACATCACCAAACGTGTGGATCTTTCTCCGATATGCCACTAACACTGCAGGGCTATATTGAGGTAATCCGAATGTTCGGCCATGTGGTGGAACGATCGGATTACGATGATAGCAAGGGATTCCAACGGGTTGGTCGAAAGAAAATCAAACCTTTCCAAAGACTCGGGAAGACCCGTCAGAAGCCCCCATACACAGGCTTTATCTGCCCATGTATGGACAGCATTATACAGGACCTTGACAGGTCTGAGATGCCAGATTTTCAGATTCAGGTTTTTTGCAGCATCAGGGTATAATACATCCTGAGTTTTTTTTCCACTAAAAAATTTTTTTCCCAAAAAGCCTGACTAGATACTGTAATATGCCTATGTCTCATTAAGGTAGGCCTTTAAACCGTTTTGCCTGGGGTAGTTTATTGGAGAAATTCACATTTTTGGCAGTGATGAAAAATGCAAATGTAATTATTATGTTCACATTGCCGTCTACACCAACCAAACAGATTAGAGCCCTCCTTTTTTTGTCTAAGAAGCTGATGGACCCTGTGTTTGGAAGAATGTGGCAACATGGGTGCCTTTGTTTTCTAAGAAGGAACTGTAGGTAGGGCAATGTATATGCTATTGCAGCGCTAAAAAGAAAAACCTTACTTGCAATGTAATTTTGCTTCCATTTGCAAATTCTTCTGTTGCAAATATTTTTTTTGGATCAAAAAGAGCAAGTTTTGCTCTTCACTATCATTCTTGCTTAATATAACATTAACATCCTATAATATGCTAATAATAATAATAATTTGTGAAAACAGTAAAAGCCAAATAAAGACAAAAGAGTAAAAGAATAAAGATTTTATAGCAGTATGGATTCTAGACTGAAGACCATGTAAAGACTTTTAGCTGATTCATCAAGAAATCAGTCTACTCTGGATGAACTGTTCTTTTCCACTGTGTTGTGATTATGCAGAGGACGACCTAGGTAACTAGATATAAATAGATCTACAAGGTACAACTGATCCATGTATCAACATCCATGATGCACATATTTCTTTATAAAGTTACAAAATATGCAACCATTTACTTTGGCTTCCACGCCAGTTTCTGTCTTGCGCTACAAATATTTCTCTTTCATTTGAATTTCATAGAGATTTGCAGACTGTTAAAAAGGGCTGTCACACTATGCCAGAGTACTCTGCTGGATCCTATGTAGGGCACTTTTCAATTTTAAAAGGAATCTTTTTTCCCCTGCAATACAGAAATTCTTATTTTTGACCCTTTCACCTTTTACCAGTGATGGAAATTGGGAAGTTGACCACTTTCTCTGATAGATAGCAGTTCATTTTCACAGCTGCTAGAGGGTGCTGAGGCCTGTGCCCTTTCAAATAGGGATTACTACTAGTGATGGGCGAATCTACCCAGTTTAGCTTCGCCGCAAAATTCGCGAAAGAGTCATGGCAGTTTTTTGACGCGTCGGCGTCGACGCGTTTCATCGCGTCGCTTCATTTTCGCCGCGTTGCGTCAAAAACGATGTGCGACTAGTTTTTCTTTTGCAAATTTTTGCTGGCGTTTTGCGAATTTATTCGCCAGCGGCAAATCACGGGAACTCGCCGCGAATTCGCCCCTGGCGAATAAATTAGCCCATCACTAATTACTACAGTTCTTGAGGAGCACAATGGCACAATTATTAAAATGTGTCAGTATCTCCTGCCCTTATTTATAATGCTTTCCCTTATTTTGAGCTGAGTCGTTGGCACCTCTAGAACGTCTGTCATATTGAGTATCACTTACCCTTTTCATTTTCACTTCAACACCAGACTTTTATACAAACTTCTTCTTTATTATTAGTTATTAGAGATAGTGGTTGCCCTCACAAAAGAATATTGCTTGGTTAACTAATATAGGGGCCCATTTATTAAACCTTGTTTTTAGGGGTAAAACAAATTTTTTGTGGAAAAAAAACATGAATTGTTAGAGTTGTATCATACCCCAAAGCTGCTAAAAATCCAGATCCAAAAATACTCCATCTTAAACCTGTTGAGGTTATGTAGAAGTCAATGGCAGATGTTTAGTAATCTGTGCTGGAAAATTTCAAAACATTCAGGGGTTTTGGCCGATAATCTGAAAAAATTGTGTTTTTTCAGCAAAATCTGAGCATCAGTTGTATGATACAAATTGACATTAAATTTTGTTGTGAAATTTTGTCACTTCAATTTTTTCAAGAAAAAGTATTGATAAATGAGTTAAATTGTTGAAGGGAGTTTGGTCAGATTTGTTTCCATAAAAATTGGATTAATTAGAGTTTTAGTGAATCAGCTCCATAATGAACACAATTTTGGTTTGCTACCAAGGCTCCCCTAAATACCCTGCACATGTGGCATAAAGTAATCTCACTACAATATCATCAGCAGTAGTATATGTGAGCATTTATTTCTTTTTGAATGTAAGGTTTTCTTTTTCAATTGAGATTTTTGAAACTTCAACCACAAAAATCAAATAAAACAATTATCAGCTAAAAACCTGACGAGCTTCTATAGAAGAGAATGGGAGGTATATTTTCAACAATTAGGCTATTTTATAATTTATTGAATTTCTTAAAAAAACTAATGTGCAATGTGATTTTTGTGGTGGTCTGGTTTTTATTCCTGCAAAATAAAACAGTAAAGTTTTTTCGAAGCTTTTCCTTTGTAAACATGTCAAGGAAGAAACAGTTGAGTTCAGTTGCGATCAACACTTAACGAAGAGTTATTTCTTGGTCAAGAATGTTGTCTTCAAATCCTCTAGCGCTGGCATGACTTAATCATTAACAAGATCTTTAATCATGTATTTATTATATCTGGGTCTTTCATCACCACTTTCTGAACTCCTATAAGGTATGTGACAGGAAGAAACCTGTTTCATGGCTCTTCAACATCATGCTCAAATTCCACTTCAATCTATAGTTTATCTTCTGAACTATGTTGGATGTGTATGATGATATTTGGGCATGTGCTTAGCATGGGTTCAGTTTAGCCTCAAGCAGAATATTAAGGTATATATTTTTAGCCCTTGCTAAACATGACTTGGTGCAGAAAGATCCCTGAATTCTGACTCAATCATCAAGTCTAGAAAGATTGCATGGAGGAACTGACACTGTAGAAGAAGTTTCCCAACATCAAATTCCAATTTAAGGTATAACTGCTAGTGTAGCTTAATTATGTTATAGTAAAAGATATATTTTGATACAGAACACCTGATTCGGAATGTCTACATACAATGTAAATATCATAAAGAATAAGTAATATGCACCCACGCTATTTCTCGCTCCACCATTCTGCTACCCTCCTATTTATATTTTTTGCCTTTTGTAGCAGACATTTTTTTGGACACAACATGTGTTTTATATCATTTATAAAGAAAGATTAATATATTTTGCGGAACAAAAAATCTTACAGTGGTTTCCCAAGAGGCATCTCATGAAATATCAAGGAGCATCAGAATAAAATGCTAGTACTGTACATATGGGCCCACAAGAAAATCAAATGCTTATCATCGGTGTGTGTGTCTAAAAATGCCATAGCTGGTTCAATAACCAAACTAGCAAATAATTGTCCCACTATATAAAAAAAGGTTATACAACACCGATCTGGACATCCTCATTCACTGACTTATAAGGGATGTGGTTGAATCAAAAGTGAGCAGGGTATGGAATACATTAGCTTGTGTCATTTCTCTAATTCTACAATTACTGTGGTCAGAATACACAATTTAGTTTTTATTTGGAATGTTTGGAAGGGAGAACCAGTATGACAATCTCCTGTGTGAGTCACCATTTGCTGGATGTTTTAATAAATACAGAAGGGTTTAAAATCCATATGTAGATAAACAAGGGAACACAAGAGCTTCTTTACTATGAAGAAATTTTGCAAGTAAATATGGACTCCTTTCTGATTGTTGATCAATACCTTTGGTTACCCTTTTCCTGTAGAACCTATCCTCTTTTGCTAAATATAGAATGGTGCACCAGAAATACTGCATGCTTCCTCACTACTTGACATGGGGTGGAGTGTGAACGGTTTGTTCCTGACCCCCTTGTATTTCTAAAAGTATTGTTGGAAATTAATTTACTGTAGACCACTTGAGGTAAAAGATAAACTTTGTTTGATATGAGTTCCATGGATTCTGAACTCACTTAGGGCTAAATTTATCAAAGAGTGAAGTTCCGCCACTAGAGAGAAATTCCGCCACTCTCCATTCATTTCTATGGGCCTATTTATCAATGGGTGAAGTGAAAGTGAAAATCCCATAGAAATGAATGGAGAGTGGCGGAATTCCCCTCTGGTGGCGGAACTTCACTCTTAACTTCACTCTTTGATAAATATACCCCATAGAGTCAGAACCCTCAAACAAAGGAATCGCAGAGTTGTTATAAACTTGGGAATGTATGGCATGAGAACATATGCATACATGAATGAAAGTAAGTTACCGGTAGAAGCACACTGATATATTGCTCCACAGCACAAAAAAAAAAAAAAAGAACTGTCCTTAGAGCCAAAAAGGTGGTTCTGTCTCATGGCCAGGATACTAGAGACCACAGCTAGCTTGAGAACAGAATGTATCCAAGTCAGTAACTCAAAGGGGAATCCGCATACACAAAATTTTATTCTCTCTCACTAGAAAACAAAACACACGATAAGGTGTTATAGCCATTTACGGATCACCCTATTTGTTCAAAGTGAGGGTTTTCATAGACTCCAATCAATAAAAATTAATTCCACCTACCCAACCATACATTGGGTTTGAAAAAATTGGTCAAGGCATGTAAAGCCATCTCCATTATGAGCCTTCCTACTTCAAATTATTTTGGTGGTGATAAACACCAATATATGGAGAGCTAGCACTTTCTAAAGAGTATGTTTCATTTGTGACCAGTAGTGATGGGAGAATTTATTCGCCTAGGTCGAATTCGCGGCGAATTCCCGCGATTCGCCGCTGGCGAATAAATTCGCGAATCACCAGCGAAATTTCGCTTGGCGAAAATTCGCTGAAAACGAGTCGCGCGTCAGTCGCGCGTCGTTTTTGATGCGACGCGACGAAAACGACGCGACGCGCGCCGAAAACGACGCGACGCGCGACGAAAACGACGCGACGTGTCAAAGTTGACGCGACGCGCGACAAAATCGTCCCGCGACTCGTTTCGCGAATTTTTCACCGTTTCGCGAATTTCTCTAGAAATTCGCGAAAAATTCGGCGAAGCGAATCTCGGGAGATTCGCCCATCACTAGTGACCAGTAAAATTTAGGGGTGGAAGCGGGATACCTACATGCCTCTACTCTCCTGTTACTCACTTCTAGAACATCTGTATGTGATTGATAAACCCTCCAGCATTTCTGTATTCTGTCTTTATTTACTTCTTACTGAAACATACATTGCGGTTTCTCATTATTGTTCTCCTTGTTTGACCCACTACACATGAAATAATAGGGATTTTTGTTTTTTTAGATTTTTTTAGGCTGCCCCCTTTTCAGATCTAACAATTGGTTGGGCCCTCTTAGCTCGAAACAAAGTTACAGACCAAAGTAAACATCACTATATCGATCATAGTTTCAAGAATATCCAGGACAGTAGATAAGTGTTCACCCCCAAATCTCACTCTAATGGACCTTCAAGCTTCAATTTGAGGATTAACAAAGCATTTTTCTAAAATATCTCCTAATTGACCTTTATTCTGCCCCCACCAAGGCTTTAAGCCCCACTAGGGTAAACAGCCCCATAATTTGCGAACCACCGTCCTAGTGAAAGCCATTGAGTATCTTCAGTCCTTTGGAAGAGCTTTGCATATGGCCATTAAAATGTGAACACAATAAATCTATCCTGTTGTCTTATCCTTTGAGCAAACATTTTTGGTGAAATTATTGGAATCAGCACATTTTTTTTCTGTTATTTATTTCTTTTATCCAGCCTGTATTTTTGGCTACTCTGAAATTACAAAGTTTAAAAACATCTGTACTTTTTTGTTTCCGTTGTAGATATTTCTGCTTCTGGCAGGATTTTTAATGACTCCTGATTAACCCTTTGAGACACGTACTTCCCCCTAAGCATATGGAAAAATAACACGTTTTGAGCCCAGCTGCACAAACCTCTCAGCTGAGACTGGGATAAAGCATGTATTCTTAAAGGACAAATGGGAATACTCATGAACAATGCAAGACAAAGCATTTCCTTCCAAGGAAACCTACAAAGAGAAAGATCTTATGTTGATGGAGGTATTACTGGTATATCTTTTTGCAGCTGTTTCTCATAATAGCAATCTATAAATGTATTGTATTCGGACTCCATACAACTATTGCTTCGGTATCTGTTCTGCAGAGAAATTGTAACTAGTGATGGGCGAATTTATTCGCCAGGGGCGAATCCCCGCGATTCGCCGCTGGTGAATAAATTCGCGAGACGCCAGCGAAAATTCGCTAAAAAAATTTGTCGAGCGTCGTTTTTGACCTCCATTGTAAATAAAACCTGTAATGAGAAGGAGCCATACTTCATAGGAGAATGTATACAGTATGGGTAGATAGGGAAGATTTGATGAAGAAATTGGCAATGATAAGGGAGATTATTTTTTGGTTAGAATAGGAGGCCCAGGCCCAAGTTTGCATGCCAGTTATGCCTATAGTTGACTGCATAATTCACAGGTTTGGGCAGTGGTATGTAGCAAATATTGTGACATAGTGATAAGAACAATCTTGATGAAGTTCTTTATTTATAGTTCAATAATAAACTTCAACCATGACGTTGAACACTGGGTTCATTAATGATATAGAGATTTTCCCTTTACTTTGACATGCGCTAACGCCCCTAGTCCTTGTTTTCAATGAACACTGTAGGAGCCCCTAATGATTTAAAGAGGCATTATATCGTACAGGTATGGGATCCGTTATCCTGAAACCCATTATCCAGAAAGGCCCTCTCCCATAGACTCCATTATAATCAAAAAAGTTTTTTAAAATGATTTCCTTTTTCTGTGTAATAATAAAACAGTAGCTTGTACTTGATCTCAACTAAGATATAATTAATCCTTATTGGGGGTAAAACCAACCTATTGGGTTTATTTAATGTTCAAATGATTCTCTAGAATACTTAAGGTATGAAGATCCAGATTATGGAAAGATCCCTTATCGGGAAAACCCTAGGTCCCAAGCATTCTGGATATATGGTTTACCCTCATATTTTCCAGGAGAATTCTGCTTAGTACTGGGAATACCTATGAATTTACAATTTGTTTTACATAGGGCATGGGGGCAGAGAAAGGGGGGAAACATTTCCTAATTTTTTTATTCTACAAAAAAAAGGCATTGGCAAGGGATTTATGTTTTTTTTGTTGAAAACTTTACAAGAGAGAAGAACTATCAGGCCACAAATGGCTGGACCTACTGTAGGGTGACAGCTCCAGCTGTTTGAAATGTAGTTCCATTCTTACTTTTTAGCTGCATGGATGGAGATGGGGATTTATGGTGAAGCTTGCAGAGCAATGAGGGGCAAATGTATTCACCATGTGCAAATTCACAGCAAATTCCCGCTTTTCGCCCCTGGCGTATAAATTCGTGAATCACCTGTGAAAATTTGCCTGAGAAAATTTCCCTGGCCTTTTTTTGGAAGCTGGTGCATTTTCACCAACAAACTTGCGCTGGCATCCAAAAAGCAACACCAGTGTCCAAAAATGAGATGCCGGCTCCATTTTGCTAATTTTTTGCCGCTTCATGAATTTCCCACAAATTTTTTGGCGAAGCGAAACGGGACAAATTCGCCTATCAATATTGCAGAGGTTTTATGCATGTGAGCAGCAAGGAAAGGGGTGCACATAGTAGGAGCCGTAGAGGTCAGGGGGTCTTCTTCCAGTGGAACAACTAAAGAGGAGCAGATCCCATGGTTGTTGGGGGGGTGTAGGTCTTTCTCTGTAAAGGAGGCCAGCAATATCTGGGTTATTTATTAAAATGCTAATGTTAAAATCTCAAAATATTCAGGGTTTTTTCACTAGAAAACTCAAATTTTTTGAGGAAAACTTTTTTGAGATTTGTCAGATCCGGATGCTGCAAAAAGGCAGAATCAGAAAATCCACTATCTCAACTCTGTCGAGCTCCTGTATAAGTCAATGGGAGGGGCACCTATCTCAACTGGAAGTTTTTGTGGTCTGCGCTAGGTTTAGACCAAAATCAGACTTTTTCAGGGTTTTCAGGCAAAAATTTGAAAAATTCTAGCAATTCAGAGAAAAGTCGGAAAATTTTGAGAATTGTGGAAAAACCCTGAAAAAAACAAGCAATTTGACTTTTGGTGAGTTTTCCCACAATCCGATTAATTCAAGATTTTTTTTTAATTAATAAATAAGATAAAAATTGGGCATGGGAGTTTGGCCATATTTTTATGAAATATGAGATAAATGCAGATTTTAGTAAATAACCCCCATAATGTATATTATTAATTGATGTAAAGCTACTCCTCTGAGAATCTTTGATCACTTTGTAGTTTGTATTATTTTTTGTGAGATATTACCAATTTTAGACTGCTAATACCACGTCTTTTGGCTCAACTACACGTAGGGGCAGATTAACTATTGGTCGAATTTGAGGGTGAATTTACCCTTGAATTTGAATCGAATTGTGTTTGAATTTAAAACCTTCAAATTCGAATATCGCATTTGAAGGTTTCTACCGCAATTCGAGCAATCGAACGATCGAATAAAGAAAAATAGATCGAACGATTTTAACGATTCGATCAAATTTTTTTTAATTCGATCTAAAAAAGTTTTTAAAAAAACCCTATGGGAGCTTTTATAGCAATAGCAATTCGGTAGGTTTAAGTTGAATAAAAATTTAAAGGGCAAGTAATTCAAATGACGAATATTCAAATAGAATTTTATTCGAACTATTCGAATCATTGATTCGATCGAATTTTCAAAATTCAATGGTCGAAGTGGCCTTCAAAAGTATTTGAATTTGAATCTTTTTGAAAATTTGATCGAATTTCGAATCATTCATGTGTATTTAGTAAATCTGCTCCTTAGTCAACCAACCCTATACTGAGTTTACTATTCAGAGAAGTTCATAGAAAGTGTAAAACATTTCAGCTTGCTGACACTCTGACTTTCAAATATAGCTTTTCAGCTAAAAGCCTGAAATAAGCAGTCTAAAACTGCTGATATTAAATGAATAAAATATTGCAAAAGTGCTGAGTAAGTTTGCATAAATTATTTTTTCTTTGATTGCAGTGATTCTGTTTTTGTGCAATAGTGGCTTAGCCAACGTGAAAAGATACTGAAAATATTATGTTATAATAATAATAATAATAATAATAAAGAAGTCAGAGCTTTACTTACCCAACAATAATTGTCAGAATTTTCAAAATGTTCAGAGATGATAAACTGGATTAAGCAGAATATGATCATTATTGCAGCTTGTTGCTATTCTGGACCAGTTGTAATATCAAATACTGCAGGTTCTACCAACACAGGTCATTCCCATTTAGACAGGTAGGTGGCACTGTCCCACCAAAAGTGGCATACCCGGCTGTACAGTGACCCAAATTCAAAATTCAAAAAACAAATTGAGGTTTTACATTTGTCACAAGAAAGGAATTAAGAATGATGCTGTATCTTATTTTTTTTCTGGTATTTTCTGTATAAAATATATTTTGTATTTTATATATTTTGTTTGTATTTTTTTTGTCACTTAGATTGTAAGCTCTATAGGGCAGGGCCCGCCTTCCTAGTGTCTCGCTTACCGCATGGCATTTAAAGGGGGTAGTTCACCTTTATGTTAGCTTTTAGCATGTTATAGAATGGCTAATTCCAAGCAACCTTTCAGTTTGCCTTTTTTTTCTTTTTCATTAAGCTTCTTCTTCTGACTCTTTCTAGATTTCAAATGAGGGTCACTGACCCCATCTAAAAAAACAAATGCTCTGTAAGGCTACAAATGTATTATTATAGCTACTTTTTATTCCTCAACTTTCTATTCAGGCCTCTCCTATTCATATTCCATATATATATAAATAATTCTATTGCTACTTACTAGTGATGGGCGAATCGGCAGTGTTTCGCTTTGCGAACAGCGAAAAATTTGCGTAACGCAGCCGCGTCTTGTTTTGGACACGCGTGTTTGTTTTTGGAACAAGGCAAAATTTAGCCGGCGTTTCACGAATTTATTGTTTATATAAACTATAGTAGTACTTATCTGTTATCTACTGTGTATCCTGTGCTTGAATTGCTGCCCCCATGGCTACACAACAGCTTGTTTATATAAACTATAGTAGTACTTATCTGTTATCTACTGTATGTCCTGTGCTTGGATGGCTGCCCCCATGGCTACACAGCAGCTTGTTTATATAAACTATAGTAGTACTTATGTGTTATCTACTGTGTATCCTGTGCTTGAATGGCTGCCCCCATGGCTACACAGCAGCTTGTTTATATAAACTATAGTAGTACTTATGTGTTATCTACTGTGTATCCTGTGCTTGAATGGCTGCCCCCATGGCTACACAACAGCTTGTTTATATAAACTATAGTAGTACTTATCTGTTATCTACTGTGTATCCTGTGCTTGAATGGCTGCCCCATGGCTACACAACAGCTTGTTTATATAAACTATAGTAGTACTTATCTGTTATCTACTGTGTATCCTGTGCTTGAATGGCTGCCCCCATGGCTACACAACAGCTTGTTTATATAAACTATAGTAGTACTTATCTGTTATCTACTGTGTATCCTGTGCTTGAATGGCTGGTTTATATAGACCATTCTTGTCTTCCTGAATCAATGTAGGCAAAACTACATTATATTTGAAATACTGTACTTTGATCCAATTTCAGTTTTTGATGTTACTGTTCCTTTAAGTAGTACATTTTTCAGTAACCTAAAAACACATTTAAGAACCTGAGTCAGAGTGTTAGTTGGCCTCCTAGTACAGGATCTTTTATCCGGAAACCTGCTATCCAGAAAGAGATGAATTTAAGGAAGCCCATCTCCTATAGACTTTATTGAAATAATTCACATTTTCAAATGATTTAATTTTTCTGTGTAATAATAAAACAGTATCTTGTACTTAATCCCAACTGAGATATTATTAATTCTCATTGGAAGCGAAACAATCCTATTGTGTTTAATTCATGTTTTATTGTATTTTAAGTAAATGTAAGGTATGGAGAGCCAAACTATGAACAGATCCCTTATTCAGAAAACCCCAGGTCCAGGGCATTCTGGATAACAGGTCCCATTACTTTTCAGCACCTTAAAATAAGTATGAATTCCATGGTAAACATTATTTCATTGAATGCCACTAGGTGGCACATGGGTTCTACACTGGCACAAGAGCTGCCACACGGTCCATGCCGAGCGCCAGTATTTTTCCAACAAAATTATCTTTTTTTTTTTTTTTTTTTAAATCCTGGCAAGGGAAAAACTGAAAAAGCAATCCTTCAAGTGGTACAAGCATGATGATGTTGCCGCGGGATTTACATTTTTGGTTATTTTCTAGTTGAAGATTAAAAAAATAGATAATTGTACATGAAATGAAGATATTAACCTTGCCATCTCCTTATTTGTGTTGTGCAGTCTTTCTTACCCTTTAAATGTTGCCTTATGCTGTAAGAAACAGAGACAAGGGGAAAGTATGAGTTTGAGCGGGACTTTTTGCACCCACCTTTTCTGACAAAGTCCAGTTAGGTGAAGGCTATTATTTACTGCCATTTGCTTTTTGTTTAAAGGGTAAGGCATTTTTAGTAGCTTAAAGCACAAGGTGGCAAATTCACTAAGATCTGAAAAATCACCAGTGCAGTCTTCGCTAGCTTTCGCTGAACTTTGCCAGGCGAATTTTCGCCAGCGCTACGCAAATTCACTAAAGTGTTAATTTAGGATCAGGTCAGCAAATGGTAGTGTAGTTGCGCTAGTGTTACTTCGCTAGACAAAGCGCAATTACGCTAGCGAAGCCTAATTTGCATACGGCACGAATTTCAAAATATAATAGAAGTGTATGTTCCAGCCACTACATTCCACTACACAAGCCCAGGAAACCTTCTATAAATAAAATAAAGTTGTCCTATTGCCCTACATGTGCCCCCTGTATAGTTGTGTTGCCATATGTTAGGAAATGTAGGGGGGAAGGAGGGTAACCTCCCCAAAAAAACAATCTTTTTCAGACTATCACCCACAATGGTAAAAAATGCCAAAGCGTTTTTTTGGGACCTAGAAAAATTTTATAGTTTTTTTTCCAACTCCTATCTTTTCTATTGAACTTCACCTGGTCTGAGCAGGCGAAGTGAAGTCTAGCGTAAGTGGTAACGTTCAGCAAAAAGTTGATCTAAGTCAATATGGGTAATTATGATCCTTCGTCAGTGCGCAAATTCGCCTGGCGCAAGGGTGCAAAGTTGCCCAAGTCTATCTACTTCGCTAGCGTAAATTCGACCAGAGCCGGTGTTAGTGAATTTGCAAAGTTACGATTTGACGTCACGCTGGCGAATTTACGCTAGCGTTAGACGCTTCGCGCTTTAGTGAATTTGCCCCAAGGTGTCTCAGTATTTTTAATATATTCATAATGCGGTGAGCGCTGAGGAGTTCTTGTCTTTACCTGTATGAATTTTGTGGTCACAGGCTCATTGTACCCCTACCTAATGGTTTCACATTTAGAGGCAAATTTACTATTATTCCCTAATTCGAGGGCTTTTATCCCTCGAATTCAGCCGAAATTCGATAAGCATTCGACTATCGAATGCTTATGGAATAGTTTTAGACTATTTTTACTTCGATATTCAATTTCTCTATGAAATCATACGATCGAATACCAACCGTTCGATTTCATGAAAAAATCGGGAAATTTCCTCCGATCGCTCGAAAAATTCATACGATTCTAGCAGGTGATAGAAAACAAAGCCTATGGGGGGCTTCCCATAGGCTTCTATTGCAATTCGGTAGGTTAAATCTGGCGAAGTAGGCAGTCGAATAAAAGTTTTAAGTTTAAGTCCTTCGATCATCGAATGGTCGAATTATCAAATATCCGATCATTCGATCTATTCAATCTATTCGATTAGAATCTATTGAATTTTGCGTATTCGATGACTGAATATTTTTTGCATATTCGAATATCTGAAAAATCTGAATTCGATCGAATTCGATCAAACTTCGATCTATTCACACAAATTTTGTAAATCTGCCCCTTAGTGTTGAGTACAACTTTCCATTTTATGTTATAGCTTATACAGGAACTGTGACCAGCTCCATGTTGTAGCTCCCACCCAAGCCATGGAGGTTGCACCTTAGGGGCAAATTTACTATTGGTCGAATTTCAAATGGAAAAGAATTTGAAACTCGACCACGTGAACAGGTAGGTAAGTAAAATCCTTCAAATTCGAATATCGAATTCGAAGGATTTTACTGCAATTCGATTGGTCGAACGATTGAATAGGAAAAATACGATCGATTCTAATGATTTTTTCCATCGATCGAATTTTACTTATTCGATCAGAATTCATGAAATCTAATTCGGTAGCTTTGATCTGGCGAACTAGGTGGTAGAATAAAAACCTAAAGGGGAAGTACTTTGTTAGTTGAATGGTTGAATATTCGAATGAAATTTTATTCGAATCATTCGATTCGATCGAATTTACAAAGTTCACTGGTCGAAGTGGTCTTCAAAAACATTCGAATTCGAATGTTTTTGAAAATTCGATCGAGCTTCGAATCCTTCATGTGAATTTAGTAAATCTGCCCCTAAATGTCCTCTCTCCTAACTGTTACCCATCACCTAACTTGCATGGCATGCAGATGCCCAAACAAGAACCAACGACAGGTGAGGCAACAGTGGAACCAATAGTGCCCCAATAGGCAGAAATTCATAAGGCCTTCTATCTTATGTCCTAATCAACGGTTTTGTATTTTTAATTTACTTTTGTTTTGGATTTTTTGGGAAATCTCACTACATATTTTAATTTTTCTGCCCACTGTGGACCCTTTACTCATCCAGCACAAGGTGCAAAGCACACCCAGACATTCGTGCTATTTGAACAAACTTAAGGAGCATGTTGTTGCACCCCTTAGTGCTCTTGCTTCTGGGGATTCTGTAAATGATTATGTTGCTATAGTTCTTTATTAGTGATGGGCGAATTTATTCGCCTAGGTCGAATTCGCTGCGAATTCCCGCGATTCGCCGCTGGCGAATAAATTCGAATCACCAGCGAAATTTCGCCGAAAAACGAGTCGCGCGTCAGTCGAGCGTCGTTTTTGACGTGACGCGCCGAAAACGACGCGCGACGCAAACGACGCGACGCGTCAAAGTTGACGCGCGACAAAATCGTCCCGCGAGTCGTTTCGCTAATTTTTCGCCGATTCACGAATTTCTCTAGAAATTCGCGAATCTCTAGACGAAGCGAATCGCGGGAGATTCGCCCATCACTATTCTTTATCTATTGTGTGTGTATGAATAAGTGAAATTAATGCAGTTTGGGCTATGAAGGTCGCTCAAAAGAGTCATTGTGCAGTTGCTTAACAGCCTGAAGATCTCACAGTCACCATGATACTAGTAAATGAAGACTCAGATGTGACGTTTGATTTACAGACATTTTTGTGCTCTGAAAAGAACACGTGTGTTCTTCCACTGTTTCTTTCAAAAAATTATGCTATCATGTCCTTAGAAGTAACATCAACATTTTGAATTCAAACCTTCAGCACCAGCTGCTATGTTCTGGCATTGTTCAGGGTGATGGCACACTTCTTAGAGCATTCTTCACTGTGGAGGATCAACCACTGATCAGTTCATGCAACATGTTTCTAGAAGAAGACGTATTCCACTAATGAAGGGGACTTCTCACGTGCAATTTAAATGTAAATGTTACCAGAAAGCCAAAATCTCTAATGAAGAGGGCTTGGTATATGCCTTTTCAATTACACTTTGATGATGAGGGTCGAAGGAAACCACAGATGAAGCCTGATCTGATCACATGGACTTAGAAAAATAAATTCATAATGAGTCTTATTATTAGTGCTAAGGCTAGTGACATTCAATGGCACAATTACCACTTTCTAATGATAAAACAAAATCCTGCTATGAAAACATTCTGCTTCACACAGGAACACTTTTGTGTTTTTGTAATTGTTAAGGATGACCATTTGTGCATGACGAAGACCATGGCCAAACACTTTCAATTAAAAATCTAAGACTGGGCTTAGAGATCACTGAGAGAAAACCTGGTTGGCCCCAGACCTGTTGTTTACCCTGCCGTACACAGTTGTGTTGAGTGTAGGCTGCATCATAGGGGGATTGGAGTTACGGGTGGGAAGGGGAGTGAGGTGAGGAGGTGTCAAGGTCACAAGGCTCAGATGCTTAGGAGTCAGGACCAAGGAGGAATATGTATGCAGTAAAGTCCAATTCCTGGTATCCAAAGGATATAGGATTTGGGCAGGCGGTGATTAGCAAGGGGAACGTCAAAGCAGAAGGTGAGGAACCGGAGAATCAAGTCAGAACAAGAAGTAGGAGGGCCCAGAAAAACTCACATTTTTAAAGTTTTTAGAGATATTTGTAATTTTTAGTGCATAGTTCATTCAGTGCATTTTTTTTCTATACATACTTTTTTTTATTCAATTCTTTTCATATCTCTAATGGCAATCATGGTCTCAGAGAAGTAGAGTTTAATCATAGTTTCAAAAAGCTCTTAATAAGATTAAAATGTAACCTTTATTCCCTTGAGCCTCACAATAACTTCACCATGTCTTCTACTACCATTTTTGCCTATGATAATGCCTTACTGGCTGACACATCACTATAACAAGGTTACATGTTTCAATTCACATTTTATTCCCAAATTGCTACTGTGAAGGTGGTTCCAGTGTTCATATATAAAGGTCCTACACATTCTCTTTATTCTCTCTTGTCAATTAACATTTTTTTGGAGATGTTTTTGGGGAGTAGGAAGCATGCAGAGAGTAAAGCCTCAAATAGCTGTTGGTAGGAGAACCTAGCAATAGCAAATAGTGACATTTTGGCAAGATGGTGGAACTGACACATCATATTAGGGTTGTCTGACATACAGATTGAAGGTCCTTCAACAATGGCAATAGGTCTATAGGTAGTAGTGCCCTATGGACCCAAACAAAGTTAATTTTGCCCTGGACTTCTTTCCATCTTATTGTTGCATAAACAGGCCCAGATTTTGGACTTGGTCGCTCCTAGGCCTGCTGGGTCCTAGTTCACATGCCCTCGCAAGCACACGCTCCCCCCAAATCTTGGCCTGTGCATAAGCTAAACCTAAGTATTAAAGTCAAATTCCTATTCTTAGCAACAACTTTCTTGCCAAACACAACAATATTAGTTAGACATCAATTACTTATACATATTAACTAACATCATATTATGGCTGTCTGACCTACAGATCTTAACAGCTGTTGAAGGTCAATGTGTGTCCTTCAACAATGGCTATAGGTCTATAGGTAGTAGGGTCTTATGGACACAAAAAAAGTCAATTTTGCCCTGGACTTCCTTTCATCTTATTGTTGGATAAACAGATTTCGGGCTTGGGCGCCCTAAGCCCGCTGTGTCCTAGTGCCTGTGCCCTCGCAAGCGCACACTCCCCCCCCCCAAATCTTGGCCTGTGAATAGACTCGTATTAAAATTAAATTCCTATTCTTATAAACAACTTTTTTTGCCAAACACTAACAACAATATAAGTTAGACATTAATTACTTATACATATAAATTTTGTTAATGACTAAAGGCAAGGTCAGGGAGTTAGTCTCTAGCACAGTGCTCTCATCTTATCTTTCACGTGTGAGATTCATATTTGAAAAGAAAAGAGAGCCCATAGTGAATCACACAAATCTCTCTCTGAATTCACCCCTTTGCTCCACGGATGTCTCCGAAAATACAGCGAGCTATTTCATTTTATCAGAGTACACACCATAAAATACTGATTATGCTACACAGCTAAAAAGAAAGAATGAATTTAAATGTCTGTATTTTCCTTTCCCTTCGTTAATTTTTATTGCCGTATATTATTGGTGCTCTGGAAGAGAGAGGCTTTCTGTTCGGTTTCATTTTTAAGGTTGTCGTCCATCTCCACCCCATCCTGGTGGAAACTAAGGAGCGTTATCTTATTTCAAAACCCAGAAAATCACACCTTTCCGTCTTTGTTCTTTGATACAGCCAAATAAGCAAAGCCATTCAGCTGGTAAACAAGCTGCGCTCAGATGGTAACTAAATGTTATAGCACCAGACTAGTATTTGGTAATGCAATGGAAGTAACAGAGTAACTGCTTTGTAAACAGCTAGGACTCTGTTTTAGCATATGGAAGTGTGAGAGGGAGAAACGCAACATTGTACGGCCAAAGTAGTCCCAGTTCAATGGTCATTTCTGTAAATATATTGAAGATTGCACCCATTGACCCTAAGGGCAGTCCACACGGCAAGATTCAGGGAAATTAGTCACCAGAATTAGAATTTACATTTTAGCAGGTGCAAGACATGGGTAAGCAATTCAGGGAGATTAGTCGCCCCCAACGAAGCGCCAATTAGTCGCCTGGTGACTAATCTCCGTGAATCTTCCCGTGTGGACTAGACCTAAACATATGTCAGCAGCATCTGAATGTCAGACGAGTATACATACAACTGCAGTGTGGATATACATAGTAACATAGTAAGTTAGGTTGAAAAAAGACACAGGTCCATCAAGTTCAACCTTTTTAACTTTTTTTTAAACCTGCCTAACTGCTAGTTGATTCAGAGGAAGGCAAAAAAAAAATCTGAAGCCTCTCCAATTTGCCTCAGAGGGAGAAAAAATGCCTTCCTGTCTCCAAAATGGCAGTCGGACTAGTCCCTGGATCAACTTGTACTATGAGCTATCTTCCATAACCCTGTATTCCCTCACTTGCTAAACACCATCCAACCCCTTCTTATACCTATCTAATGTATCAGCCTGTACCACTGATTCACTTCCCTCCCTGTAACACCCCTTTCCCTCCTTTCCTCTAATCTCATTGGCTCCCTCCTGTCTGCTGGGAGGAGCTACTGGTGAATAAAGCATCCAACCCCTTCTTATACCTATCTAATGTATCAGCCTGTACCACTGATTCAGGGAGACAATTCCATATCTTCACTGCTCTCACTGTAAAAAAAACCCCTTCCGAATAGTTAGATGGAGTCTATTTTCTTCTAATTGGAATGGGTGACCTTGCATCAGCTAGAAAGACCTGCTGGTAAATAAAACATTAGAGAGATTATTATATGATCCCCTTATATATTTATACATAGTTATCTCTCCTTAAGCGCCTCTTCTCCAGCGTGAACATCCCCAATTTGGCCAGTCTTTCCTCATAGCTAAGATTTTCCATACCTTTTACCAGCTCTCTAATACAATAACGTCCTGTTTGAGTGAGGGAGACCAAAACTGTACGGCATATTCTAGATGTGGCCTTACAAGTGCTCTATAAAGTGGAAGAATGACCCCCTCCTCCCATGACCTTGATGCTGCTAATTGGCATTGTTTGCTACAGCCAAGTTTATCATCTACAAGGACTCCTTCTCCATTAGGGATTTGCCTAGTGCAGTCCCATTAAGGGTATAAGTGAATATTTTTACATCCCAGGTGCATGACTTTACATTTATCAACATTGAATCTCACTTGCGACTTAGCTGCCCAGTTTGTCAAGATCCTCTGCAAACACTGATACATTACTTACAATACCCTCCTCTAAGTCATTAATGAACAAGTTAAATAAAAGTGGACCCAATACCGAGCCCTGAGGGACCCACTAAGAACCTTACTCCAAGTAGAGAATGTACCATTAACAACCACCCTCTGTACCCGATCCTGCAGCCAGTTCCCTATCCATGTGCAAACGACTTCATTAAGCCCAACAGACCTTAGTTTAGAAAGCAGTCCTTTGTTGAAATCCAAATAGATCACATCTACTGCCCCCCCACAGCATCTTACCTACCTCATCATAAAAAGCAATCAAACTTGTTTGACATGATCTATCCTTCAAATTTGTCTGGCATGACCTTTCCTTGTTGGAGTGTTTCATTCCAGGTCAGTCTTTTTAAAGTGTTCCATCAAGTTTTTATGTTCCAATTTTGTAAATAAATGAGCAAACTGAGTTTTGTTTTCATTTTAAGTTTATTTGAAATTTGAATTTGATTTTTGATAAATAAGCCCACATGTATTTAGAATGTGGGAGGAAACTGGGATACCCAGAGGAAACACATGCAAACAAAGGGAAAACATACATACTCCTTGAAGATAGTGCCCTGAATGGAATCGAATCTAGGGCCCCCAAATATCTCAAAGCTAAATATATGGAGAGTTTATTCCATTTTAAAGAAGGAATGGAGTTTCACACTTCGGCCACATTTCTGATACATTTTATTGGTGTTGCAGCACTTTTAAGTGGAAAGCTTAACAAAGAATGCTTTAAATTATATTTTGGGCTTCTGTACCAGCCCAAGGCAACCCCAGCCCTTTAGCAAGGAAGATCTCTAAATCTGAAGATGCTCCAGTAGCTCCTCATCTTCTTTTCTGCTGATTCACTGCACATGCTCTGAGCTGTCAGCTGTCTGTGTTTAGGGCAGGCTCACAATATACAGTATATATAAAATATAACAAGTCACAATAAAAGACTGATTGGTAATTAATTCAGCTTCAAATTACATGACATCTCAGAAACCATTGTAATTGCCATTACAATTTAATAATCAGATTTAGCTTAACTTCTCAACAGAAGCCCAGGGCCCAATGAGCATGTGCAGTGTCATACTCCTAACAAAATACTGATATAGGGATACTGAAACTTTAGGCATATAATATCAGAACATCAGTCTGTTTAAAATCTGTCTGATAAAACTTTACAAAAAAAATGTTTTCCCCAGTTAATAATGATTGATTTTCCTATGGGGAAGATGTTTGGTGCATCCTGTTTTTGAACTGTGTTGAATTGATTACAGTTTCTCAGATATATTTCTAGCTGATTTGTTAATACAGTTTCTTGAATTTTTATAAATAGTAATTTGATCAACCTTCAACTGAAATTTTTTTTTTTACTGGAAGCAGCAGAGTTGAGCCCCAGCATATCATTTATGATATCGAAGGTAGGTTCACAGTGGCTACATTGCAAAGTCTTAAGACTGGTCATGGTCTATGACTAGTCTTGGTCTTCCTTGCAAGTAGCAAACATTTCCCAACAAGTATCATGGTAACACTTGCCCATGGGACTGCAGTGTTCATTGAAATGGCACTTGTTGCCCCCCAAAGTTGCAGGCTAATAGAGCCCTCACTCTGGTTTGGGGTAACAGTAGTGTCATGAAAAAAAATTAGCCCCGTCAGTGCTAGGACATTCTCATCAGGACGGAGCTCTCTTTGACACCTAGGGGCTGATTTATCAAAGGTTGAATTTTTTTTTACTTCAAATGAACTCGAATTACCTCGAAACTCGAATGGTATCTTTTTTTATGAAAAAACTTGAATGTCTATAATTCAAACAAATGTCGCTGACCCGAAAACTTGACTCGAATTCGAACCAAATTCAAATGCAATTCGAATTGAGTTTTTCTCTGAAAAAAACTTGAATGGCAGGAAGACTATTAACTTCTTCAAATAGGTCAGTTGACCTCTGCCATGAACTTCTACATGAACTCGGTACCTATAAGCTTCAAATTAGAATTTTGAATTCAGATTAAAATTTTGAATTCAGATATAGAATTCAAATTGTACTTGGTGGTTTTAAATTCAGAATTTTGACCTAAAAAAACCCCAAAAATTTAATTCAAATTTACCATTCGACCCTTATTACTGTAAATCTGCCCCTTAGCTCTTATCCCTCTATGCAACCGTACTTTGCATTAACCTACACTTAAGAGGACTCTATAATAACCTTCTCTAAAACTGAAATCCTCCCAGAGCCCCCCAACTGATCATAAAATAAACACATTTTGTAAAGAACACTAATCACGTTGGACATCTCTATGCAGTTGGCTCGTATGTTAATAGAACTGTCACTTTAGATGTATGTATCTCTATGGCCAAAGTATCTGTGTCTATATAATGACTTTGTGTGTTGGCGTTGCTATGAACGCTCATAGAGATGTAATTGCAAGAGTCTATATTTGTATCAAAGTCTTGCTGGAGTGTGAGAGTCACTTTTCATGTTGACAAATATATAGGTTTGTCTGTTTCCAATAGATTGTGTAAGGTCAGCCTGCACCTAATAAAATTGGTGTTAAAATGTCTCTCTTGCACTTGCTGGTAACTGAGACCTTCAATTCTATTTCAGCCTGAAATTCCTGTAGATCCTTGTGTATATTGTGCAAGACATTCTTTATTACGGTGTTCTATTTTTACCCACCTATCTGGGTGAAAGTATTTCTGTGGTTCATTAATCCATTTTGGCTTCATAACAAAGGTCCTCAAAGTATTTTAAATACTTTTTTTTAATACATAAGACATATCCAAACAATCTACAGGTATGGCTCTATCATCCAGGAGCTTATTATTGAAAAAACTTTGAAAGCCGCCAATGCCATTCCTTACAGGATATTCTTTAAATAGATCATTATTTCCTTTTCCCAAATTATAAAAAAGGAAATTATGTTTGATTGCCATTAACTAGCCCAGCCTAAATCCACCATTCTGGATAATGGATTCCATATCTGTAAAATACTGTAATCTGCAGAAGAAGAAAAACACGAGTTAAAGGACAAGGAAAGGTAAGGAAATAAAATCCCATTTTTACTTTCTTTAATGAAAAAGAAATCTATCTCCAATATACTTTAATTAAAAAATAGCTACCGTTTTATAAGAAACCTAAATGTAAGCAGTGAAATTCTCCCTTCATTTCGTGCTGTTGATAGGAATTTGCAGACGGTCCCTAACTTCTGGCAGGGAAACAATCATACTTATGAACAGCAGGGGGAGCCCCCGCCTTACTTACCAGTCATGCAGAGCTCCAGCAGCTTTGTTTTTTGATCATCGATGACGATCCCAAAGGGCAGGACAGGATTTACGGAAACAAGAACTCAGGATCAGGACCAGAACAGGATCTCAGGAACAGAAACAAGGTCTCAGGAGCAGGAACAATATCACAGGAACATTTATTTCCTGGTTAGGCAACCTCGAAAAATGAAGTGTTACGTATCGAAGAACAGCTGTAAGTGAAGAGGAACTTTTGATGCACCTCGAACTCAAACTTTAAAACTGGCTTGATTCTCAAACTGACAAATATACATCCATAGTCCAACAATACTGGTTGGAAATTAGGTGGCCACCAAACACTTACTAATAATGGTACAAAGGCATGTTGTATGGCATTATTGGTACATGTATGACACATTCTTTCAAAATCATAGTATCAGAAACAAGCATTAGCATCTGCCCAGATGTTTGGCAGAATACCTTGGGAACACTATGATGCAACAGGACTGGGAGGTATAAATGAAATCCACATGATTCTGCTGCTTAATTGGAGGAAACTCAGTTGTAACCTCATTTCTCAACACTCTGGGCTTTCTGGTTGAATGAAGATTATGTAACTGTGACTCTCTGTCAAACTTCAGCCAATGTGACCTTTACTGTCAAGGAAGCTTTGATTGCTGATATAAAAATGTTTGATTATCGTTAATAGATAATGTATTTAACTAACCATCTGATAATGGGATTGGAATATCTCTGGGTATACACTACTGACAAAACCTCATCTGCAATAGAGCAATTGTTTTGTAGCTTCAGTTATGTCTCATATATATATATATATATATATATATATATATATATATATATATACTGTTTCTTGTTAAACTCTTATGTGTGCGTGTGTGTGTAAAGAGAGAGAGAAGCCTAATAAGAAACAGGAATTTTGAAGGAGAGCCAACAAATGAAAGGCCGTTATGCACAGCTACATAGCTTGAATTGAAAAGTTTCCTTAGTACAGTATTAACTTTGACCTAGCTGATACATTAAGGGGCCCATTTATTTTTTTGGTTGAGGTTTTAAAGGGGAAAAATCAAATTGTCCAAGGCAAACAAATCTTGAATTTTTAGAGATTTATAATACCCCCAAAGCTGCAAAGTAATCAAATTCAAAACTATTTGATCTCAAACCTGTAGAAGTCAATGGCAGATGTCCCTGAAGTTGTTTCCTGACATCGTAATCTGCACTGGATAATATGACAAAGCTGAAGTTTTGGAAAACGACAGAAAAAGTGCTTTTGCTAATTTCTTTTCTTATTTATCTCCCAGTAGCTCGAGAGGTCTGATAAAAATCAGAAACACCAAAAATTGAAAGAAAATTGTTACCCTCAAAAGTAAAGCTGAAGTTTTCTTGCATTGATCCAAAAAAGTGGAGTTTTCGCAGAGACAATTAGGAGTTTTACAGGGTGTAGCAATACATTTTTAGCCTTCCAGAGCATTCCTTTTTAGATGGGGGTCAGTGACCCCCATTTGAAAGATGGAAAGAGTCAGAAGAAGAAGGCAAATAATTCAAAAACTAGACAAAATTAATAAAGAAGACCAACTGAAAAGCTATTTATAATTGGCCATTTTGTAACATACTAAAAGGTAACATAAATGTGAGCCACCCCTTTAAGATGCTAAACATTATATGAGAAAGGAATTAGGGCTGAAAGGAATTAGTAAACCCATTTGAAAGGTTTGAATCAAAATTTAAATCAAACAGAGAGACACCACCAGTGGAGATCATTTGTGGAGCAATAGGTTCCATGTTAAGTCTAGCAGTCATGTTTATGCATCAAGTCGCTGTACTGATGTGCAATGCTAGCCTATGGTTAACCTAGTACAGCAATTATAGGCCCATGTGACTCAATGTTTGGCAGAAATCCCAGGAGCTCATCTCTCCTAAAGTTCCACCACTGATGTAATATCTCATGGCTGAAGCTACAAGGTTCAAACTTGGTAAGGCAAATGCAAGGACATTTATGATTCATTTGATCCAAACAAAATGGATGTGATTAAGAATGGATCCGCAAATCCATCAGGAATGGATACATGTTGTCAATGTTGAATATGGAAATGGCCTGATTAAAAACCCAAATTACTTGAGGCCCAAGAAAATAAGTTAAATGGATACTGTCATGGGAAAAGTGTTTTTTTTTTTCAAAACACATCGGTTAATAGTGCTACTCCAGCAGACTTCTGCACTGAAATCTCAAAAGTGCAAACAGATTTTTTTATATTCAGTTTTAAAATCTGACATGGGGCTACACATATTGTCAGTTTCCCAGCTGCCCCAGTCATGTGACTTGTGCCAACACTTTAGGATGGAACTACTTTCTGCCGGCTGTTATTAGTTCTTAGATCTACCAGGGAGCTGTTATCTTGTGTTAGGGCTATCTAGTTACCTTCCCATTGTTCTTTTGTTAGGCTGCTGGGGGGAGGTGATATCACTCCAACTTGCAGTAGAGCAATAAAGAGTGATTGAAGTTTATCAGAGCACAAGTCACATGACTGGGGGCAGTTGGGAAACTGACCATGTCAGATTTCAAAATGGAATATAAAAAATCTGTTTGCACTTTTGAAAAATGGATTTTAGTGCAGAATTCTGCTGGAGCAGCACTATCAGCTGATGAGTTTTGAAAAAAACATGTTTTCCCATGAAAGTATCCCTTTAAAGGGACCTGCAGCTGCATGAGAGAAAAAGAAAAAAAATAAAGTAAACTTTTAATTGAATGACAGGCCTTAAGGCAGATTTTTACTTCAGGTTGACTTTAATTAAAGACGCTTTCAAATAAATGGCAGTTGGCTTCACACATTGGTGACAGAGAATGACAGGTCTATTTAGCTTGACTCCTGGGATCCACATGGACTGTTTTCATACTACAGAAAAGTCTCTTGTGAGGCTGGAAACCTCTATCCACTCGAAGAAGAACCATATCTTGCGTTAATGGGATGAGGAGAGCCTTGCCTGTGTGAAAGGAAAGGATTCCTGATGTCAAACTGTCAACAAGAGTGGCAAGGTCTAAACCTTTCCTGAATCCCTTTTTACAAATGGCAGGCATATTGTCTGCTGTGTTTGACACCTCATAAAAACAATAAGAGCCAGTGCATAGGGCTACTTGGATTAACCTTAACTCGAATGAACGTTAAGGCTTTCAGTGCATCTTTACAGGTTGTTTACTGGAGATTAGATTCAGTATTTATAACAAAAAAAGGCATGGAATGAAAGGGTAAAGTGTCCAGCTGCTTTCCAAATGCACAGTAATTGAATGGGGACCTTAGAATAGACAACAATATATTTCCCCCTTTATTTTTTATTAGCTATGGGAAACAGAGTTAGAATTATTGAGCAGGTCAAATATCTGAGATGGCTTTCCAAAACAAACATCTTATTCCAAAGAGTTCCAAGTCTTAGTAACAGTAGTCCTGTTATCTGTGCCACCCCACTTCTTTGTGTAAATATTTAAATGTAAAGACAAAAAGGAATGTTGAAAGAGAGGAAGAGAAAAACAGAAAGTTAAATTAGATAAACAGTAGCTGAGCCTGCATAAACATCATGATTAGGTTGCCACAAATAATACGGTAGATGGAACATCACATGGGAACATAAAGACATTGCCTGCTCCATGTGGATTTCCGAAGATTGTTTGTACACACGGAATAGGTTTTATGATATCTTTTGCCTAACAGTGGACAGAGGTGGATGAAAACCATCTGCAGAAGTTGCATAACACATGTTAAGGTCACTCAGAGGGTCTATCTATAAGTGTTATATGGTCCATGTTATTCTCAGGTGTTGAATGAGTCCCCTGGTGTTCAGATGTCTGGTATTTTATGACTGATGTGACTCTAGCACTCTAGATATTGAAAACCCCATGTTCCTGTATAGATGCTGCAGGCTTATGTCTTACATATATGAACAGGACCTCAGGTGGCCTCCCTTAATTTTCTTATGGATAATACAGCTCACACAGTATGCAGTTATTGGCACTGTAAACTGTAAATAGGTCAATGTGTATTCTCTCACAGGCACACAAAGTAGGGGTAGCTTAGCAGACAGCTAAACTACCGATATTGTTGCTTTTATATTGCATGCTGGTTTTGGAAATCCAAACCAATACTCTACCAGAAGTCCATATTTGCCTCATACTTTTCTTCTGAAGCCCAGTTTATCTAATTCAGTAGATGTGCATTGCTGTTGATGTTAAACAGACATCTGGGTTTTCCATATGGCTGTTCATAACAATCTGTATTTCCATGTACAAAATGAGTTGGAATTCTGGATGGGTGCATTGATGGTCTAAGTCAGGGGTCCCCAACATGTTGCTCACCAACCCATTGGATGTTGCTTCCAGTGTCCTCAAAGCAGATGTTTATAAATTTATAATAATTCCTGGTTTGGAAACAAGTTTTGGTTGCTTAGAAACCAGGTCTGTTGACAAACAATCCACACAGGAGCTGCCATTAGTCAATCACAGCCCATAATTGGCACCTCCAGGAACCTTTTTAGGGCTTATGTTGCTCTCCAACTTTTTAACATTGAAATGTGTCTCACAGGTTAAAAAGGTTTGGGATTCCTGTTCTAAGTGAGCTGCACATTTCATAAATTTTTGATAAACCTCATTCTGCTCCGAACTAGCTTACCTTGAATATGATAAAAGGGATAGAAACCCACCAAAAATAATCTTACTTGCAAGAGTGCAAGGAATTGTGTCAGTTTCACTAACGTGTAAACATTGTATTGTTCTATTTAGTTTAAATCATCTATGCATCCCCAAACTTCTATTAAAGTATAACTGAGCTTCTCTGGACAGACAGACAGATCTGTCATTCCAAGCAAGATCTTCCTATGGGTATAAAAGCTGCTTACATCTGTACCAACAAATATGACTATTTATTATTTGCTTGGATCCTCGGGTAACATTAGACTAAGGATTGGATTGTCTTTTTAACATACAGTAAGTAGAACAGCAAAGAGTTTCTTTCAACATATTTCTAATCTAAACATTGTTAAATGTTTTGGGAATATAAGGAAATCAAAATGATAAGTGTTCCATAAGAAGGTTAAAATGCAGAATGAGGCATTATCCCTTCTAATGCACCCATTTTTTTCACTGATTGCATCCAAGGGACAAGTGTTTCACTATTTAAAAATCAAACATTGCCTTATAGCTTGTTGTTAGGAGTGCTGCCAAGGCAGAGCAAAGGTTAAAAACTACTGTGGACCAACAGCCAATCCGATCTCATGGGAGGCTTTTTAGGGGCTGAGGTCACCTGACTCCGTAGCCTGTTCAACAGTGTTCTTGAGAGTTGGTAGCTGAATCTCCGCGTTCTTGTGATTAGCAAAACCAGCCTGTCAGTTTTCTAGTTAAACCGAGCGGTTTTCTTCCTTTGTTGTTTAAGCGAATTGCTTCATTTAAGTTGTTCATTTCTCGGCATTCATTTGACCTTTGTAACTGAGTGCACGTCCAGCCACTTGGTAAACGAGGTGATTTATTCTTAGCGTTTAGGGAATAGGCCATTCCTGTTTAGGTGCCTCTGAGAGGACATAGTGTTAGGCTCTACTTCCCCACTACCGGTTACAGTATCAAGTCCGAAATAGTAACATTGTTGCGGAGGGTGTGCTGGTCAGTGAGACTTTCAATTAGCTGGTTACCACTCGCACGCTGCAGCGGTTAACTCTTTCCAGCTCTGTAGTTATCAACCGTGTATTTCGCTCCCTGCTACTGGGATCCGAGTCGGGCATTTGCGTAACACTTGTGTTTTTTCTTAGTCAAAGTTGTCCAAGTATTGATTATAATCTGCACAAATAAATCTGTTACTTAAGATATTGTCTTCCTCCAAATCCATCCTAATCTATTCCTCTTTTCCATTGTGCATCGTCACTGGCCTCTGTTAGTTGTTAAACATCATTGATTATTCTGGTAAATAGGGAGAGAGCAGTGACCAGGTTTATAGAACAACAGAACCCAGGTTGTCAAATAAATGCTTGCAATACACCTTGCCTTTAGTAAACACTTGATGACTGGAAAATGAGGCTTTGGTTTGTTGTCATGCTAGATCTGGTATAATTGTTTCATTGTTTTACTTGTCCAGACCTATTAGCCACTCCTTTCTGCCTCTCCTGTTTTCTGTGCAAGAGCTTTGTTATTTTTTTTAATTTTTTTTATGGATTTAGTGAGTTTTGTATATTTTCTCATAAGGCAAAATAACACGTTCTCTCAATAATTCCTACAAGAGACCAAAATAAAATGGACTAAATAGTTTCTTTTCTTTACCATACAAACGTTTACACGTCATTTGTTCAGATCTGGTCAGTGTCAGGAGTGCTTAGTTGCAGAGTGAACAACTTCCCATCGTGGATGGTGGCACTCCATTGCCATGTAGTGATGTTATCATGTTGTGTTATGATGTGGCAGTGTGTGATGTCCTCACACCATTTTTGGGGTGAAAATACAAAATAAAAGGATGCTAGCGACTCGGGTTCAATGTCCGAATATAGGCCTTCTTGGTGAAGTTCCTTGGTGGTCCTAAATTGGCGAAATGGCTATTTTGCCATGATCCTTTTATTCCTGACCTCCTGCCTTGATTCTAACTTCTCTACTTGCTGCCTGCCTTGATATTTTGCCTGGATACGACTACAAACCTTCTTAACCCTTTGGATATCATGATTTTAAACTTTACTATATACAACTACCTCCTTGGTACCAACTCCAACCTACTAGAGCCACCAGACCCTGACAGTCTAGAAGTATCCCTGACCACCTGGTCATGTAAGGCCTGGGTTGACTTTAACAAACCATCCTGTTATCCTATGGGAAGGAAGATGAGCTTTCAAAGGTGATCATTTTATCTGATTGCAACCCTGCTACCTAGAGTGACAAAGTCTGTTTACCATAATAACCCCCAAATCCTTCTCAGTTAAGAAATCCTCAGCATGCTATACTGTATGCTGTACATAACTGCACATTTATCAACCTTACATCTCATCTGCTCCCAGTCAACGCAATTTATTCAAATCAACTGAGCGTTGGAGATCGGCTTCATGAAATTAAATTTTTGCACAAGTTAGTATCATCAACAAACACAGAGAACATACTTTCAATTACAACTAGTCATTTATTAATGAGTTAAATGCAATGTTACAGAGATTTAATATGACCAGTAACATTGAAAATAATGTGACAATATATCATGAATGAGCACGGCAAATCTCTACAGCAAATAAGCAGGATTAAGTATATAATCGTCATATCTCTAAAGAACTGGTAGTAGGAGAGAGAAAAGAAAAGGTGAGAACTGTAAAGATACAGTATGCTAGATAAAAATACATGGCCGATCTGAACTGGGAGTCAAAATAGGCCCTGTACACAGAGGCCCAAATCATCATCCACCCGCCCAATAAATATTGCCTGTCAATGGGACCTTACTGCAGCCCCTCTGGCATTTACCAGAGCCCACAGATTGCCAGTCCGGGTATGTACATGGCCTGCCTTTAGCAACTCACATTTTTAGGGTTAAATCTACCCCTATCTCATACTAAACATCACTTGTATTAGTTTTAGGTCAATGGAAAGAATTTACTGCTATAGTTGTTACATGGGACATGTCAGGTGATAGGAAATCCTGTTCCTATTGTATGCTTGTGCAACTGGCATCCAACAGCAGATGCCCAACTTGAATGGAACATACACTAGGGCCATCCCAGGTGCTGCCCACCTTATGTGTCTCCTGTATGCGGTGATGCAAAAAAAAGAGACATATTTGTGGGTCCTTGTATCCATTATTTGCAGTTTGAACCTTCCCCCTGTTTTGTTAATGAGCACTAATATTTTTAATAGTGACTGTTGCAGACATTATTTTTGTTTTGACTTCATTCAGATGACAATGATCCTCTAAAGAGCTTTTAGCAATGGAGGACTTCCTAATTAAGCAGGGTGTTGATGCCACTGTATTAAGTAGCAAGCAATGATACTTACTGCTTCGTAATTCTAACTTTAATGGTTTTCTTTAATGCCACCACACAATAAGGAAACAAAAACAATTGAAAATGATAAAAATAAAGTGGTGTGAAATAATGAATGAGTTGCTTTGTGAGTAATTTTATCCATGATTTGCTTTATTGCAGAGAGCAGACTGGAAGTGTATTGTTGAAAGCAGCCCTTTAAAACAAACAGACTCAGAGCAAAGCCAAGCAAGATACAAACAATGGACTCACAGATGATGAACTCTACTACTGTAGTTAATAAATATTTACTGCTTTGTACTTATTAACAGATTTTATCTGAATAGCCACTCTTTCAGAGATTGCTTGATTGTGAAAGGAACACATTCAAATGTGAATTAAAACAATATAATATTGAAACTGTAACTTATACATGCAGCACATATACCTCAGCTAAATAATCACACTTTGCATCCTACACCTGTAACCCTGTCATCCATTGTATCTGCAGTACAGCACTGTTTAATAAGGTTCTGATAAACTGTGTTTTCAATCTGTTAGCAAATATTTAAAGCAACCAGGTAAATAACCACAAGATCTCAGATCCTAGAGTGAAATATCTACACATTTCTTTGTTGCACAACCTAAGCACATACAGATATGGCAAAGTAATTTATTTGTATTTGTAGTAAAGTATTAGTACCTTTTTTTAGGGGGGGGTTGATGATCTGCAAATAATAACTTTTGGACCCTTGCATATTAAATATGGAATGGAAGCTTGAATCTTGTTAATGTTGAGTTGGTATGGTGGTGGAGTCTCTATGCAACAATTAATGTAATACATTTAAGGTTTCATGTAACATTGCAACAAAATCTGCATGCATACAGTATGTACAGAAGTTTTGCATCCTTGGAACTGTTGTGGGCTGCACTTTGGACCTTGTGCAATGATGGAAAAACTTAAATATTTAGAATTTGTGGGTTTAAAAGCTCAAAAACCCATCCCTTTGACTTCTACTTGAACTCTGGAGCTTTTAGATGCTGAATTTATAAAGTTTAATTTTTTGTAGATCTCTAAAACTATTGTGAAACTTTAATTCCAATTAGATTCAAATAAAAAAAACTCCTATTGCTGCAAAATGTAAAATCTGAGCGTTGAATCAGCCCTTAAGTGTCTGTTTGTTAGGCAGGATTTAAAGGACCAGTAACATCAAAAAATTTAATTGTTTTAAAGTAATAAAAATATGATGCAGTGTTGTCCTGCACTGGTAAAACTGCAGTGTTTGCTTCAGAAGCACTACTATTGTTTATATAAATAAGCTGTTGTGTTGCCATGGGAGCAGCCATTCAAAGGAGAAAAGGCTCAAGTTACACAGCATATAGCAGATAAGCTCTGTAGAACATAATGTTATCTGTTATCCATTACTTATCCTGTGCCATATAGCCGTTTTGAAATTTCCACCATTGCTACCAAGCAGCTTGTTTATATGAACTATAGTAGTGTTTCTGAAGCAAATACATCAGTTTTAACAGCGCAGGGCAACACTACATGATATTTTCTTTACTTTAAAACACTTACATTTTTTGGTGTTACTGTTCCTTTAACAGCTTATATAAAGGAGGAGGTTATGTTAGAAAACGAGGGGGCAGAAGGCTTATGGGTGGAGTTCTTCACCAATTCTAAAGAGTCCAGCAGATTAATTGTAGGGGTATGCTATAGACCCCCTAATGTAGGTGAGGAGGAGGAGGCTAAGCAAATAGAAGAGGCTAGTTTGGGTAAAGTAATGATAATGAGGGATTTTAATTACCCAGATATTGACTGGAGCAACAGTACTGCCAGATCAGTTAATCGGAACAAGTTTATACACTTGTTACATAACAATTTTATGACACAGGTTGTTGAGGAGTAGTGATGGGCGAATCTGGGGTGTTTTGCTTCGCCGAATATTTTACGAATTTCTAGAGAAAATCACGAAACGGCAAAAGATTAGCAAAATGCCACGTCTCGTTTTGGACGCAGGCGTTCGTTTTTGGATGCGTGCACATTGCCAGCATTGAAAAAAACGGACGCCCGTGACCAAAAGCAGACTCGTTTTAGACGCGGGCGAATTTTCGCCAGGCGAAATTTTACTGTTGCTTTGCGAATGTATTCGCCTGCTGCAAATCGCGGGAATTCATCGCAAATTCGCTCATCACTATTGAGTAGTCTACCAGAAAAAATGCTATTCTGGATCTAGTGATTTCAAATTATCCAAATGAGCAAGTCATTGAACCCCTGGGTAATAGTGACCATAGAGTTATATAATTTAATGTCTGGTGCAAAAAACAAATATATACTGTGGTAACAAAAACCATGAATTTCAGAAAAGCTAATTTTAGTGCCTTGAGGGCTGCACTTCAGAACATTGATTGGGGCATTGTCATTTAAAATTATATTAAATCATTACTGTTCTCAATTTTTTCCCTTAAGGAGTAAATATAGAAGCTCTAAGAATCACCCTATGTGGTTTAATACAGAAGTAAAGACGTTAATAGGAAAGAAGAGAAAGGCATTTCGGAAGGCAAAGAAGGCAAAGAAAGGAAATGAAGATTTAATTGCGGCGCAGGCAAAATCTAACCCTAAAATATTTTTTTAAATATATTAATAGTAAAAAGATGCAGGTTGAGAGTGTTGCTCCATTACATAATGGTACCAGTATTGTTGTAACAGATACAGAAAAGGCAAATGTGCTAAATCAATTCTTTACTTCAGTGTATGCAATAAAGGAGTCAAAGGTCTCAGGCTCACTTCATAGATGCACTAATGAGCTCAATCTAGTTAGTGGCTGACTCAGGATATGATTCATAAAGCTTTAATAAAAAATAATGTAAAAAAGGCTCCAGGGCCTGATGGCATACACCCACAGGTTCTAAGAGAGCTTAGTTCAGTTTTAGACCAGCCCCTATTTCTGGTTATCTCAGATTCACTTTCATCTGTTATAGTGCCTATGGATTGAAGAAAAGCTGATGTAAATCCAATATTTAAAGCGATTACGTTCTCAGCCTGGCAATTATAGGCCAGTAAGTTTGACATCTGTGGTGGGCAGATTATTTGAAGGCTTGTGAAGGGCTCACATTCAAAATTGTGTCCTAGTGAATGTTGGGCGAATTTATTATGAGCAGCAGTCAGCATGGCTTTATGAAGGATAGGTCATTTCAGACAAATTTGATTTCTTTTTACGATGAGGTAAATAAGATGCTGGACTGTGGGGGAGGGCAGTAGATGTGATCTATTTGGATTTTGCCAAAGCATTTAATACTGTGCCTTACAAACGGCTGCTTTCTATACCAAGGTCTGTTGGGCTTAATGAAGTTGTTTGCACATGGATAGGAAACTGGTTACAGGATTGGGTACAGAGAGTGTGTGTTAATGGTTAGTGTTGTGCGAATTTATTCGCCTGGGGAGAATTCCCAGCGAATTTCTGCGATTCGCAGCAGGTCAATAAATTCACGAAATGCCAGGAAAATTTTGCCAGGCGAAAACTCGACGGCATCTCGTTTTGGACGCGGGCGTCCATTTTTGGACACTGGCGTCAGTTTTTTCAACGCCGGCAAAGAGTACTGGCGTTCAAAAACGGACACGGGCATCCAAAACGAGACACATTGGCGTTTCGAGAATTTTTCGCCTTTCCGCAAATTTCTCTAAAAATTCCCAAAAAATTTGGTGATGCAAAACGCCCCAGATTCGCCCATCACTACTCTACTTGGAGTAAGGTTCTTAGTGGTGTCCCTTAGTGGTGTCCCTCAGGGCTCGTTATTGGGTCCACTTTTATTCAACTTGTTCATTAATGACTTAGGGGAGGGTATTGTAAGTAATGTATCAGTGTTTGCAGATGACACAAAACTATCCAGCCCAATGAATTCCACCCAGGATATGGCATCCTTGCAACAGGATCTTGACAAACTGGCAATCTGGGCAGCTAAGTGACAAATGCGATTTAAAGTTGATAAATGTAAAGTCATGCTCCTGGAATGTAAAAATATCCAAGCCACTTATATCCTTAATGGGACTGCACTGGACAAATCCATTATGAAAAAGGACCTTGGAGTCCTTGTAGATAATAAACTTGGCTGTAGCAATCAATACCAGTCAGCAGCATCAAGGGCAAATAAGGTCTTGAGCTGTATTAAAAGGGGCATAAAGTCACAGGAGAAGGGAGTCATTCTTCCACTTTATATAGCACTTGTAAATCCCCATCTAGAATATGCCGTACAGTTTTGGTCTCCATTAGTGATGGGCGAATTTATTCGCCAGGGGCGAATTCGCGGCGAATTCCTGCGATTCGCCGCTGGCGAATAAATTCGCGAAACGGCAGCAAAACTTCGCCGACAAAAAATTTGCCTACAAAAACGAGTCATGCATCGTTTTGGACGCGATGCGCCGAAAACGACGCGACACGCTGCGATTGACGCGACGCGCGTCTCGTTTCGCGAATTTTTCGCCAATTCACGAATTTCTCTGGAAATTCGCGAATTTTTCGGCGAAGCAAAACGCGGGAGTTTCGCCCATCACTAGTCTCCATCACTCCAACAGGACATTATTGTATTAGAGAGGGTACAGAGAAGGGCAACTAAGCTGGTAAAGGGAAAATCCTAGCTATGTGAAAAGACTGGCCAAATTGGGGATGTTCACACTGGAGAAGAGGCACTTAAGGGGTGATATGATAACTATGTATATACATAAGGGGATCATATACAGTAATAATCTCTCTAATGCTTTATTTACCAGTAGGTCTTTCCAGCTGACACAAAGTCACCCATTCCAATTAGAAGAAAAGAGGTTCCACCTAAATATTCGGAAGGGGTTTTTAATATTCTTCCCTGTGTTCTAAGTTAAGGATTCTACTATAATATCAGTGGTGCCACAGTTCTACAAAATCAATTGGAACTTTAAGGAGTTCAGAAAACATCCTACTTAGCTGTTAGCATAGTCCTTAAATGTAGGTATGGAATTGTTTTATATTCTGTGTAGGTGTGATGATTTTAACATATTTCTTGTGAATCATGGGAGAAGCAGGATCTGGCTTTCTGAAGTTCACACTAAACATATGCGCTCTCTGCTGACAGACTTTACTGCCTGTGAACTAAACTTTCTTTGCTCTAGTGTCACCTCTGGGATTTGCCCCAGCACAAGTCATAAACACAACTGTAATCCACAGATATGAGGTGTATGTGTTACCCCTCATCTGACTTTCTCATTTGCTTTAGTTATGAGGACAACCTAAAAGGTGAAGATAAAGTTCCAAGCAAATGATGACATGAATGTGTAGGAAATGAGGGATTCATGGAGTCAGTGTCTAATGGGGAGCTATTTTTTTTTTCTCCAAAAAGCACGATTAAGTGGGTAAAGTTTGTCATCCACGACTAAGAACTTTTTGTTTCCATTTGTAGTCTCTGCAAATATATCAAATAGGTTTTATGGGGACCAAATTTGGTTCTCTTACCTATTTTAGCACCTTGGCCACTTTTATGATTCTTGTATATTCTGGTCAATTTATTTAACTTTTGACGTAAAATGTTATTTAAAATTTTAAAATAAGAATTTAGTTTACAATTGTGACCAGATTAATTTGTTGTTATGACTCAGATCATTTCACTTTAATGATATTTTTAATGGTACAAGGTATTAGATTTCATACTTTTTTTTTCTAGTTTCTGTAAAGTTTGCCATACATAGTGAGATCCACTTGGTAAGGTCACCAAATGAGAAGAGCCTATGGAGACCCATTGGATGAGTACTGAATCAATCCTCTCATGTGTCCCTCAACACTTGCAAACTTTTTCAGATGGACTTTTGGTTGGGCAGGGGGTGAGAGGGTATCATGTATGGGCCAATAAGCTGCCGACTTGGTCTGAAGGGAATTGCATGGGCATCAGCAAAACTGCCCAACATTTTCTAGTATCATTCTTAAAGAATAAGTAAGCCCTTTCTTTTAAAATCTCCTAAAATTACTCTAAACAGCCCACAGAATAACATACTTTTCTCCTTGCATTCAGAATTTGAGGTCTTCATAGTCTTGTTAGACAAGGAAGTAACTAAAAGAGCAATGTTTCCAGTTAAAGCATATGACTTCAATACCATCATATGAAAATAGCCAAAGATTTGCCCTTACATGGAGTAATGGTCATGGAATTGTGTCTTCTGAATGTAGGATCATCTAAAGTCCAGCTACAATTTATTGTACAGTAGAAAAAAAAAAAGCAAACACAAGAACAGCACTTCAGGTAATTTATTTAAGCTTAGACTTGACTTTTGAAAAAAATTAAAATGTCCCAGACATAACCCTGTTTTCTACAGGGAATTTGGTCAAAGTCCCTGAAATGGCCAACCTAAATACTTTCTGCTGGGAAGTATCATCCTGTATGGATATAATAATAATAATATTAATGATATAAATGCATAAGGCATGTGGGATAATACATGAAACAAATCTCAGTTGGGACTTTTATAGATGTAATGGAAGGATCATGCATGCTTATTCTTATTTTCTAGTAAGGTTTAAAGTGGTAGGTCATAACCTTGAAAGCTTTCCCAATGATACAGAAGTATGTCACAAATGCCTATACTATATTTGTTAAGTTAAGTTAAAAAAGATCTGATATGTAAAGCAGATGTTCCTAAATGTATGCATATGAGCCATTTGAGCTAACTAATTGGTTCCAGATCTGGATGTTCTTTACAAATGTATGTCATGTGTGACCATAGGTTTTATTTAACTCATTCTTTCTGGTAAAGACATGATTTGCATTCTTTAGCAAGTGCTAAAGGTACTGTATACCTTGCCACTCAATGCCTTGATTATAACAGTGTAGTAGAAGAATTGTAAGTCAGTTAATCAATATGAATCCTTGGGTGGTGTTCTGTCACTAAAAAGTATCTCAGTTTGTGACAATACATCTTCTTGTTTTGTAGTTTTTTAATTGTATATATTTTTTGTTCTTCAGTTCCCACAGTCAATCTTGGTTGCTGGGGTCAGTGACAGTGACTCTACCTCTTTCTATTTAACAAGACTAGCATCTGTTAATCTCAGACTATGTCCCATTAACAACAGGCTAGAATGGATGTCTCATAGGAGATGAGGACCATGATCTCTGAAATAACATACTGTATGCTTATATTATCACCTCCTTGGACCTGACAGTAGTAACAAATTTACATACTTACATAGTTAAATTGGTTTGAAAAAAGACAAAGTGCATCAAGTTCAACCCCTCCAGATGAAAACCCAGCATCGATACACACACCCCTCCATACTTTCCCATACATTATAATTCCCATATCTATACTAACTGTAGTGTTTAGTATCACAATAGCCTTTGATATTATGTCTGTCCAAGAAATCATCCAAGCCCCCTTAAAAGCATTAACAGAAACAGCAATTACAACATCACCTGGCAGTGCATTCCACAACCTCACTGTCCTCACTGTGAAGAACCACCTACACTGCTTCAAATGAAAGTACTTTTCCTCTAGTCTGAAGCACTAGAGGACTAGTGGTGGACTAAAAAAGACCCTGATCTTGTCTTTTGCCAGTCACTCTTGTGTTTGATGGGGGGGATGGAAGACTTAAATTATGAGGGTAGACTGTCCAGGTTGGGGTTGTTTTCTCTGGAAAAAAGGCGCTTGCGAGGGGACACGATTACACTTTACAAATACATTAGAGGACATTACAGACAAATATTAGGGAACCTTTTACCCATAAAGAGGATCACCGCACCAGAGGCCACCCCTTCAGACTAGAAGAAAAGGACTTTAATTTGAAGCAGCATAGGTGGTTCTTCACAGTGAGGACAGTGAGATTGTGGAATGCACTGCCGGGTGATGTTGTGATGCTCTTTCTGTTGATGCTTTCAAAAGGCGCTTGGATGATTTTTTTGGACAGGCATAATATCAAAGGCTATTTTGATACTAAACTCTACATTTAGTATAGCTATGGGCATATGGTTTGTGTGAAAGAGTGTAGGGGTGGGAGTGTGTGTGTGTGTGTATGCTGGGTTTTAATTTTGAGGGGTTGAACTTGATGGACTTTGTCTTTTTTCAACCCAATTTAACTATGTAACTATATTGGCCAGGTTTTGAGAACAAGTAGACAGTTGCACCATCTTGAACCCATGTATGGATAAATTCAATTTTGTTGATACTATTTGTTAATTACCCCTTCAATGTTGTCAAAAAGGTGTAACCCAAAAACAGGGGGCTCTCAATGAGCCCAAGTTTAGTATTCTCTTCTGATGTTAACACTCTACTCATCTGAACTCATCTGAGATTACTAATTATGTTCCTCAGAGAAGGTGTAATTTTACCTACCACTGCAATGCCTTAGAAATGTGCGAATCTGTAATTAGAGCCTATCTAGAGCCAATTGATTAAAACAAATTCACCAACCCATTTCACATTGTGAATGTAGCTCAGTTTTAGTACATTTGCCATAAAACAAGAGTTACTGCAAATAAAAACAGACTATTTCAACTTTAATTGAATTAGGCTTTACATGTACCTTAATGCTGAAATCTGTAGTGTCAGCAATATTCTCTTTACCTTGGCCATATTGTTAAGCTGACCTTTTTCTCTAAAGCAAGGGGATAATTAATGGAATCGGCAAATACAAAGAAAGATAAACCTGATACCTTACACAAAATAGGATTATGTGCCCTTTTTCTGCACAGACAAGTATAATTCTCCCAAAACAAATCTACCACCTGTTATCTTTAATGAGTTATGGCTGTGGTGCGCTTGGAATTGTAATGGCCTTATTTATCTAATGAAAACATCAAAGCATCAAAGAGAGAGTAAGAGATCAAATCTCAAAAAGACATTTAGCCTAATTGGTCCCCACCAGGGAATCATTAAGCAGCACAAGCATACAAGGAATTTACAAGAAATCATATGGAAAAGTAAAGACTGTGAAATTTTCTCTTCTACAGGAAAGGGACATGCTTTAATGTCAACAGCTTGTGTCCCAGGCAAAATGTAGCCTCCCCCCAGTACAATTTATTGCAGAATCAGCAGAATGATTCTTATTAATACAAAGATGCAATAACATAATAGGACAGATTCAATACATGGGAAAGGACTTGATCATTAAAGAGGCCTATAAGATCTGCCTCCTGCCTGTCTGCTATCTCCACTTGGGTGTCCCAATGCTACCTTAAATTTAAACTCTGTAAAAGTAACATCCATACCATCCCGGAAGTATCTATCATAGTTAGCAATTCCACTATCACCACATTTCCCCAGGCCTGGTGCCTTGGGGTTATCCTAGATTCTGCCCTGCCCTTCACTCCTGAAATCCAGTCACTTATTAAATAATTTCACTTTCACCTAAAGAGCATATCCAAAATACTATCATTTATCACCCAAATGCCAGCAAATTTCTTATTCACTCTCTCATCATATCAGGTCTAGACTACTGTAACTCTCTTTTAATTGGCCACCTCCACCAGAGACTGTCACCTCTCCAGTCCATAATGAACACTGCCACCAGGCTTATACACCTAAGCAACTACTCCTCCTCTGTCATACCAATCCCTGCTCTAGCTTCCCCTACCTTTCAGAATTAAATTCAAACGAATAACCTTGACATTCAAAGCACTTCATAACTCTGCACCACCCTACATTTCTGAACTAATCTGTAGATACTCACCCAACTGACCTGCTCTTCAACTCTCATTACCTCCTCACATGGTCGCATTCTAGATTTTGCAAGGACTGCGCCCCCATCTCTGGAGTTCACTTCCACAGTCTGTCTGACATAAGCTCTTTTGCACAGGGCCTTCATTACCATGTATACCAGTACTGGTCATTATGTTTGAAATTCTGTATGTTCTATGTACAGTATGTAATTCATGTGATTTCTTTATATAAACACATGTATTTTACAGTGATGCATAATATGTTGGTGCTCTAAAAATGCATTTTAAAAATAATAACAATTTGTCAGGAGAAGTCCTCATGAAACCACCAATTTAGTCCTTGCCTGATATGACCTGATAACTATCTGCCTGGTTCGTGGCCAATATTGGTCTCGCAGGCCATCACTTTGCCCCCATAAATAGGCTGAGAAGTTGTTGGGTCTGGAGGTGTTGTGTCAGCAGCCAGTCTATGACCTTATAGTGTATATGGCTCTGCACACAGGAACAACTGGCAGGTAAAACCTTGCTTGTTTATTGTGAATGCAGCATGCTGCAGAGCCGTTCACTGAGGGATGCCAAATTCCTTTTTGCCGTGCACCAGGTAGTCGTTTGTTTGGAGGGCCAGGGTGTGCAAGTTGAATAATTGAAATCACTTATAGTGTATATGACCAGTTTTATAGTCTTGAATTTAGTCCTTAAATTATACTGAATTAAGTTTGTGGATAATTTTATGTTTTACTATGTTTAACCTTACCTAAATTACCTTTTCCATTTTGGATAGCATATGTTTTAGAAGAATTACTACCATTAATACCATTTTCTACTAGAACTGATGATGACAGGGAAATATAGTCGTCATCAGGAAATCAAATTGAGTTTGAGTTTGGAAAAAGAAAATCCTAAGCTAAAGCTAAAAGTGATGAGGTTTGAGTTACAAATTGGTAAGGAAGCAGAACGGAATGTTTAGCCATGTTGTTTCACTAAACTTTTATACTGTGACACCTGGGAAATAAATGGCTCATTTCTTAAGCCCGACAGGAAGCTTTTTGTCAAGGTGACATTCTGGGACTGGGAACAATTTCATTCAGTGTTAACATATTGTAAGAACACTGTAAAGGCAAAAAAGACTTATTTAAGGAACAATGAATCAATACTAAATCTTACCTTTTTGATCAAAAAAATTCCATCAATGTCCCAGAACTGTGAATGTAGAAATTTTTTCTAGAAGATAAAAACATTGGTCTGTGTGAGATTCAGTACAGCCATTTATTCATGTTAGATCCATCCTCAGCTATGTGTTCTCAATGCACAACAAGCAACAATGTTGGATCTGTCTAGGGCAGTGGTTCTCAACATGTTGCTCACCAACCCCTTGGATGTTGCTCCCAGTGGCCTCAAAGCAGGAGCTTATTTTTGAATTCCAGGCTTGGAGGCAAGTTTTTGTTGCATAAAAACCAGGTGTACTGCCAAACAGAGCCTCCTGTAGGCTACCAGTTCCCATAAGGGCTACCAAATAGCCAATCATAGAACTTACTTGGCACCCCCATGAACTTGTTCATGCTTGTGTTGCTCCCTAACGCTTTTATATTTGAATGTGTCTCCAGGTAAAAAAGGGTGGGGACCCCTGGTCTAGGGGATCTTATATTTCCAAATTGATATATTTATTTATACATAACATTGTAGAAAAGCTATGAATCAGTGGCTACATCATCCATTTACTGGTGCTGAATCTTTTTATTTGTTCCAATCGCATGGCATCACCTCCTGCCGTAAGAAGGAGCAACATCAAGATAAATGGGGGACTACGTACCAGATCTGATGTTGATGACATGCTGGTAGAGGTATTTGCTTTACAGTATAGCTGGAATTCATAGTTTCTTGTTTCTATGGTCTATAGCCTAATGCCTAAAGTCCACAAAAATACAGTAATAAATTATTACAGAAGTATAAAATACTTCTGATTGTTGTAGTCTCTACAGCAGGGATCCCCAACCGTTTGAACACGTGAGCAAAATTCAGAAGTAAAAGGAGTTGGAGAGCAACACTAGCATGAAAACTGTTTTTGGGTTGCCAAATAAGTGCTGTGATTGGCCATTTGGTAGCCCCCTATGTGGATTGTCAACTTACATCGAGGCTCTGTTTGGAAATGCACCTGTTTTTTATACACCCAAAACTTGCCTCTGAGCCTTGAATTGCAAAATAAGTGCCTACTACACTGGGAGCAACATCCAATGGGTTGGAGAGCAACATGTTGCTCACAAGCTACTTGTTGGGGATCACTGCTCTACAGGGTCACACACAAGGAGTTATACCCCAAGCACAACAGTTTGCTCATTCCAAATATTATTTGTGTCCTAGGTCTGACTGAGCTCTGCACCCAGCTCTGGATTAGTAACACAGAGAGGAGTAAGGACTGTGCCCATGGGTGCACCCTAACTTGTGCTTATAAATGACACCCATGTTTAGGGATGGTAAGATGGTATCACCCGTCCACTCATGAATACAGAACAACTGAATGAAAGGAGGCAGTGTATTCATGTGGGAGGGTACAGGTTTTTCAAGGTGCAGGGCACAAAAACATAGTAGGTCCACAACTAGGGCATAATCCACACAAGCTGTACCATGCCCTACACCTTTACAATTGTCATAGGTGCCTGAAAATAGAGTGCAGATACCTAGCCCCCATAAAAACTGCCCTGCATATGCAGGGGCAATCCCAGGCACTTCGCCACCTGAGACGGCCTTGAATTTGCTGCCCCCCACCCCCCACCCCACGGCGCTCACTTTTCGAGTTGAAAACCAGAAATTCGGCTCTTAGTTACCAGGAGCGTCATTTTCGCCACGCTGGTAACCAGGGGAGAGCTGCCGCCTGAGGCGAGTGCCTCAACTCGCCTCATTGGCGGAGCTCCCCTTTGCATATGGGGTGAAGGGTGTAAGTGTCCCCTCCTCATACACACACACATACACATACTTACCATACCACCCACCCTGCAGCAGATGCAAGGAACAGGGGTGCCTTGCACCCATCTGTGCTGCAATCTAGCCTCAGCCTAGTCCTGGTTTAAAACTGACCTCTTTATGTCAGTGTTTCATGATTTGTTATGCTTTGGGCAGTCCTTCACTTTAAACTATATATTGCTCTATTATTAGAAGATCTGAATCTCATTTGGGAAAAGAATCTATGCCCAGGACTACCTACAAACCCTAACCCTGGTTCACTAATATGTTGGTAAGCCTCACAGAAACATTTCTTTCTAAGGTCCCCTAACAGAAATGATTAGATATTAATAACTTATACAGGTATGGGATCTGTTATCTGGAAACCTGTTATCCAGAAAGCTCCGAATTATGAAAAGGCCATCTCTCAGTCACTTACTGAGCTTAGGGACCCACTCACAATATACAGTACACCTGATAGTGTCATAGAAATATAGTCACAATATAAGGCTGATTAGTCATTAATACACATCAATAGAAATATCACAATTTAATAATCATCAAACCTGTAGCATCAGCTTATATTACAGCCAGGGAAGCTCATTTTCTGCTGCTGCTGGATAATTAGTGACGACCCCTAAGCTTAGCTTCTCAACAGCTGCTCAGAGCCCACTGAGCATGTGAGTGTCACAGACACTTTCCAAGATGGTGACCCCCTGTGACAAGTTTCAAGTCCTGGATCATTGCTGCTATTGACAAGCTGAAACTTTAGCCTCCTGCAATAAGTTCCCTATATAAAATATGGCATTTTTAGCATTTTAAGTGTTTACTTAAGTGCAAATGTAATGGGTTCAATAATAAACTCTAGCAAAGCTCTCTCATTCTACCCTAGGAACACACATAAGGTTCAAGCAGCAAATATGATGCACATAACCTTGTAACACTGGATACTGTTCTGTATGATCACAGATTGCTTTGTTGTGTTGGACTATTCATTTACAAAACACATTACATAAAAGCTGTAATTGTATATACTCTGCCAACCCCTTGACTGACCTTGGGACATTCGGCAGATACCTGATACACTTTTTCTGTGACCATCTGCACAACTGGCTGAAGCAGAACAAACAGAACACACACAACATCATGCCTATTAAGGTAAAAGGGGGAGAAAGTAATATTAGGACTTTCTTGGATAACGTCTGGATTTACGTCTGGATTTCATCCTTTCAAGTAGAATTTTATATTTCTCCAGTATGTAAATACTACCTTATTCATTTTTATTTATTGATGATTATCTGAAATTGAATCTCACCCATCATGGGTGAAAACAGTGCTGTCTACATTCATGGGGACATTATCAGGCCTCTGCATGGAACTGCCTCAATTCTGTAAAGAAGGAAGGAAGGAAGGCAGTGAAAATCAATTTTTTGTACCTTATACAGAGATTACTGGGGCACTGTAACTTTTTTTTGTATATTATAATGAACCAATGGATCGTTCTCCCTTATGACCATCTGCTTGGGTCAGCTCACTTAGTTTAAATGGAAATAATGAGTTCTGTGTAAACAACTCCCTCCCCCTGTTTGATGGGTCTGTCTGTGGTTTACAGATGGAAGGAATCCAATATACTGAATTTGTGCAATGGCAATTTTATGTACTGTCTTCTTGGTTACAAGAAGGTGGAACATAACTTTGTTTCTATAAAGAGTTTTAATTAAATATATATTTATAGCTCCAGAAAATATAGGAAGAAGAAGAAAGAAAGAATAAAAAGAAGCAATTTGCTATATGTTGTAATGTTTATTTTCCAGTAATGATTGTTGGATAGATAAACAGACAGACAGCTAGCGATAGATAGACAGACAGACAGACAGATGGACGGATGGACGGATAGATAGATAGATGGTGGATAGATAATAGATAGAGGGATGATAGATAAAGAGAGAGATAATAGCCAAATAATAGACAGACAGATAAAAAGATGGATACATAGCGATAAAAAGATAGAAGAGAATTATCAATATTTTCTTAATGAAAGCCATAAAATTTGACTAAATGAATGGCACGAGCGGCACCCAATACCAGAACTGTTGCTAAGCACCTTGGTCACAGCTCAGCTTCACCAGTTAAGTGACCGCCTTTGGCCTCGGGAGGAGCCCTCAGCTTACTCAGATGCCACCTGGACTTATCGAGAGGTGCAAAGCTAAGAGTTCTGGCTAGCACAGGGGCACGATCGTCTCACCAAGGATACTGGATTTGAAGAAAACCACCAGACCCCACAGAGTGGAACAGGCGGGCCGGACCAGCACAAGCGGAGTAGAATCGTCAGACAGGCCAGGATCAGGATTAGAGAGCATAGAATAGTCAGTGGACAGGCAGAGGTCAGGATTGGAGAATATCAGAGTTAACAGACAGGCCAAGGTCAGGATTTAAGAGTAACGGAGTAGTCAGGCAAAGCAAGGGTCAAAACACAGTAGATCAGGCAGAAAGTAGCTTAGGAAATAACACCCAGGAACTTCAGATAGAACCTAACAACGGGCAAGGATCTGTAGGCTAAATTCCCTTATATATCATTTGAATTTGGCGCCACTGCGCGCTGATGTCATCACGTCAGCGCACCTGCGCCTTTAAGAGCTGCAGAAGTGCGCACACGCGCGCACCATAGAGAAGCCGGCACACAGGAAGAAGGCGCAGCACAGCGGGCGTCCACGCCGAAGTAGCGGATGTTAATCCCGCTGCCCATTAGACCGCCAGGGTAAGCGACCCTTACAATTAAGTCATAAATATTTCACTTGTAATGCAGTTTGTGGGGTTTTTTTGGTTCACATGATAACAATGCACACAATATGGTGTTGGCAAGGTACAAGGAATACAGAGTTTAAAATAAGCGTATTAGCACTTCTGACATCCTGTGCACCTGCATTGATTCCTCGGAAACCTGCCAACTCATAGAGCCAAATAAACAAGGATGTCAGTTACCCCCGATAACCTTTATTGTGATTAAATATAGCCCTTTTCTGGGCACAGACTGTTACACAGATGTATTAGAAATGTACTTTTTCCCATGACTTTCCCGTAAGTTATACTTTATCTGTCCAAATGAATGCACTATTATTATTGTGCAAAAGCCAAATTGCAGATTTATTACATTGCTCATTGCGTTTCACTATTACAACTGGAATTTTAGATGCATTGCTACAAGACAAGGCATTTTATTTTGCTGCCCAGAAATCTGTTTTTGTTTATTTGACAGCAACATAACCTGGAAATGAGGTAAGTCTTGGAGAGGCTGGAACAGGCCTGGACTAGCAATCTGTGCATTCTGGCAAATGCCAATTGAGCTGCTATAAAATGCCATAAGCAGTGATTATTTAGTAAGCCTGTTGGGGGACTGTTTGGGCCTCAGTGCCTATTTTGAATCCTAGTCCAGGCCTAGTTTGGAATTATTATAAAGAGGGACATTTGGAGGAGAATGCACATGTTCAATATTTTCTATTTTGAATCATAGTCCAGGCGTAGGTTGGAATTATTAGAAGGAGGAGCATTTGGTGGAGAATGCACATGTTGAATATTTTCTATTTTGAATCCTGGTCCAGGCCTAGGCTGGAATTATTATAAAGAGGGACATTTGGAGGAGAATCGACATGTTGAATATTTTCTGTTTTGGATCCTAGTCAAAGCCTAGGTTGGAATTATTAGAAGGAGGGACATTTGGTGGAGAATGCACATGTTCAATACATTCTAAATACTGTAGGTACAGTCAGTAAAAAAACCTACTCTGGGCTTGGAACACCAAGATATATTTTCAATATGTGGCTGAGCCATTTAGTGAAACGGAAACCATAATTAGAGGTGCAGGCAACTTTGTAGCACTTGCAGAATACAAATTTGAAGATGGAGAAGAAGAAGACATAAGAGGGCTTGTTTATGGGTGCAAAATACAAAAAAGCACAAACCACCATGTTTTTCACACTTTTCCGTTGCCATACAGTTATTGCCTGTGGCTGTTGGTCCTTGGATGGTGGAATGGATTTCAAAGACCCTGTGAATACAGTGCTACTTTGTTTTCTGCAGCCACGTATTCATGTAGGTTAAGCAATGGAAGGTATGTCCTCCTAACCCTTACCCATCCATATGCACAGCCAAACAAGCACAGAATGCACTAGATCAGGTATTCAGAAAACACTGGGTCCTGAGTATTCTGGATAACAGGTCCCATACCTGTACAGTTAAAAAATATTTTATTCAGGGAAGCAGCCTCAAAAATGTCAACGATATTAGGCCTTACACATTTCATGCCTGATCAGGGCATTTCATCATAATGTGCTGTTGAGTTGTTCTCTTCTCCAAACCCTTTTACAACCATGGGACTGTAGATACAAAATAATTTATCACAGTTTTAAAAAAATTCTCCAGTTTATGCCTTTTAAGACATTTTATCAGAACTATTTTATGTTTATACACCAAATAACACCAATGAGTAACAAGGCAAAGAACATTTTGGTCCAAATTAATATTTTAGGCATTGGGAAACAGCAGCAAAGTGAGGATGATATTAGAAACAAGGCCATAACGTGTAAAAGGGTTATTTGTGCAAATTTGGTTCCTTAGATTCCAGTAAACTTCTGTGTAGGGATAATTGTGTCACTACAGACTATGTAAGTAAGATAGATAAATTATTTCCATGGTTCCCTGAAAAGATTAGCCAACTGTGTAAGAATTGCATAGACATTCCCAAGATATACTGAGATTTCAGTGGAAATATATTAAAAATGCGGAAACAGAATTTGACAAATTGTTACAAGGTGCATTCTTAATGACCTGAGGAAGAATTAGGCTTCAGGGCATTTAAAGGAGGGGAAGCTGATGAAAGACATGAAGTGTTCTGTAAACATGAACTAGATATCTACTGGAAGGAAGAAGAATTAGCTGTTTGACAGAGAATAAAGTGGGTATGGAGTTAGGGTTAGAGGGGAGATGAGTATAAGAATGAGGGAAGGGAGGTACCATGAGACAAAACATTCTTCCATTAGATCATAGTGTGACTCGATAGATAAAGACAGATTCAGGGCAGCCACCAAAACCTGGAACATTTAATTGTGGAACACAGAGTAAGCTTGTATTGCTGAATTTTATCAGATAAATAGACATGAAAAGAGAGAGACATTTTGTACTATGGCTCAGTCATCTACCTTACTGTAGATTCTAAATTGGGGGATTGTGCGCAGATTGATTGGATAATTTGGGTGATATATGGAGTGGATGCTTAGTTGGATAACCATGGAGCCATAATAAGATATACAGTATACAGCCTCGTCAAAAGCTATGGGAGGGGGCAAGCCAAAAAAAAAAAAAAACAATTATAAAAAAAATCTTTAAAATGCTTTTGATACCTTCAAATGATCCACTCCCTCAGTGTAACTGTTCATCTTCTTATGTATAAAGTCATAAATACGGATGTGGGAACTGCTGTGGGTTGCATTGCCATAATAATGAACATCTGCATTGCAAACCATGGTCCAGTACAACAGAAGTAACAAATGATGATATATGGCACCACAGTAGGCTACTAGTCGATTTCCTGGTTGTTGTGTTCACCACTACATTTTAAACAATTAGGTGGGGGAACAATGACACTGTGACCATAAATTCCTACAGACAGTTGTCTAACTCCATGTTGTAGCTCCCACCCTTTCCAGCTATAGTCAGATAGGACACAAAATGCCTGTTTTAAAAGGAGGGCATATATACAATGATAATGGGTGAATTCAGAGGACCTCTATGTCTACAGCAAAAACATTACAATTACATTGCTCGATAGCTGTCCACTGGCATCTGCCTATTGCTGCCCAAAATATTCTAGCGCATAGTATTCTCCACATCTCTGTTTCTTTTACTGCTGAGGGGTGGGTTCCCAGTACAACTTTTTTCAAAGTAAGTTCATAGTATCCTGGCAGTCAGTAGAGGGTTTAGCAAATTCACACAATAATCAAATCAGATTTTTTATGGCAATTTGTCACAATGTGTTTGACTACTCTGAGCAGTGGAACTCCATTCTGTTTTTTGGGGTGTCAGAGCTCAGTGGCAGCTCTGAACTCTAACACCCATGAATGCTAAGCCCAACCAATGAGCAGTGCTTTTCATTTGGGGGTTCAGCATCATGGAAAATGGTAAAAGCTTTTTCCATGCTGGAACAGATTGTTCTAGAAGAGTTGGTTTTTTAACTTAGTCAGCCCCCATAAAATCATATTGTATAAGTCACTTGTGTGGCTCTGGTTAGAAACAGAAAAGTGTGTAGCTAAAAAGGCAATACTGTGTTTCTGATTTGTGGGTCCCTTGAGCTTCCTCATACTGAGGCACTGACTATTCATGGTGCAGTTTTCTGGCATCCAGATGCCTTCCACATGCCTAGTTGATATCATATGTCTGTGTGCATACATACAAATATATACAGACATATACCATCTTTAATGCTGAGTGAGGACAAGTTTTCTTTCTTAAAGAATGTATGTTTTTATATGTGCATGGGCCATAGAAATCAATGATCCTTTCTGAGCCTATGGTAGACATATGTTGGGCAAAGCTTTCCGTCATTCAGAAGACATAACCCATCTTTGAACAGGGACCTACACAAAAAGGAATGTATATGTATCATATATATATTCTATTTAGTCCCCAGGACTTCCTCCCTGCACCATTGCTTTGGTTTCTTGCTGGAAGATATAAATGTTGATTCAAGAAGTAAACTTGCATTATAGTAAATCAGCACTAAAAAAGTGATGATGCCAGGCATCATCTATGGATCTTGAGGCTTTATCTAAAATAAATATGTCAAAGCAAAGTTGTTTTTTTTGTTATTTATATGAGCCAATGTCTAGAAATCTGTTTCCTTTTGATTGTTGCATAACAGATAAACCTTCAATAACGTCTATTGCTTGGTTGACCTTTAGTGACATGGAGCTCTAATTAGGAAGTTAAATACGTTTCCTTTTTATTTTTGCAAAAGGATATTGTAACATCTACAAAGAAATGTGTAAACGTTTCCAGAACATATCTTCTGGTTTCTAGAAGTCATAGGTTTAAAGAAACAGGCCTTTCTCAGTAATGTAGAGAACATTTAGTTATTCACTCAACTAACTTCTCAGTTCAACCCAAACAGACACAGACTTATCACTAGTAGATACTTTATGTCATGACTTGCATGAAGTACCTTTATATGTGTATTTTGCCAAACTGGATAAATCCATTGAAGCCTCATTTTGGAATCCATATGCCGGCGAGAGTAGTTACTGGATGGCAGCATTAGCTTCATATGAATATTGGTCTTTCCGGGATCAGTTTGGAAATTTCTGTCTTAGGAAACTGCTTAATTTAAAGGAAATTCTTCAATCTGACTTGAAACATTTAAATGCATCCATTATTATTTTGAAAATAGTTTGGAATGAGTGTTTCATATATAAAATAATTCTGCAAACCAATTATGAAAAAGGTCTCTCCTGCTTTTACTATTTTCAAGGAAAAGGGTTAAAAAAGAGTAATACAATAAGACATTCAACTAATTGAAGTTTAAGGGAATGAACTTGATGGACTTTGATCTTCTTTCAACTCAACTTAACTATGTAACTAGGAAACTAGACTGCTGAATATTATTGGGAACATTTCCCCACTCATCCAAGTGACTTCTCCAGTTCAAGCCAAGCTGGTTCTTTAGATCATTAAACTGAAATGATCTCCTATACTCTCCAATCAGATGCAGGTGATGAAGTGAAGATAAACCACCCCTTTTCTTTAATTCCTGTTCAAATCATCAATGGGTTCTGCTCAAATGATTGAAACAATAGGTAGGAGAGGTAGTCATACCATGTGTAGCCCCTCTTATGCTTTCTGTCCATATGACAGCAAGGAAAGTTTAACGGATCCGCACACACCAGATTATTTGCAGTTGGGGAGTTTCCCCTTTTATTGTGCTGCCAACAGACTCAATGTTTTGGGGGGAGGTTAAACCTTCCTTCATCTTAGCTTTTGCTAAGGGACTTTTGCCTGGTCAATGGAAGGCCGGCACCACCAGTGCAGTAAGTGTGAATTACAGGAGTGCAGTTGACCTATCACATTACTTCTGTCAATGTGACCCAACGGCTGCTCAGTTGGAGAGCACAGGAGATCAGTTTAGTTTAAGCGAACTGAAGAAACTACTTGGATTCAGCTGAAGAAGCCTCTTGGTCTAGTAGGGACATTTTCAGGATTCAAGTCCAGTTGGCTAGTTACATAGTTAAGCTGGGTTGAAAAAAAAGCCCATCAAGTTCATTCCCTTCAAAATAACCCCTTACAATTCCATTAGCTGGATCTCTTCCCCTTCACTGTTTTGCTAATTTCTTGCCCTTTTCCCTGAATAAGCACAAGCAAGAGAGTCATTTGTCATCAGTGGTTTTGCTAATTTTTTTATATTTGAAACATTCACTTCAGCTTTATGCATTTAAATGTTGAAAGTGGGATTATAGAATTTCCTTTAAAATCTAAGCAGAACAGAATAGACAGAATAAATATTGGATCAAAATGCTAAGGGGGTTACTGAAAATTTTATGTTCTAATGACTCCACCAAATCTTCAACTGGTTAGAAGATTTGTTTTTTTTTTATTTTGTTAAAATGAAATCCTTTAGCCCTGGGAATTTTACAATGTCTGAGAAAAAGGATGCTGAAATTTTGGTTAAAATTTTGGATGGAATTTAAAACAAAAAGTTGCTGGAAATCTGTGGAATATGCACAGGTGACCCTTGATTTAGCGACAATATGCATAGCTGGAGCGAGCCAGAGATCTGTGACTAAGTTCCCTTCACACGGACAATGACGAGTAGAAATGATTTCTGTTTTCTCAGGGCATGGTTGTGCCTTCAGAACATGATTGCAATGAATAACACCATTTGTTTGAATGTTCCTTTTGCTTATCCTCTGTTATTTCAACAGTTGCCCATATCACTTATTCCATAGGAAACCACTTTGAACGTTGCAAGGAATCTGACACAGCACATTTCTCTCTGGGAAAAAAAAATAACCCATGTGAGCAAAGCCTCAAAGGGAACAATGTTATGTTCCTGATTTTTCCCCTTTATTTTCTTCCCTGTTTTTCTCCTTTTGATTGTTTTTTACACACACACACTACAGTTGCCCATAAAATCAGTGCAAGGAATAACAGTAAGGAACCATGAACTGGGTTTTTCATGCACTGGGGTGATACCTCTTCTTACCTATCACTGCTGCCTCTTGGAGTGGTGTAAATCTATTTAGGCATCATCACGTTCTTGCTCAATTATGACACTTTTTTCAGAGCTTTGTTCCATATATTTCCCACATTCTGTTACCCAAGGCGGCTACTGTTTATGCAGTTCCTGCTCAAGTCAATAACTGTGGTGAGATTCTCTGGTTTTAATCCCTCTTGTATTCTGACTTTGATTCTTGTGGCCCACCTGCCCTCTACCTGGCCTTCACTAGGTTTGTGCCTTATCCTTGTCTCTACTGTTAGTAAGTTCACTGAAATATGCAGATTCCTTCTTGGCATTGCAATATAAAGTTCAGAGACCCTAAAATGTCCTACAGGGAAGACAGTTTTGGACTAAACCAGCGAGCTGCACCGAACCCAGACTGCTCCCTGCCTTGGACACCTTGCACCCTTGCCTCCACCCTAAGATAAAATAAAGTGTATGGATGAAGGGGCAAGGGGGGGGGGGGTTGAGGCTGGATGGCCAGAGGTGCAGGGGGTGTTGCTGGGGTGGGGAGCCCAGAGGACTACCCTGAGGCAACAGCCCCTGTGGGCTCCGGTCCCCCCAGTACTGAGTGGTGATCAAAACAGGTTTGGGACCTGTTATCAAAAATGCTCTGGACTTGGGGCTTTCGTGATTATGGATCTTTCTATAATTTGGATCTTCATACCTTAAGTCTCCTAGAAAATCATATAAACATGAAATAAAGCCAATAGGCTGGTTTTGCTTCCAATAAGGAATAATTATTTCTTATTTGGGATCATGGGAAAGCTACTGTTTTTTATTACAGAGAAAACAAAAAGGATTTTTACAAATTTGGATTATTTAGATCCAATGGAGTCTTTTGAATAAAGCCTTTCTGTAATTAGGAGCTTTATGGATAACTGGTTTCCGGTTAATGGATCCGGTACCCGTACTAGGACGGTTTTTCCACTAATAGAAGTCGCTAACCTTATTTGCTGGCTGGCTAACCTGGGTTCTGACTACTATCAAGACACATGAGTTAAATACTCATGGAATAATGAAACACCCCCCCCCACACACATACAAACATAATTATAATTTAAACTCAAAGTAACAGCTATATTTTTTTATCTTCTTGTTTTATAACAATTCCATAGCATTAAAGAGATATTTAAAGATAGAGATAGGCGATAGATAGTATATTTAGTGAGATAAATAGAAAGACAGATATTTCATTACAATATTCTGATATTCTATCCTATTTTACTCTTTTCCTGTAATTAAAATAATGCCATTTTTCCCTGCGGCAACTGCATTTGCTCGTACTGTACCATTAACACTGAAATATGGTATCCTTGTAAAATGACCCGAGGTGAAAGGTGAAGATTGGATCTCCTTTATTTTCTGAATGCAGCTGCACTGAACATAGACTTTAATTGATAGAATTCAGCTTTGTAACTCTAGACCACAGAGAAAACATGTAATTCTGGGCTCAGTTTCAGCCGATAACTTCTCCAGCTCAGCTGATGGTCTGGACAGCAAAATGAAGCCTTTGTGATTATCTGGGTTAGATCAGAACAATTCTTTCTTCATGCAGGAAAGGCTGTAATGACGGCCTCTTAAAGGGAAACCTGATAAACTGGAAAACTATATATAACTAAATGGAATATGTGATAAAATGGAATGCTTTCGTCCTGAGATAAATTAGATATTTTAGACACAGTGTAGGAAATGCCGAAACTTGTTGGGGCAAAAAGTGAGCCATATTTAGTCACTGCAATTTCATTAATAATTTTTATTCTGTAAGGAAATTAAATTAATGTTTTTACTGTTATGTGCACCTTCTCTCTCTAATTCTGCATTCTATCCCACAGTCACACTCCCTTCCCAGAGACTATTATCCACTGTTACTATAGACA
>CM044439.1:9346087-9608838 GCA_024363595.1 Xenopus borealis | reverse complement strand
CCCTACTATACCTGCTATCCCACAGTCACACTCCCTTCCCAGATACTATTATCCCACTGTCAATTACTGAGCAGCACACAGTAATAAACCTTTAAAGTGAGGCTCTTGTATGTTTGTTAATTATACGCCATGTGTTCCTCATGTATTGATTCACACATAGTGATGGGCGAATCTATCCCATTTTGCTTCGCCGAAAAATGTTCGCATTTCCAGCAAAAGTCGCGAATTTGCACTCAGCGTAATTTTCGCCACATTGCTTCGTTTGCGACGCGCAATTCGTTTTTCCGCTGACATTTCGTGAATTTATTCGACAACGGCGAATCGCCGGAATTCGCCGCAAAATCGCGCCTGCCGAATAAATTCGCCCATCACTATTCACACACTGTTATAGAAAACTAGAATTCAACATTTATTAATTTGCCTGCAGACCAACAATATATCCAATGTTTTTAACTTATACAAATGAAATGCCGGACGGCTAAGTGGTTTGGACATGAATGCTGTTCATGAATACAGTACAGAGCTCTGTGCAGAGTAGCTCATATAATCAATAGAAGCAATTACGAAGGCAGATACCTGAGAGCATGAATGTCAAAAGATTTCTGTGAATTATGAGGTGTGATTATGCTGAGCTGAATGCCGGATAACTTGAGATTCCATCCTTTCCCTTAAGCCTCTAGAAGTTCCTGGTGGCCTAGTTATGAAAGGAAAGTAGAAAAAGCCTAAGAGTGAAATACGCAGTAGAGGACTTCTGCTAATGAATACAGAGCTAACAGCACCGGGTATATTGTATCTTAATTTAATAGCCTTATATTTTTTGTTCACACAGTTTTCCTGCAGGTTTTGTAGCTTAAAATATTGCTTTACTACTTTTGAATTGCACCAAAAATTGGTTTCACCTTCCCCAGTAGTGATGTGAGAGCTTGTCCGAGACTGCAGGGCCTACAGGTGTCACGGTCAGCACCCAAACCAGAACAAATGCCAAGCACCCTGGTATCGGCTCGTGCTTCACCAGTAGTGTGACCGCCTTTGGCTTCGGGAGGAGCCCTCAGCTACTCAGATACCACCTAGACTTAAACAAGAGGTGCAAGGCAGGGGCTCTGGCCAGCAAGGGGCACCACCGCCAGACCACCAGGGTGAGTTCTCACAACAGGTTTACCAGTGGGTTTGGTGGGTCTGGTCTGACTTTCGCAGATAATTGCTGGGTCGCGGGTTGGCTTGGGTTCAACTTTTCCCACCTGTGACCTTCCACTGCCTGTTTCCCACAGCAACAGTCTTGCACCTTCCCCACTCTGCCCCCTTTTGAGGCATCAGAGATGGTCAGGTAGGGTGAAATCTATAATATCAGAATAAATGGTGTTATGGACACTAGATGCTCTGGAAACTACCATTTGTACTTAATACATGAAACATTCTAAACGTACAATTTAGTCTTTGTACAAACCATATTTTATGTAAAAATTTTACTTCAAGACATTACCAAATCACATTAAATAGTATTGCTAGAGCCCCCAGATTTATATACCCAAAGCTGTAATTCAGGGATGCTGGCATACAATACCATGCAATTATATTTCACTTTACTACCAACTGATGGAGCAGCTCAGGTTATGTCCTACTAATGAGTTCAGCTGCATCTTATTAACCTTCCGCCTACTCAAGAGGCACCAGAGGAGGCTCATCTGGTCACCTTCTGAATACATATGCAAAACCCATAAAGAATGGGAACTAACTGGTTTCCTGATTGGTCTCAAAGTAGCTATATATATATATATACATACATTGTGAACCATAATTATACCGTTCTGCTTATCATTAGGGAATGGGGCTCCGGTGGAACCTGTTGGTTCATGTCCATGTTCATGAACCAACAACATAAGATTAGATATAATTGATTTTAAAATACCAACATTCACTAGCGCAAGAAACCAGTATTCCAAGAGGTCACACATGGACTGCCAACTGCCCCATAAAACTCTATGGGCTGATGTATTAACTTTCCACACTGATTTCATAATGGAGATTGAAAATTTTTTTGGTGTTAGGGTTCAAACTATCATTTTTTTATGTGATTTTCAGAAACATTTTGGAGGCAATTTTTTTTATTTGTTTTAACAATATGACTGTAGAATAAAAAAAAGTTTTTTGTTTCAAAATGTGGCAAATAAGTGACAATAAGCAAATCAGCACCAAAATCTTGATGGGCTGGCCTGTGATGATGATTATTACACATCAAACAGATGAACTGGGATGATTAGTGATGGGCGAAACGGGAGAGAAATTCGCGAATTTTTCGCCGATTCGCGAAACGAGTCGCGCGTCGTTTTTGACGCGCGTCGCGCCAAACGTGTCACGTCGCGTTGTTTCCGACGCGTCGCGTCATTTTCGGCATGCGTCGCGTCGTTTTCTACGCACGACTCGTTTTTGCGCGGCAAATTTTTTTTTTGCTAATTTTTTTCCCAGTTTCGCCAATTTCGCCGCGAATTCGCCCCTGGCGAATAAATTCACCCATCACTAGGGATGATATTTTGTAGGACAATATCTGAGAGCCTCTATGGTTTTCATTCATGTCAGCAATGACATTGTATGGGCTTTCCTTTCCCTACCTAACCCAGTTGACAGACTGTGAAGCATTTTGTAGTTTTGATAAGTCTGCCTATAAGTGGCATTAAGGGGGTTATTTATTAAAGAATACGTGTTAGCATCTAACAAAAATTGAGTTTTTTCACTAGAAAACTCACATTTTTCGAGATTTATCATACCCCAATGCTGCAAGAAGGCCAAATCTGAAAATTCTGAAAAGACCTGTCAAGGTCCTGTATAAGTCAATGGGAGAGACGCCTTTCTCAATTGCGTGATCTGCACTGGTTTTAGCCCAAAAATCCTATTTTTATTGGGGGTTTTGGGCAAAAACTCTAAATATTTGAGCGATTCAGGAAAAAAGCTGAAAAATTATAGCAATTTGGAAGAAAGTCTGAAAACTTCAAATTGAGATAGGTGCTTCTCCCATTGTCTTATACATGACCTCAACAGGTCTGAGATGGCAGATTTTTGGATTTTGACTTCTTGCAGCATCGCGGTATAATAAATCTTGAAACATTTTAGTTTTCTAGTAAAAAAAACTTGCATTTTTTGAGATAATAAATTACCCCCTTAATGTAACTGTAACACATTAGCCTAAACTATTCCCAACCTACTTCTCCATGGCTTTATTAATGGTGAGCCTGGTGCTGTTAAAATTTTTCAATGGCTGAGATTGTTGTGGATTTCCATTGTTTAGTTTTATGGGGCACAGTGTTTTCTTTATGAACCATATTAAACACATTATGAATAGCTATGGGTTGTGTTCAGTCATATCAAACAGCACTCTGAATAAATAAATAAAGTTACATAAGCTTTGTTAATTATGGAAAAAACTTTTGGAACATAAGCAAAACTGAAAAGTGCTGGGTACCACAAAAATGTGATAATAGAACTTGACACAAAGGCTTGTTGCAAGGGCAGTTGCGTACGTTTTCAATCAAGACTGTGGTTTCTTCGAGGTTGCCTATAAAAATAACGCAGTGATTGTGTTGAGAATTAATAAACTTCTTGGCATCGATAAAAAAGTGAAAGTAAAAAGGGGCCAAGTATGAAAAGCTGAAGGTGAAATATGATCCTAGTTCAGGGGAAATTGATGCATTTCAAGTATAGACACTAAGACACCAGCGAGGGTCTTCTGTAAATTGTATACATTCCTTATTAGTGATAACAAGTGAGGATTTGTCACTTTATGGTTGTGGACAAGCCCCTAGAGATCCTGTTCATGAACCTTTTTATGGTCATATTTTCTACACAAAGTTTTACTGCAGTTTCTCCAATAAGGAACAAGTTATATTACTGTGGAAATGAATTTGCTGAAACAAGAGATTTAAAGCTTCCTTAAGGGGAAGTGACCTCATGGTTTGGGGGCTTCCATAGCAATAAACAAAAGTAGAAAGAGACAGGACGTTGTCATAATAAGTGTAAATTCCCCGGAGTCACTATCCATTCAAATTCAGGGAACACATCTCCAGCAAAGATCCATTATCTTAAACACAAGCTTTATTCCAAAATGAGAAATAGTGTAGACATACTGTAGACTGGGTTCATGACTACAAAGCTTCAGTGTCATTGACTATAGTTCCTCTAGCTAAAAATAGAATATACTGAGCAATATGAAGAAACAAATAAAGAAATGCGTCCTCCGTAAACCCTACTGATAGGGCAAAAGGTTATTTTCTTTTTGGAGTCAGGAAGAAATTATTTCCTCATTTGGGGTAAGATGGTCTTCAGATTGGGGGTTTCTTTCTATTGGCTCAACTAGAGCAGTGATTCCCAACCAGTGGCTCGTGAACAACATGTTGCTCTCCGACCCATTGGGTTTTGTGCCCAGTGGCTTCAAAGCAGGTGCTTCCTTATGAATTCCTGGCTCAACCATATCAATAAAATCCATCGAATTCGAAGGATTTTACCGCAATTCGATCAATCGAACGATCGAATAAAAAATTTGATCGATCAAATTTTTTTTATTCGATCAAAACTAATGATACCCAATTCTGTAGCTTGGTTCTGTTGAAGTAGGTGGTCGAATAAAAATTTAAAGGGGAAGTAATTCGACCATCGAATAGTTGAATATACGAATAAAATTGTATTCGAATATTCAAATTATTCGAATATTCTATGGTCGAATTTGCCTAATTTGCATATTTTCGAAGATTCTAATTCAAATTTATTTAAAATTCTATCGAACTTCAAATTATTCACGTGAATTTAGTAAATCTGCCCCTTTGTGTTTGTATGGGAGGAGATATAGTGCTGGCTACGTGCCTTAAGTGCCCATCAAATGCAGTCACTCAGGGTAGCTGATATGGCATATAGACCATTATATGGTATGGAGACTGTTATCCAGAATGTTCAGGACCTGGAGTTCTCTGGATAAGGGATGTTTTTGTAATTTTGGATCTCCATACCTTAAGGGGCAAATTTACTATTATTCCCCAAAATAAACTCGACCAAATTCATAATTCGATAAGCATTCGACCATCGAATACTTATCGAATTGTTTTAGGCTATCATTTTGCCCAATATCCGATTTCTCGATGAATTCGTAGGATCTGATACCGATACTGATTTCACAAAAAAAATCGTGAAATTTCCTTCGAGCGTCTGAAAAATTCGAACAATCGTATGCTCTGATCGTATGAATGGTGTTCGAGCAATTCGAATGATCGAATTATCGAATATCCGATCATTCGATCTATTCGATCTATTCGATCTATTCGATATTCGATGATCGAAGAGGCCAAATTTGCATATCCGATTTCACGAAAAATTTGTACGATCGGTATTCGATCGAATTCGATCGAACTTCGATCATTTCACATGAATTTTGTAAATCGGCCTCTGTCTACTACAAAAAAAATTTTCATTTAAACACAATATGATTGTTTTGCCTCCAGTAAGGATTAATTATATCTTAGTTGGGATCAAGTACAAGTGACTGTTTTATTATTACACAGAAAAAAGGGGATCATTTTTAAAATCTGAATGATTTTATGAATATGGAGTCTAAAGTTGGTAGCCTTCCCATAGTTCTGAGATTTCTGGAAAATGGGTTTCTGTTTAACAGATCCTAAGCCTGTACATGTATATATATATATATATATATATATATATATATATATATATATATATATATATATATATATATATATACTGTATATATATTTATATGTAAGCATTCCAGAGAGTTTGTAATTTGGATATACAAAAAAGTTGTTAATAAAACCGGTGGCTGTTTTCATCCCAGATTGCATTGCCGTTCTGTGTCCCCCCTGGGGGTAAAGAATGGACTTGCTTCAAGGGTTCTACAGGCAGGTAAGACAAGTCAAGAAGTTGTCAATAACTGCAGCTTCATCGGGGCAGGTTTTTTTGCACTAAAAAGGAATGTTCTCATGATTACCAGGAAATTAGCCACTCCGTGCAAGCTGCAAAAGTGATTATGGCACAGATTAACTGGAGAACAAAGTGAATTGTAATGTGCACATTGCGTGACAGTTTGAGGGCTTTATGTTAAAATACTTATTGCATCTGCTGGATGTGAGAGACACATAGGAAAATGCCTGGGATCATCCTGAGTGCCCTGCAGATTCTAGGAATTATTCAGTCTTTCGATCAGGGCAACACAGGACAATTTCTTTCTTGGCTGCTATTCAATAAGTAAATGTTTCATTTGAAATTTAAATGTGTTATTTTAAATTGAGTTTGTATTCATGCTGCTCTCCCATTTTAGACATAGGAGTCACTGCAATTACAGTTGCCCTCACATCAGTGTCGGACTGGGACACCAGGGGCCCACCATAAAACCTTAGACCAGGGGGCCACTCTCAGTACTAATATTCTTCATCTCCTCACTCAACCTCTATTCTCCTAGTTGGTTTTCTTTACATACTATAATCAATTACTCCATCTATTTAGCCTCTTTTTACTCATAGAAATAGGGAATGGCCATGAAATAGTCCAAAAGTTTAGCAGCATGAGGGTGCACTGACACCTTGGCCCACCGGGAGTTTTTCTGGTGTTCGGGTGGGCCAGTCCGACACTGCCTCACATAAATTTCCTCACAGACAGTTGCATGTTCATAAAAGGTACTTGCATCAAAATATACTCTTTGCACTTCCCTGTAGTTGCTTTTGGTTGAGTTCTGCACTGGGTCAGGTATTGGGTTCCCACCTTTCCCAAATGCTGGCCGGGACACAACAATGAAGAAAAAGGGGCGGGCAGATGAAGTGGAGGGGGCATGTTAATGATGTAAGAAGGCGGGGCAAAGACATGTAAGGGGGAGGAGGATCAGGAACTGTAGGGGTAGTTGGAAGGTCCAAGTTAGACAAGAATTGTGGCGGTCCAGTGGAGAAAGAAGAGAATGTAACAAATGTACTAGTTAACTATATTGCCAGTAAGTTTGTGATACCGGCTCCAACCTTGGCTGGTGTTGCTGGTTTTTTACTGGCTAGGCCAGCCGGGTGGCAATCGCATTGCCTGCAGAATACCTGCAATGTGGTTGGGTTTTGGAAGAAAGTCCCCAACTCCCTAATTGTTTAAGCAGCCCACAAGTAATCTGCCTAGGAACCTGGCTAAGGTGCCTACCACCCTCCCGTATGGTTTTGGTGATTTTCTTCCCTTGCCCTGCTGATTTGGTACCGGGTTGAGGTTACTTCTGGTCTATGATGACAACACTTCCATCTCTGTGGGTCCTGGGTCAAAAGGTAAGTTAACTCATGGTCTGGGTTGCATAGTAGATTTGAGTAGAGTGACTTCTTAGATGACTGTGCTGGGGGCCATTTACATACTGTGCAGCCAGCATGAAAAAATCCCATTTATTAGAGGCAATTATGTCAACATGCACTCTTTGCATTTACCTATAGTTGCACTCTTTGCATTTACCTATAGTTGCACTCTTTGCATTTACCTATAGTTGCACTCTTTGCATTTACCTATAGTTGCACTCTTTGCATTTACCTATAGTTGCACTCTTTGCATTTACCTATAGTTGCACTCTTTGCATTTACCTATAGTTGCACTCTTTGCATTTACCTATAGTTGCACTCTTTGCATTTACCTATAGTTGCACTCTTTGCATTTACCTATAGTTGCACTCTTTGCATTTACCTATAGTTGCACTCATTGCATTTACCCATTTTTGCACTCATTGCATTTACCCATTTTTGCACTCATTGCATTTACCTATAGTTGCACTCATTGCATTTACCTATAGTTGCACTCATTGCATTTACCTATAGTTGCACTCATTGCATTTACCTATAGTTGCACTCATTGCATTTACCTATAGTTGCACTCATTGCATTTACCTATAGTTGCACTCATTGCATTTACCCATAGTTGCACTCATTGCATTTACCCATAGTTGCACTCATTGCATTTACCCATAGTTGCACTCATTGCCTTTACCCATAGTTGCACTCATAGCAATTACCCATAGTTGCACTCATTGCATTTACCTATAGTTGCACTCATTGCATTTACCTATAGTTGCACTCTTTGCATTTACCTATAGTTGCACTCTTTGCATTTACCTATAGTTGCACTCTTTGCATTTACCTATAGTTGCACTCTTTGCATTTACCCATAGCTGCACTCTTTGCATTTACCTATAGTTGCACTCATTGCATTTACCTATAGTTGCACTCTTTGCATTTACCTATAGTTGCACTCTTTGCATTTACCTATAGTTGCACTCATTGCATTTACCTATAGTTGCACTCTGCACCATTGCTTTTCTCCTGCCTCTTGAACTACAGTTGCAGACAGCCTTCGGGAACCCTGGTGCTACGGCCACCTCCAAACTAGGTAATAGCTCTAGGGGTCCAACAGAGGCCTCAATCAATAGGTGCCAAAAGGTTTGGGTGCACACATCACTCTGTCTGCAAGATTTAGAAAATCTTAGATACAATTGGTTCTAATATACAAATTAATATAAACAAATTAAATTACATTGAGGAAATTGCATTGAAATCATAGGGAAAACAAATTGAAGCAGGTAAATGATCCCCATTGTATCACTATGCTATTATTATGTTTTTGGACTCCCTTTCAGTATGTTACTGAACTATATGTATTACTTGTATAAGTATTACAGGTATGGGATCCATTATCCAGAAACCCACAATCCAGAATGGCCACAATCACAGGAAGGACATCTCCCATAGACTTCATTTTATCCCAACAATCCAAACGTTTAAAAAATGATTTCCTTTTTCTTTGTAATGATAAAACAGTACCTTGTACTTGATCCCAACTAAGAAATAATGAATCCTTATTTGTATAGCCTTATATTTCAGCAACAGTTGCAGACCTTAATTAATGGAGACAACTGAAAGTGCTTTGACTATCCTTGAAACACCTGTCTGTGTACAGAGAACTGGCTTAACTGTGGTTCAAAAGGTCTAGTAGAAATATTTGCTCCTCAAGTCTTGAGCCTTCTCCTTTAGGCGACTAGTCCAGCCTGGATCTGCCACATGAGTATATTTGTAGATAGTGTAGTTTTAACCAGTCAGTAAAAGAGGGTATCTCAATGCTGCCCAGGAGATAAATAGTCTCTCTCAGTTTTTTTAACTGAATTATTCTCCATCACTAGCAAAAATAGAGAAAACAAGCATACAGGCACTGAGGGATCACCACAGGGGAAACCAGGTAAAAAATGAAAAAAGTCTCCATCTCCATAAACCCTGAGCATTTTGTGCCTTAAAATAATGCCTTTACCAAAATCTATATTAAAAAGCCATCTCTATAAACCCTACGCATTTCATGCCTTAAAATAACATCTTCACTCAAAGCTACATTAAAAAGATATCTCCATAAACCCTACGCATTTCATGCCTTAAAATAACATCTTTACCCATAGCTACATTAAAGGACAAGGAAAGTCTAAAATAGAATAAGGGTAGAAATGGTGTATTTTGTATACTAAACATAAACATGAACTTACTGCACCACAAGCCTAATCAAACAAATGATTTATGCTTTCAAAGTTGGCCACAGGGGGCTGTCATCTTGTAACTTTGTTATACATCTTTGCAAGACCAAGACTGTGCACATGCTCAGTGTGATCTGGGCTAAGCTTAGGGATCGTCATAAATGATCAAAACAGCACATGTCAAATAATATCTGCCAGAAGCCGATACAGCAAGACTGATTAATAATCAGAATATACAGACTGCACTGGGTCCTGTGTTGTCATGTAATCTATTGTGGATTTTATAGTTTTTCTATTGTTTAATACAAACTTTCTCCAACTCTGCAGAACCAGCGGCTGCAGCAAAATAATCCTCCAAATAGAATCCCAGTTTATCTGTTTAAATCTGGCTCCATGATCTTTGTCCCTGCAATTGGAGTTGGAAACAGTAAAGGGGATTTAAAAGCAAAAATAAAATCCAATACAAATCTCTAAACAGTTGCCATCTGCTCTACGGGGAAACAAACAAATCTGCTGGAGTTCTACATGGTTGGGAAGTAAGGCAGGGGCTCCCCCTGCTGTTCATAATTATGATTGTTTCCCTGCCCAGCAGTTAGGGACCGTCTGACAATCCCTATAAACAGCAGTAAATGAAGGGAGAATTTCATGGCATACAGTCAGGTTTCTTATAAAAATGGTGCATATTTTTTAATTAAAGTATATTGGAGATAGATTTCTTTTTTATTAAAGAAAGTAAAAATGGGATTTTATTTTTTGACATTTCTACATGTTTTTGCCTTAAAATAACTTCTTTACTCAAAGCTGTATTAAAAAGCCATCTCTATAACCCCTATGCATTTTGTGCCTTAAAATACATATTAAACAAAAAAAACTATATCCATAAACCATAAGCGTTTTGTTCCTTAAAATTAGTCTTTACTCAAAGATACATTAAAAAGCCATCTCCATAAATCCTACGCGCTTTGTGCCCAGGCCTTAAAATAGCATCTTTACTGGAAGATGTTTTTATTTTTACCTGATAACCCCTGTGGTGATCCCTAAGTGACTGTAATCTAATTTTCTATGCTTTATTTAGATTGCTGCACCTTGCACTGGTCTGAGGCCATTGAACCTGGGCCACTTCTTCAACTTGGTGAGCATGGAAAGTAACATTCCTCAATAGTGATGGGCGAATTTATCCCATTTTGCTTCACTGGTAAATTTGTGAGTTTCCAGCTAAATTCGCGAATTGGCAAAAAATTGTGAATCGAGTCGCGTCTCGTTTTTTGACGTGTCGATTCATTTTTAAAACATTTTTTTGGACGTGCATCTCATTTTTAAATTGCTGCCAGCGAATTTTCACCAGGTGAATTTTTGCTGTTGTTTCGCGAATTTATTCGCTGGCAGCAAATTGCAGGAATTCCCCGCAAATTCACGCCTGGCGAATAATCACCCATCACTATTCCTCAACAGAATATTGGAGCTGATTAATGAGCCAAACCTGAACCTTGATTTGCATATTCAAATCCAACATTGAACCATCAACGCTGAACAAAAACTTGTCCTGTTCAGTTGTCCAAATCCTGGATTCAGCATATCAGTTGCAGGGATAAGAGCAGAATCCTTGCTACATCATTTTAAACTCATTCTTACTCTAAAGTTGTTCTAGAAATTCATTCTTTTTACCTAAATAGATTATGATCATACCATATTAAATGTATTTGCAATTTTGCATACAGTTTCTCCTAGTATCAACTTTCCTCTCTATGCCAATCTTATTCATGCAAGGCTTCATTTTTTTTTTAGAGCTGCTTTGTGTAATATAATATTAAATAATGAAATTTAAATATACCCAGTTAATCACCAAAAAGTGCTTAATGGCAACCCCCATAGCTTATCATGTTTCAATTAGAAAGTGTTCCAGTACTGCTTGTGTTTCCTGTTTGCGGCTCTGTTCGTGCAGAGATTTATAGGACAGGATTGGGTTACGGCCCAAAGCCAAGCTTGAGTGCATATCTTTCTAATTACATTCTCGGGATTTGAGACAGATTAACTGATAATATATGTTGTAGATATTCCCATGAGACTTTGGACTCTGTGCAAAGGAGATGACACCAGCGTGCATTTGCCTTCGTTGCTGCATAGAATATGATTAATATTTAGCAGGTATGAACGTCAGTCAACAATGGTAAACTCAATTTTTTTTTAAAAGATTGGTTCTATCTGTCATGAATGGTGGATTTTTATTAGAAATGCATTTCTTTAACAAAGCAAGCTGAGATGTGGGCATAGGTGTCTAAGCACCCAATCAGGTCTTCAATTTTAATTTTTAACTTATAGTAGATTCTTCTTCCAAGCTAAGAGCTGGTGGGATTGTCACCTCACAGTCCTCCACCCCAGTCACAAACTCTTCTTGTTGCTGGCAACCTCCACTAAAAGGTCCCCAAGCACAACCCACACCTACTTGCATTTCCTTGTCTACCTTCTACTTCCTCCTTGCGGCTAAGAATGGGGGTTTGAGTGGATCACAAAGGTATCTGGTAGGGAGTTGGGAGCTCCTTAGAGAAAATACAGAAGAGAACAGGTAAAAAAAAAACAATTAAACAATCAAATAAAAAGTGACCAAATATAAGAAAAGGAAGTGGGAAGTTGAAAGCAAACAAGGAGAGTACAGAACTAATAATTAAGAAGATGCACATGCTATACATTAAGTATGTAGCAATGTCCTACCTGCATTGCACTAAAATGACCAACAGCTGCAATTCCCTAAATCCCCTAAATTATAGTGCATGTTTAATAAATCTGTTTTGCAAATACTTTTTTTCTGGTATTTATATATTGTTTACATATTTAGAGTATTTGGTCAACCTAACATTCTGATTGTTACAACGCACTCATGCTGTGAGTCACTGACAGATTTCACAAGCTGCAGCTGATTTAAGCATGAGGCAGAAATTGTAGTGCTCTACTGATGCATAGCATGGTTGGATTGCTTGCAAGACAATTGGATTAAAGGATAACTTAAGCCCGAGTAATAACTGGGCCCCCTTCAGTATAGATGTACCCTGAAAGATCACCAGAGGTCACCAAACAAGAGGATCTCTACTGCCCACTTTGAGGTTGGCGTTATTGGATCACTTTGGGGCAATCCGCAGGTACTGTACATCTCCAATTTACAAACCGGTGTAGAGGACAATTCGCTAGCATTACAGTTAGGGATGTCTTGTTTCACTGTGAAAATTACGCCTATAGACTTCAAAGGCATTGCACATTAAAAAAAAAGACACATGGAAAAAAAAAAAATCGCTGCGCGTCAAAAAAATGTTTACGCCCATAGACTTAAATGGCCGGCTGCGAGATTTCACACACGGCGATTTTTTCAAATTCGCCTGTCCCTAATTACAGTACATCTCTAGCAAACTTTTTCATCCTTTCGCCGGGTGAATTTTTGACTGAGGCAAATGAATGTTACTCTGCAAATTCACCAAAGTGACATCATATCCTAAAGCTGAAGAGATATAACAATGAAAATAAGCTGGCTTTTTTCATATTTTAAAGTGGGATTGTCTTTAAAAGTTGGGACTGAACCTGAATCAATTCAAAAATGAGAATTTTACTTACCTACTTAACGTAAATTCCATTTCTTCTAGTCCCAACATGTCAGTACACATGGGCAGTATTGCCCCTCCCAGACCTGAAGATAGGACCTATAATATACCCAATCAAAATTAGTCATGGCCTGTAAGACCACATGACTTCCTCCTCACCACTGTTATACATTTGTAGTGATGGGTGAATTGGAGATCAAGAATAACCATATTCTGCATAAAAGGTTCCCTCAGTGACTAGAGGGATACCTGCAATATGGCCTGCAATAGCAGACATAAAATTCCACCTGGGGAAGAAAAGAAATCCTGCAACTGTTAAAACAAAAGGCTCCCTAGGACATAACCAGAATGATGGCACCAATCATCTCAGAACTAAAACACACTAGAAACCACCAGGAAACCAATCTATTCAGATCAGAAACTTACCTTAACTTAGATGCATCTATCTCCAGTGCTGGAGAAATACACAATCCTCGGCACTAGTGGTTGGCCCTAAAAAGACTTGCCCCACATTAGCCTAGTCCTGCAGCAGCTCACACCAGTGCTAACCATAGTCATTTCCACACCAGAGATCAGCCGAAGATCCACCAACTCAATGCTGATTGACATCTAATGAAGACTAAACTAGATGAACACTGACTCTGGGTTATCCTAATCCAGCATTCCATTGTAGAGCCATGCTGGTACAGCTCAGCAGCTCCACCAACCACAAAATCTAAACTGGGCATACAACAGCACAAGGATCAGCTGCTGGACCAGCCATCTGTCAGTAAGATATGCTGTTGTCCCAGTCAACTGCTACACAAGCAAGCAAATGTGACCCAAGCCAATTATAGTGCTAGAAAACACCCACAATAGCCAAGGCCACTATATCTCAAGCTGCACAATGCTACAGTATATGCAAAAACTGAACCAAACCCGTGACCATACTTTGAAGCTACTAAATCCAATAGGCTACTGAACCAGCAAACAGCTGGGGTCAGAAACCAAAATAAGGCATGAAAGAAACTTATAGCCTACAACCACTGGTATCAACCAGCAATGATGCACAATCCACTGGCAAATGAGCCAGCCACCATGCATGCAAACCATTGATGGACAAGCCAGCTATTATGTATGCCAACATAGATGTACAAGATCGTTGTCACACTAGCAGGCCATGATGCCCGTCAGCTGCAGTGCATGCAAAACACCAGAGTGGAACTCTGGTTCCAGCAACAAAATTAGCTATGGGCTGTGAAACTCAGAGCAAGCACCAGCTGATGGTACCTACAGTATATTATAAATAGCCAATCTTGCCTAATGCTGGTGTAACCAGAACCATGCATGCAAGGATTGTAGACAAGACAAAACCAATGGCTGTTGTCGAACCAAGGATTGCGGCAAGGCAAATGGACATGCCTGCCAAGGGCCACAGCAAAGAACAGTAGCCACGCCTACCACTGGCCACCGCATAGCTGATGGCCAAAGCACCATAGGTCACAACAAAGGCTAGTATCCCAGTGAAACCCAGCAACCACAATGCCCCAAGGACTATAATAAAAAATAGCGGCCACCTAAGCCAAGGGCCACAGGAAAAGGCCAACACCTCAAGAATGCTGGTAAAAGGCACCTGGCACCTAAGCTAAGGGCCATGGAAAAAGGCCAGTAGCCACACTTGGTAACCAAACAAATGTGCCAAGGGCCTTGGTAAAAGGCCAGCAGACCCATGAGTGAAGGGCCAAGGAAACAGGCCAGCAGACCCATGAGCTGAGGGCCATGGAAACAGGCCAGCAGACCCATGAGCCGAGGGCCATGGAAACAGGCCATCAGACCCATGAGCCGAGGGCCATGGAAATAGGCCAGCAGACCCATGAGCCAAGGGCCATTGAAATATGGCCAGCAGACCCAAGAGCAGAATGCCATGGCAAAAGGCCAGCAGACCCATGAGCCGAGGGCCATGGCAAAAGGCCAGCAGACCCATGAGTCGAGGGCCATGGCAAAAGGCCAGCAGACCCATGAGCCGAGGGCCATGGCAAAAGGCCAGCAGATCCATGAGCCGAGGGCCAGGAGATATTACAGTAAGTGTCCTTCAACATGCCAACAATTAAAGAAGGTTAACATACAGCCACCAAAACTAAGTAGATGTAGTTGAACTACAACTGAGCTCCCAATTTAAACCACCAGATGGGAACAGAAGATCTAAGGGAAAGCCTACATCACACAAAAAGGCACTATGTAAATTGGAAAACTGCCTGTTAAGTGTAGAAACATTGGTAAAATGGGTTAAAATGCTGCTACAGCAGAACAAACCCCATAACAAGTCCTGGAAATACCAGGTGTAATAAGAGCACACATACCTACTGTGTCTGCACAAAGAACTCAGGCTCATAACCCAAGACCTCAGATGACATCAATGAAAGAAGTCAGGGGAACACCAGCACCCAACCAGATGATATGAGCTAGACAGTAGGAATACTGGTGGCAGGCTGCTTGTTAGGAGCAGACTCAGGGGCGTAACTACAGAGGAAGCATATCCTGCAGCTGCAGGGGGGCCCAGAAGGTATGGGGGCCCCATGAGGCCCAAATAAGCAATTTCAATATATATTGGTAAAACAGCACAACCTCTGGATATGTTGGGGGCCCTAAAATGAATTTGCTGTAGGGGGTACCATACTGCTTCAGCAGTGCAAGCCTCCAGCCAAGCCTGCAAGCAACCTATGTAATAAAAGGGAATATAACCTCTGCACAGAGGACAGTAGAAACAACAATAGCAGAGAGACCCAGATGAGAAGCTGCACCTTACCTTATAGCAGTGACTAGTCAACAGGATGGAAACTTCAGTTAGACCCCTGACAGCTTTCAGCTGAGGGACATACTTAGTATATTAACATGCAGACGTCCCAGTGTACTGAATGTTTCAAACATATAGTGGATACTGAGAAATCATACTCACCATTCAGGTACCACACTGCTTCAGAGAGATTCACCAGCCGGTACTGAAAGTACGTTGTGTAACAAGAGCCAATATAACCATTGTGTTTTGCACAGAGCTCACAGGCTCCCAACATAAGACTTCAGATAATACAAGAAGTCAGAGGAACACAGGTACCTTACCAGATAGCTCAGGCTTGTCAGCAGGAATACTCCAGTCAGGTGGAACACGGCTTGTCAAGAGTTGACTCATTAGAAATGAAGGAGGTGCCATACGGCTTCAGCAGTGCAAACCTCTAGCCAGTTCTGGAAGTGCCTTGTAAAAAGAGCAAATATAACCTATGTGTCTGCACAGAGGATGGAGGTTCACCCATACAAAACTTAAAATATTAAAAAGCAATAGTAAAGGGGTCGAAAGGAACATCTGCACCTTACCAGATAGTGGCTAGTTAGCTGGATAGAAACTCCAGCCAAAGCCCTGATAGCTCTCAGCTGAGGAACATAATTAGCTAATTAACAGGCAGACTTCCCAGTGCACTCAGCATTTTAAACTCATACTCACCAGCTTCAGGCTGTTGTAACTATCCAATATACATACCTATGGCCCTTTTGTAGAAGTTCTGTAAAGCCTCAAGTAACTCAAAAGAAAAAGGGAGGTCAAAAAGCTCACAGGTAAGAATGTGGAAATCCCACACCTGTGCCTCTTCCCAAAAAGCACTAGATTGAATCTTGTGCCTCGCTGGGCATATACCGTAGCAGGGAGCTATTTAACACAGGGCTAAGACCATGGGTATTCTCACACCTGCACTTCTTCCCAATAAGCAATAATCTACATGGGACATAAGGTAAATTCTTCTCCATTACCTGGGAATCATCCCTCTGTGTCTACACTGAGGTAAAAACCAACAAAACATACAAAAGAAAAAACAAAAACTCTGTTTGACTTCTGTCAAAATTCACCAAAAAAGAGAGAGCGAGAGAGCGAGAGAGCGAGAGAGCGAGAGAGCGAGAGAGCGAGAGAGCGAGAGAGCGAGAGAGCGAGAGAGCGAGAGAGCGAGAGAGCGAGAGAGCGAGAGAGCGAGATCCTATCTCCCTGTCCAGTAGGACCAAAAATAACAGTGGTGAGGAGGAAGTCATGTGGTCTTATAGGTCATGGTTAATTTTAATTGGCTAAGTTATAGGTCCTACCTCCAGGTCTGGGAGGGGCAATACTGCCCATGTGTACTGACATGTCGGGACCTGAAGAAAAGGAATTTACGTCAAGTAGGTAAGTAAAATTCTCATTTTTGAATTGACTCAGGTTCAGTTCCAACTTTTAAAGACAATCCAACTTTAAAATATGAAAAAAACGCCAGCTTATTTTTATAATGCTTCAGCGTTAGTATATGATGTCACTTTGGTGTATTTGCAGAGTAACGTTCATTCACCCAGCAAAAGGATGAAAAACTTTTCTAGAGATGAACTGTAATTAGGGATGGGCTAAGTTTCGCCAAAAATTTGCCATGGGCAAAATGTCGCAGACGCCCATTTAAGTCTATGGGCATCAAAAAAATGTTGACGCACAGAAATTTTTTTTTAATTGTGTCTTTTTTTTATGCTCAACGCCATTCAAGTCTATGGGCGTCATGGAGGGACGTAGAAGAAACACCGGGCCGCGAAATAGATGCCATGAGTCGATGTAGTTGTTTGTTTTGGGGTACAGTAAGAACGTATTCCGTTAGCTGTAACACCCATGTATACAATTTTAAATCTAATTTTATATAGTTTCTAACACTTTAATTAAACAGCAGTGGGCAAGTTAAAATAGGGATATGCTTAAAGGAACAGTAACATCAATTTTTTTAAAAAAAATTCTTTAGTATACAACGAAAAATAAACACCCTTTTTCGCCTTTTTTGAAGAGAACAGGAAGTGAAGTTTCTGTAAGTTATTTTTTAATAAAGGCTTTGCTATTTAGAAGTTTCTTTTTTCGGGGTGTTTATTTTTCGTTGTATACTAACGAATTAAAAAAATTTTTTTTTGATGTTACTGTTCCTTTAATATTGCTACAGAGACAGTTTTTGGGTCTGTCTCCAAGAGAAAACTCATTAACAAGGAGGCAACACAAGAACCACTGAGAGAATTTCCATGAGCAACTCTTAAAAAGTCTGTTGAAATGCAGCCTAATTGCAGTACAAGTGTGCCACTTTCCATGGTGCTGTTGCTATAGTTGAACAATTTCTATCATTATTTGACACCGCGCTGTTTTTCAAAGGGATGATTAGAGTATACATAGCCAACGCTATTTCAAACAGAAGAAAGCTTGGGAACCATTGTTTTCCCTCACATTTTTAAATGTAACCTTAACAACATCAATTTAAAAGAAATCTAGCCACTTGACCAACAGAGAAACAGCTGGTCGTATCCACAAAGTTGTTGTCTGTGTTTAGTAATATGAGGATGATAAACTCAAACCCAGAGGAATTAGAGTTCTGGAGAGAAGGGGAAGAGTCGATAATTCATTTTTTTTCTAAAAACATCTGTTTTTTCCATAACATGAGCTAAAATAAAACAACATATTCATGTAAATTTGAACTTGCTTTCCTGATAGAAATTGTATACTCTAGTAGCACATGTAGAATACAGTTATTTGTTGATTTCACAATAATATTTTTACAGAGTCAATAACCGTTTATGTTGGGGGTTTACCATTCCCATCATTCACACTGTGTTTGTTGGGGCATTTACTGTTTATGGAGGAGGAACTACACTCATCAAGATTTGCTGAAATTTTTTCAAAAAAAATTGAAAAAATGACTCTTCACTAGTGGCGTTTCGCTTCGCTTTGAAAAAAATTAGTGAAACGAGTCACGCTGATGGTTTTTCGCGCGCCCAAGTTTTTACGCACAGTGCAATGTAATAAAATTGCCAGGTGAAATACATACCCTCCAATGGTCCCTTTTTTTGGAGGGACATTCCCTCTTATGACAGCGCAACCTGCAGTCCCTCATTTCATTTGTATTGGAAAGTCCCTTTTTTCTCTGCACTGAATTGTCAGAAAAAGAGAGAAGTTTCTAACTTTTGGCAGAGAGCCTAGAAGAACAGCTAACAAGTGCAAAAAAGATGCTTTTTAACAATTTTGATATAATAAAATAAGTAATTGATTGTATTTGTAACAGTTTAGATAAGGAGAAATATTTTCAAACTTTCATAACCTGCCAAATTCGGTAAAACGAACATGTTAATTAGTGGGTGTGGCCACAAAAATGGGTGTGGTCAAAATGTTGCAGCGCTACATATGGAAAAAAAAAATTCTGTCCCTCTTTTTTACTTCCAAAATGTTGGGAGGTATGGAAATGTGAAAAAAAATTGTAAAAAATGGCATCTTTTGATTTGTGTGTGAATGTGCTGAATAGCATTGGAGTCAATGAGAAGAGCAATTTACACACGTGTTTCACTTAGTTACACACATGTCCTGCATTGTTACTGGACTCTTATCTTTTCAAAAGAAAAAAAGGCCTCCCATTTTGCCAGCTTCTTAAAAACATATTGTTTAAAATAGTGAAACATTAAAAAGGCATATTTTAATATATATTCATTTATTTTAAAAAATATTTTTCACTGCACAGATTGTGCTGTTTTGAAGTGAAGCAACGAACTTGACGCGCGACGAACTCAACTTTCTCCATCGTCGGAAATTCGCTGCGAATTCGCCTAGGACAAATTTATTCGCCCATCACTACTCTTCACTGGAATTTCTCAATATTTTTTGCACAAATGCTTTGGACATATTTTTTATTTTGGTTTCCCTTGTATCAAATGCATTGGAGCCAACTGGTGTTTTTACCTGGTTTTTTCCAGCTACGTCTAATAATGCTTCTGGTGTATTGTCTGGCACAAAAAAAGTGTTTCTTTGCTTTTTTTTAACATGTGATTTTTCTTTCAGTGAAAATTCTGGCACAAATTCACAAAATCTTAGCCACTAGTGAAAATCCAGATACTTCCCTGGTCAAATTTTACAGTTTTGACCATAAAAAAATTGAAAATTCAAATGTGAATGTTCAATTCGACCCTTCATAAATCTGCCCCTAAGTGTCAGATCGGAGTTGAGTGATTATTTGTTGCAATGGATAGTCCAAAGCTATAGAACTGTGTAGATATCTACTAACAGATGTTGGTTACCAACTCAGGAAGCCTGGAATCCCTATAGGCTTTCATACTAAGAGTGTCAGCATTATTAAAGAATAAATGTGATGCTTTCTATATAAGTATTTGCAGTAGTCAGTAAGGACCTGGCTTTGTTTTAAACATTAAAGTTTGAATAAGACAACAGTTTTCCAGAATCAAACTCATAGTTACTTGATGACAATTGCTCCTCAGCCAGAAAAATGTAATAAAATAAGAATAAATTAAAAGCCTTTTAGAGTGACGATATCTTCAGAGAGTCAAAAATGCATAAATTTGTAAAATGTTCTAATTATCTTGTGTTTACAGTACCGGCGGTGTAAAACCAATTATTTACTAAGTCCCAGCATGCTCAAGACATGGAGCCACATTCCATTAGATGAGGTAATTCCTCATGAACACCCTTTAAAAACACACAACTTGATGATGTCAGAATATAATTGCTGGGGGAATAGAATGTTAATAGTTCCTTTCATGCATTAAAGGGACATATTTATGGAACATGATATTGATTTTGCAAACATGTATAGAAAGAAAACTAGCTTAGTGTGTATTGTGTTAGGTTACCGCACATAAAGGGTAATAAAACATTAACTATATAACATCAGATTGGAAATCAATTGCTAGCCTTACCCAGCCACATAACTGACATAACAAAGAAAACACTGAAGTACACAGGGGATGAAAAGATAAAATAAGGATCTCTATACATATATAGCTACTGTGTTGAGTAAAAAACATTATATCATTGTTAGAGTAATGTATAGAAATCCTAAAATGCAATATCATAGCAATATCAATGTCATTTGAAGGTAGTTATTCAAAAGTTAGAATGGTCAAATATGCTCCACTTCCTGAGAAAATAATGTTGACGTGGAAGTCTGAGGGGAAGGCATCATAAACCAACTCTTTGGACTTTCACCAGCTCGAACAAGTCTAAGCTAATTTTCACTAGCGTTACTTTCTTTGTAGCAAAACTTTGTTAACATAATTATGCTTACATCAGTTTAGATATGGGTCATGGACAGTTTAGATATGGGTCATGGACAGTTTAGATATGGGTCACGGACACAGTGATTGTTGGTGAAATAGCTCGAAGTGGTCACTTATTAAAAATGTCCAAGGAAACAAAATAAAGACAAAAGAGATGTGTAAATAACATATGTTTAACAGTTACAACATCTAAACATAATCCCACATAAAAATATGAAAAAAATGCCAGTGTTTTTTCTTTTTGTGTGACTTTTTTGGCATACAGGATATGATGTCACTGACATAATACTGTAGCTTTATCTTATTAATTTGCCAGGTATCAGCTGGCAAAAAGGGTAACGTATTGGAAAGTCTGCACTTTGGGGAGTTACAATCATTTGCCTGACAAAAAGTCACCTGGCGAAATGGCACAAAACTTCTCTAGTGCTGTGCTTTTTCCGTTAGCGAACTTCCACTTTGCCTTTTAGAAAATTGGTGATGTCCCTGGAAACTCATTTTGGCAGATTTTCACTGGAAAAGTCCACTTGACCCTTTAGTAAATCTGCCCCAATGTGTGCAAATTAGAAGCAATTATTAAAGCAAATGTACTTCAATAAATGAGGAGTACATTGTTTATAGGGAACAACCTTTTAACTCACTATATGTTATTAAAGGTGCAAAGTTTGCTCACTTCAATAAATGAGGAGTACATTGTTTATAGGGAACAACCTTTTAACTCACTATATGTTATTAAAGGTGCAAAGTTTGCTCACTTGAAGGATCCCTATAGCAACCAATGAGTTGTTTTTAAACAGGTGACCAATATATATGCTACCTGCTGATTGGATGTTATAGACGATAAGATCAGCAACAAATGTTGCTCCTTATATTTCCTAAGCCCCTTTAGAGCTGCACTTTCAATGTTCCAGCCAAATGCCCATCATACTGTAGATCATGCCCAGTCTAAACTTGTGTGTGTGGGGGGAGCAGGAAGGCTTAAAGTAGGTTGATATTTTGAGTAAATGCTTATTTACTCACAAAGATAATAATCAAGGCTCAATCTAGAAGGTGAACACCTATTTGTCCAGAACAATTCTTGGGACACAGTTCTTGGAACATTAGTAAGATATTGACAACATAATGTGTGTGTATTTTCTCATAATAAATACTTGAGTGGTTCACTCTCACAGTGTACATAGATAGAGATAGAAATGTTCAAATAAAAAGTATTACACAAATCATCACATCAGACCCAATGGTTTAAAAAGCTTTAGCTTGTTAGGCACAATGTCCCATTAGATGATCTTGATTTGACCACACAGTGGGGCAGCACTCCCATACTATCATGTGATTGGATCATTATCTATAAAAAAGTTTGAAGATGTTAGACCAAGAATAGGCTTAGCAGGTGAAGAGAAATATCAGGACCAGGACAGGAACAGAACTAGACTAGAGCTGGGAACAGAAGCAATGTTGGAGCATGAATGAGAACAAGGGTAGAACAAGACCAATGCAGGAGTAAGAACAAGAACAGATTAGGGCACAGGACTAGGGCAATAGCATTAACTAGAGCAAGGGACGAGCCACAGTGGTCAGGAAGCAAGATCAATGTTCTTCACCAGCTGTAAGGAGGGCTGTGCTTTTATAGGGCAGAGTCAGCCCTGATAGGCTGACCCCACCCAACCAATAAGGCTACTGAGATGATACAACACAACCAACCCAGTGGGTAAGGCAAGTAGCAAACAACCAGAAAGTATTGGTCTTACATCAACAAGATTTTATAACTAATTTACAATTATGAAGGTGAATTATGTGGTTGTCTTATGTCTACTTTGGTAATTGTTTACTGAAAAAGTCCTTAGATACTGTTTATTATTTAAATTTTCTGAATTCAATAAAAACTTCTCATCAAAAATGCACTAGTTTATTATAGGAACAAAAGAAAATCTTATGTAATACTAATTTTCTCTAAACCTCTATGTCAGACTATATTGTGTATAAGATTATGTATAAAAACCAGACTCCCTACTTTTCACCACATTTTGAGACTTACGCTATGAAAAACTGTAATACAGGGGGGTGTTATATCATGTTTCCCTTTCTGTTTGTGTGGTTACCTGAGTAAACTGAGTTTAATAAATTTATTGTAGGAAACATTGTTTTCTCCCCTATTGATTCCATGTGACATTAGAATCTCTTTTGCATTATCATGCCTATTCCTGTTAACACTGTCAACATTCTTCCTATCCTGCTGATACTATGATTGTATAAAAAGAACAGAGGCGCCAAAAGGATAAAAGGATATAAACGAGTTTAAAAGCCAAAACTTGGTAATCAGAGGAGGCAGTGGTGGACTTACCTCCTCCAAGCAGACATAAAACGACTGTAATTCAGCAGTCAAAATTTATTAACGAACTCGGAGTTCGTCAATAAATTTTGACTGCTGAATTACAGTCGTTTTGTGTCTGCTTGGAGGAGGTAAGTCCACCACTGCCTCCTCTGATTACCAAGTTTTGGCTTTTAAACTCGTTTATATCCTTTTATCCTTTTGGCGCCTCTGTTCTTTTTATACAATAATAAGTCCACCCTGGGTGGAGGGTTGATACCCTTTTTCTATCTACAGAGAGCGACTTCTTAATCCTGAGTGGGGTCAGGACAATCTCCCCACCTGCCTTTACAGTGGTTGCCTATTGGTAACCCTTGTTTGTGAGTATATGCTATTTACTCTTATTTCATTATCCCTTACCAATACATATTACACTATTGGGGCTCTTGGTGTTCCTTTTGTTTATGCTGATACTATGAGGCCAACATACAAAATTTACCATTTCTTTTTTTTCCTCTAAAAATCAGAGGGTCTTTGTACTTCTTTACTACTTGTTCAAGGGTTTTTTTTAATCAGAGGTTGAATTGTTTTTTCCATGAGAAATTTGAGTTTTAAAAGGTATTTTTTAGTCAAAACCCAAACTTTCTGGTAATATTTTTTATTATACCCTGAAGCTGGAAATAACTTGAATCCTAAATGCACCATCTAAAACCTGTTGAGATCACGTAGAAGTCAATGACCCTTCAACCATTTGAAGATGTTAATAACCTTCATGAATTTGGAGTTTTTTTTCTCAGTGGCTTTTGCTGGAAAACTCAATCAATTTGAGGAGAGTTTTTCACCCTGAATTTTTCAAGTTTTTTACATTGAGATTTTTAGCCATTCAGGTTGTAAGTTCATTTGAAGGCTAAAACCTATGAAAAACTCTGATACAAAAATTTGCTAAGTAAAAGTATTCAAAGTCCCAAAGAAGTCAAAGGGAGCTATTCTCATCCTATTGGACCTTTATTTTTCAGCCATTAATTTTTTTTGCTAATGATTGTCTGAAAAACTTGAATTTTTAGTATCTCTTAGAGGCTTATTTTAGGTTTTTGAAACCACTTTCTAATTTTATGAAATTTATGAAAAAAATCCAAACATTAAAAACAGAAAAATCATGAAAACCACAGATTTTTCGAGCTGTTGTACAATAGTAATGACTTTTTCGCAGTGTTACACAAAAGTGAGCATCAAGAACACCATAAAAACCTCTAAACCCATGAATCAAAGAAAGATCTTCCAGTGGTAAAATTAATATATGCTATTAATTTCTAAATGTTCTGGAATATTTTCATATCTGGCATTGTTGCAGTTTTGTCACATAACAAATCCTGAAAAAGTAACACTTATTTGTATTTTTGGTGTCAAAAAGCCAGATCCAAAAAGTTGCAGCTTAATAAAACAGCCCTTTGTGGATACTTTAGAGGGTTTTCATGTACTTTGTATTTTCAGATCTTCCACTAAATGAGAAAATTAGTTTATTTATGGTTTTATAAACCTCACAAACCACTAAATGCTGATAAATAAACCTTCCCATATTCAATGTTTTTGAAATTATATTTCTCTTTCAGATTGTTGGATGTAAGTTTTTAAGAAGTCCTTCTCAACTGCTGAACTGTCATTATTGGACTAAGCGTTCTAACAGACAATGTTTATTCCTGAACTCCATGAAACTATTTGTTTGAAGCAAAACTGCCAGTGAAAAGAAAATTCCCACTTAATATAATGAAAACGTTGAACATATAAAATTCAATTAACTATGATAATTAAAACCAGTCACTGATGGCAAATACAATTACAGAATCAAGAAAGTATGCCCATGTAAACATTAAAAGTAATTATGCTTCTTTTACACTAATGCTAGACAAGGCAACTTGAGATTCGGAGCAATTGCCAAAATCCTCTGGCATCCCCCGTGGCATTGTATTCTGCATTCCTTTATAAATAGCATTTGTTTAAAAAGGAAAATGCAAAGGGGGATGTTTATTTTTACTTTTATGCTAAATCCTAACCCATGAATTGTGTACATTCCCTCGCCAATTAGAAGAATTTTGTTGATAAGAATGTGCTACTCCAAGGAATTGTTTTTTGGGTAGATTGTTTATGAAAGATTGTACTTTCTGCTCTGTTTTTAATTTGAGATGAGATCATGGTTTACGAGCTAAAGACAAAGCTTGGCTTGCAAAGTCTGATTAATATAATAAGTCATTTCAAATAAATATTACATTTTTATAAGTTTATTTCCAATCCAGTCCAGAAATGTCTAATATGTGTGTTAAATCCCTACATCCCTAGATTTACAGTCATTGTTGCCTTTAGTTATATCCTGGTGACAATAGACCAACATCTGTTAACCCTTACTGCTTGTTTTCCCTTCACTGAACTGCTCCTTTCCCCCTCCCCTCCCTGTTCCTTTCTCTCCCTCTCTGCCCTATTTATTTAACCCCTCTCTGTCCTGTTTGTTTTCCTCCCCACTCCCTTCACTGCTTGTTCCTTTCTCTTGCCCTGCAATCATTCTGGGAAAAAAAGAAAAGCAAACTTCTGTATACATAATACATAATCTTCTTCTAAAAATATTTTATTCTTTTCTGGGGGTAATGTGCATTAGTAGTTTGTGCATAAGTGTTTGGTTTCAAATTTGGCTATAAATAAAAAAAGTACAGTATCAATAAAATGTTAATTAAAAGCAATAAAAGCAAATACATTTTTTTTTTCCTTAAAGAATTGAATGATTTTGTGGAGCCTTTTTGCCCTGACATAACAAATATGATGAAATACAGAAACATCTGATATAGTGGAACAAACATGAGATTCTGTTTAACTGCCAAGGTACGTTTCACTTTGATAACAGGCATCTGAACGCCAGTTTCCTGCTGGCTTTTTCAACAGCTAAACCCTCAGCCACAACATGTTCCTGAAAGGGTAACTTGTAACTGAAACCAAGCATTCTGCAGAACAAAAAAATTATCTGTATAAGCCACCAAAACCACTGTGGTTCATTTCAGCTGGAATTTCAGATTTGATGCAAAAGTTGTGTAATTATTGTGCTTTCTTTTCTTTTTTTCAAACAATTCATCAGAACCATATAACTCCAAATGTTTTCGTTATTTTAGAAATACTGGCATAGGATCCGTTATCCGGAAGCCCATTAACCAGAGAGCTCTGAATTATGGGAAGGCCATCTCCCATAGACTCAATTTTAGACAAATAATCAAAATTTTTTAAAATTGATTTGCGTTTGTCTTTAATAATTAAACAGTAGCTTGTACTTGATACCAGCTAGGATATAATTAATCCTTTCTTGAAGCAAAACCAGCCTATTGGGTTTGTTTCATGTTTACATGATTTTCTAGTAGACATAAAATGCAGACGCAAATTATGGAAAGATCAGTTATCTGGAAAACCCCAGGTCCCGAGCAGTACAGTACAAGCAGTATATTTATTAGAGAACAAGAAAACTATCCAGTGGATTGTGTTGCATGGCAGTTGAATTGTACCCCTGTTTGGAGACCCAGTTAATCTGAAATTTCCAGGTAAAAAAAAAAAGTCTGGTTACATAGTTTTTGAATTATTTGCCTTCTTTATTTGACTCTTTCCAGCTTTCAAATGGGGGGGTCACTGACCCCATCTAAAAACAAATAATCTGCAAGGCTACAAATGAGTTTTTATTGCAAATTTTTAATCAGGCCCTCTCTTATTCATATTCCAGTCTCTTATTCTATTCAATGCTTGGTTGCTAGGGTTATTTGGGTGTTCCACCAGCCCTGTATCCCTTGTCTACCCAAGAACCTGAACATGAAAAACAGTGGTGCAACAGCAGGGCAACATTTTACACAACAGTTTTTTTGCTGCACAATAGTTGCAGCGGTGCACTAAAAACAACTTTATGAGATTGTTCCTGGATTGCAGTGGCGGAACTACCGGTGGAGTAGGTGGTGCAATTGGGCCAGGGCCTGCACCTCCTCAGGGTCCCCCCAGCAGCTCGCGCCCTGCCAATTTCCGGCCGCAGTGGCCGATTTCCTCAATGAAAATCTCATACAGAGGGGGGTGGGGGTGGTGGGAGGTCCGGCTGCACGTCCCGCACCAGTTACGTTACTGCTGGATTGTTTATAAGATTGCACTTTTCTGTGTATGTAAAATAGCATTCATGGTTTATGAATTAATAATTTGTGGACCTGCTGTTTTTAATATTCAATTGCTCATTAGGTGGAGTGCACTTGCATTTTTAGATTTGGCACCAAAATCAGGTCTCTCTGATTAGGTATCACATGTTAAATATTTTAACTTGCCAAAATGTACAATTCACTGTTTGTCAGTGCAAGGCATAACACTTGGCAAGTTGGCATATGTTATATAAGTAGCAATTCATAACTTATTATTATGGGATACTGGAAATTTTCCATGCTCGTGGATGGAAACAACGTTCATATAGTGAGTGCTCGATTTCTGGCATATGTTTTAATCACATAAATTATACAGCACTTTTGCATGGCCCGGGACTTGCTCTGGGAAGGTTTCAATGCACTGTTTGTTTACATTAAATGAACCCTTTTTCTTTAAAGAAATCAATAAAATGATTTTTTGGTTGGTTGGGGAATTAGAATCCCAATACTTCATACCTTCAAAAAGACAAGATGTGCTTATTCTAAAGCTGGCAAAAAGTCAGATGCATTTTAATCATTACCAGCATGGGTACGATTAGCTTTGATAATACTTAAGGATCTACATTGGTGTTACAGTACATTTTATTTTCAACTGCACTGATGCTTAAAAATCTCAAAATTAAAGGTGTATTGGAACTCTGGGGCTCGATGCAAATGAATTTTGTTGGATTTTTTGGATGTTTTTGAGGTAGAATAGTCAGATGAAGAAAAGCTTTTAGGGGGACGTTGCTGAAGGAGTTCCAGGAGCAAAATTCTAAATTCATGAAGTTGAAGAAAGTGAAAAATTAACCAAACCAAATGTGTTCTCTCATTTAAAAATACAAGTATGGGGCCTGTTATCCAGAATGCTCAGGACATGGTATTTTCCAGACAACTGATGTTTTTGTAATTTGGATCTTCATACCTTAAGTCTACTAGACAATCATTTAAACATTAAATAAACCCAATAGGCTGGTTTTGCTTCCAGTAAGGATTAATTATATCTTAGTTGGGATCAAGTACAATATACTGTTTTATTATTACAGAGGAATATTATTTGTATCAAATGAAGTCTATGGGAGACAAACTTTCTGTAATTTGGAGCTTTCTGAATGATGTGCTTCTGGATAATGCATCCCATACCTGTACTTCCATCCTAGTTATATAATTAAGGTTGCAATAACTCAAGGTCCAAGGTTGGCTGTTGTACTGCAAAGGTCGTCACCATTGATTGAGCAGTGGAAAAACGTTTTATGGAGTAATGAATTGCTCTTCACCATATGGCAATTTGGGTATGTCTAGGAAATACCTTCTTATGTTCATCACATACTTTGGTTGATGTCTGGAGCTGTTTTTGGACCCTTGATTCAAGTAAAGCAAATCTTTTTTTAAAAATGTATTTATTATAATTTCCATTACAAATTGTTCAGAATGGTAATGCCGATTTTAATACCTTTTGTAATACCATTCACATTTTTTTTAACCAGAAGGAGCAATAGAGGTGTTGTGGAAAGTCAGTTACCAAAGTTTACTTGAGGCTAAATATAAAGTTTATTTGACAAGAGTTTCTGGATTCTAAACTCGCAAAGAGTCAGAATCCTAAACAAAGGAATCACAGAGTTTTATAGACTTGGGAACCTATGACATGAGGACATACAACTACGGGAGTAAAAGGGATTTACCAGAGAGAGGGAGAGAGAGAGCTGCTTTTATATCCAAAAAGGTGGCTCTGCCTCAAGGCCAGGGTACTAGTAACCAAGACTAGCTTGAGAACAGATTCCATCCAATTTAGGAGGACTCATGGGGGAATCAGCATACAAGGTTATATTGCATTCTCTTTCAGGGTGAAAAAACATCTGACAGTAGTTACTGTTATTCCTTGCACATGGTTAACTGCAGTTGTGCATCAACCGTAGACAAACAATATCCTTTAAATGTTAAAGTGGACCCGTCACCAAAAACAATTATACAATATACTATTTTATCACATTAGTCAAGCAAAATTTACTTTAATTACACTATATAAATTATTTTAATCTTGTTTTCTTCAGTCTGGGAATTCATAATTATAGCAAGCAGGCAGGAGCCATTTTGTGGACACTGTTATTAAGGCAAGCCTTACATTATCTTAAAATCTTGTTTGTGCACCAGAATATCCATCCTCTTGCACTGGCTACACTATTAAATGGTGAAGAGAGTGGGGGAAAGTGTAGAGAGCAGTGACATCTAGGAAGTGCTGAATGGAAAGTGAAAGTGAAAGTAGTTGTCTGCCCCACCTCTATGCCTAGGCATAGAGGAGGGGCAGACAATATTTGATTGACAGCTGAGATTTTTAAATGAGCTTACAACCGCTATGAATGCTTTAATAAAAAATAGAAATTGAATTTCATGTTTAATTTGAAAAGGACTGTTATTATACAGTTGTGTCTGGGTGATAGGTCCACTTTAAGGCCCCTATACACTGGCCAATAAAAGCTGCCGACAGACCAAGGGCCATTCCTCAATCGATATCTGGGCAAAAGTCAACCATATTTCGATTGGGCAGGTTGAAAAATCCCATCGGATCGTGGCCACATGTGTTGATGCAGTCCCGCAATCTGACGCCCATATCAGATGCATTATGATCCAATCATTGGGCCCTAGGTTCCACGCTCGGATCAGCCTGAATGTGGGCGTATCGAAGAGAGCGGATCTCTACGTCTATGGCCACCTTTAGCCACCACTTCTATCCTTGACTATTAAGTCCTTTAGAATTCTCTAACCCATTAGTCACCAATCAGTCAGTCATTCCATATTACTGTAAATTCCTCTGCGTAAACTCTTCCCTCATAGGCCTTTCTATATAGGGGAAGTGCCAACTCTAACCACTGTATTTGTAGATTCTTGTGAGGGTAAATTAAACCCTATTTAAGTATGTATTTTGCAAATATGTATTAGATATGCATGTGAAATTGTAGTATGGATTATGTATGGAATGTAGCCATGATTTTGCTTCTGTCTAGCCCCCCCAATTATTAGTGTGGACATCTGTTTCTGTGTCCATAGGGAGACAATTAAGTTTGTCATAGAAAGTTAAAATGTGGAACCATGGCAACTTGTCATAATAAGGAAGTTAGTTAATGAGAGGGACACTCACATAACAACTTAAAAGCTAGGCAAGAGACAGAGTGGAATCATGCCTCTGGGGAAGCTGATTGACTGTGAAATGTGTCAGGCAAGAACGTCATTTCCGGGATTACTGCTTACAGAATCACTGCAAGTCGGAAAATCTTACTGCATCTGAACGTGAAGCAATCATTTTTTAACACAGTTGTAAGTTCATTACTTTTATACTTTTTAGTAAATTAAAGGTTTTACTCTAGGGGCAATGCTCCTCTCTCCTCTGAAATTCATTATTAGAGTCCCATGAGAGGGAAGTCTACAGCAAACAAGACTAATCTCAGAAAGGTACTGGGAGAAAGTACTCCTGCAGTACAAATTGGTGAAAAACCATATTGTGGAGACAAAACTTTAACTAATCCTTATACACCAATGTTCATGGTCTCTGTGTTTAAAGGGAAACTAAACTCACAAGTCTGGTGGCACGCTTCATTTTAAGTAGCACAAGCGGTGATTATGTTTATACATAAATACTACACTATATATTTTTAGATTTTCCTTTTTTATTGTTGTACTGCTTCACCAGACTTAGGGTACTGACCGTTATTGGATAACCTGCTTCTGTACAATGGAGAGACTGTATAGAGATCAGCAGAAAGGAAGATGACTGAGCTATCCCTATTGCAAACTATTTGTTTTTAAAGCTTTCTAAAATAAGATGCCTGATATTTAATTAGACTTATATAATAGAAATCAACTTAATTTTTCTAGCCTCTCTAAGAATTTTTTCAAACTAGGCACTTTATATTATCAGTCCTATGTCAGCTTGCCTTGCACTAATTAACTGGAAACTTCGAAACACCTCTACTGCTGTTTCACCTGGAGGTTCGGCTATCTATGGTTCCATTTAATTTAGTCCAATACAGTCAGGACTCCTCTTACAGACCTGCAATCAGAACATCTATTTTATGTTAGGAAAATGCTGCATATTGTGTTCTGTTCATTGTTCATGAGCAATCATTCATGCAGCTACAACCTTTTAGAAATATTTGCCAAGAGTATACAACAGTGGTCAATATAGTTTCTGATTTTTAAAGTAGTTCACAACTAATACTAACTCATGATGTAAATGTAGTTTGAATCAAATTGCCATTATTTTCCCCATGGCTCTGTTCTTTATTTCCCAGATTCCCAAGTTTATAAAGCATGGTAAATAAATTTATGGAAAAAAGCCAGCAATAATCTCCTAGCATGTTTATGCATTTAAATTTAGAGTGCTCTTTAAATCGGGTGGAAAGATTCATGGGATAAATTACTGAGAAGACAGCATGTTGGTATAAGTTTCATGCTGCATCCATGTAACCTATACTTCTTCCTTACTGGAGGTTAATGAATGCAATCGGTACTATTTTTAATGCATGATATTTTGATTCTGTTTTGGAATGCCGTTCTGCAGTCTATGGTTGCTAAACATAGCACCTTAAAAATAGCCAGCACCCAAATTACTTCAGCCAATGATCCTATATCAATAACTCATGAGAAATGTTATGCAGTTTAAAGGGATAAAATCATTCCAAAATGTTTATTTCTCATTTTTTTTTAAATTTCTTTCAGACACTTCTAATTGGTGGTGGACAGTTTCACAAAATGACATACTTTAAAACAGCTGTTGAGTCTTCTTTGCCCAAGTGTTTTTAATAGAACATAACTGTTCCTTTTAATCGGCTGGAACCATGAAACTACATTGTTTGAGGAAGGACCTCTGACATTCTCGGTATCTTAATGGTATCTTTTTGAGCATTGACCATGTTCTCAATGATGCCAGACCATGGTTGCTGGGCCATGCTTCATTTTGGTTTGTTTTTAAACAAATTAGAAGGGCTAAGGGTGGCAAAAGGCAGGGTTATAGTTTGCCAATCTGAGACTGAGTAGTTAAATCATCACTGAAGACATTAAAATATGAATGTAAAATCAAAATCAAGGTATCATGGCCTGTAAAACTAACAAGGCCCAGCAGGAGAACTTCAAAATTCCAGTATGGTAAATGTATTAGAGATATGTAGTGCACAATATGTTTCAGACCTTTATGGACCTTCCTTAGCACTACATTAAGCAACAATCAAGTACACATTGAGGTCTACCATGAGAACCCATGGATGTCCACAAGGAGAACTTCAGTTAGAGAGATTGGGCGCAATCTCTCTCTCAGGGAGTCCTTCTAATTTACTTGCAATGTTCTGGCCCATTTCACAGAACTAGAATGCTGAACGTCTCCCAGTGAACTTTGCAGTTGTGTATAAGAATTACAAAGGAGTAACAGACCTGATACACCAGAAGGTAAAATCTCAAGCAACTGCGGCAGTCAAAGCCACAAATGCTTTATCTAAACTAAGTACATATTTTCATACTGATAAATTGTTCTTAAGTTCAAACTACAGAAGGCATAATATATATAGCATAGTGTGATAAAGAGCAAACATCATACATCTGAGGATGATATAGTGTCCACATGGAAAACATATGTCTGTATTTTTTGTAGCAGAACATTTTGTTATGAGCAAAGTCTGAGTGTCAGTGATGGTGACCTGGAACACAACCCTGCTGTGCAAGGCTGACCCAGTGTAACAATTGATGAGTGACTTATACAGTTGCACAGTCAGTAAGAGAGAAAAATAAAGCAAGCTCGTCAAGGTCAGCATTTGTAGGCAAACAGAAACACAAATAAAATCTGTTACTTATGTTAATGGTTTGCTCACATGAGCCCTTTCTCTGCCATCTGGAATCTGTATCTCTTGTCTGATGAGTACATATTTATAAGGGATAAGAAAACAGGCTCCATGGATGAATCAAACAAGCATTTATCTTCCTACAGTATTGGGATTCTAGCAATAAAATATAAATTTCAAACAATAATCCATGAGGGTGGTTTCAGGGATTGGGTAGGGGGCGCTGCAGAGTCTCATGAGGAAGGGGATAGTCCTTTAGACAAGAGCAGATTGTGCCTAGGGAATACGTAAAGGGATTGGCAGGAACAGGGCGAAGATCATGATTGGACTAAACAGGATGAAGAAGGCGACGAATCAGGACAGGAAGGTGAAGGCGTAGATCTTGGGGACAGGATGCTGAAAGGCACCAGAGCAGGAGAGGGCTGGAGCAGAGAGCAGGAGAGGGCTGGAGCAGAGAGCAGGAGAGGGCTGGAGCAGAGAGCAGGAGAGGGCTGGAGCAGAGAGCAGGAGAGGGCTGGAGTAGACAAGGTCAGAACAAGGTCAAGGCAGGGAGAGGTACAAGGTGGAAGGACAGGACGAGGCAAAGCAAGGAAGGAAGGACAAGGCAAAGCAGAATTACAAGAATAGGGCAAAAGCTTGAGCAACCTAGTCAGCGGCACTGCCACAGTACTAAGAGGACAATTAATACTCTGAAGGCTGCTCTCCTGGCCTAAAGGATAAGGCATCAAGCCAGAAACCCAAAGGTCCCTGGCTTGAATCCCAACAGAGCCTGACAGGTGGATTTATAATATATGTTATGTATCAGTTACTTTTATACATGTTTTTATAGTTGTTTTGAAGTGAAAAGGTATAATATAATACTGTCATACTAACAAAATTATCATTGTCAGTGATTGGGGACTGTCCCAACTATACTGAGTATTCACCACGCTCCATCAAATTCTAAACCCCTCAATGAAACTGGGTCTTCTCACAGATATTACATTCTTGAAAGAGGGTTATGTGCCATTGCTCTAAGGTACATTTAAAGCTACAGGGGTCATACTGATGGCATGGCTGGCAAATAGTATATAAAACAGAAAAATATACAACAACATTTATTTTACTTTGTATCCTACATTCCAAGAGAAACAATGTTCCCATTATTTGATTATTCTTCATATCTACATATGATCAACCATCCGGAGTGTTGAGTACAGTATATAAGGCAGCCCCGCCTGAAAGTCAGTTTGGGTAATATTGCCTTTAATATGAACCCAAAAGTCAATAAGGGGCAAGTGTAGATTTAATGCAGACATTTTGACCATGATACCCCCTAGAAATGACATCAACATGAATATGAATGTAGCCATATGTCTTTAACCACATTATAATAAGGCAAGATTAATCTTTAAGACTTATTAGGATGATATTCGGATTGAGTGCTTTTTTACTGTCACTGTAGTTGTTGCCATATGTTTGTTGCTTTGATATAAACTACAGGGGGTCCCTGAAAAAATGGTCATCCACAAAGGGAAAGTTTAACCTAGGAAATCTGAAAACATCTGCTCTGCACAAAGAATGATTGGGATGCAGCTGCAAGTGAGATCTGCTCCCCAATCTAACCCTGTATCCAGTATAGAATTATGATAACCAGAATGTGCAACTTTATTGAGTCAGAAGTAAATTTTATCAGACCATTAGGGAGTTTAGGGGGCTAATTGACTAAAGCGTGAAGCTTCTAATGCTAGAGCTTATTCGCCAGCGTGACGTCATTTTGCAACTTCGCCAATTTACTAACAGTGTCCCTGGCAGAAATTCGCTAGCGAAGTAAATAGACTGACGCAACTTTGCACCCTTAAGTCAGGCGAAGGGATGTAACTACACTAATTCACTAAGATGACCATTTTACTGAATGTTACCTCTTGCGCTAGACTTTACTTTGCCAGGTCAGACCTGTTGAAGTTCAATACAATAGATAGGAGTTCTATTTAATTTTTTTCTAAGTCCCAAAAAAACACTAGCCTCTTACTCTTTTTTAGGGTGATAGTCTGAAAAATAGCGTAATTCTTTTTGGGGTTACCCTCCTTACCCCCTGAATTTCCTAACATATGGCAACACAACTATACAGGGGGCACATGTAGGGCAATAGGACAACTTTATTTTATTTATTAAAGGTTTCCTGGGCTTGTGTAGTGGAATGTAGTGGCTGGAACATATACTTCTATTATACTGAAACAAATAGGGTAGAGATAAACGTGATGCAAGTAATATAGAATGACCCGACAATGCGAGTGGGAGTGTCCACACTATATGAAGAATATGAATAATTAGAATGCCAAAAATGTTTGAGGACTCAACCTCCAAATCACATATGTCTGGGTAATGTATATAATAGTTCAAGCATTAAATTTAAAATAAAAGGCAATTTTTATTCATCACCATGCCAATTCAAACAAGTTTTAAAATAACACACAATTAAAAAGCAAGCAGCGCTGCTTAGAATAGAAGGGATCCCTTATATCAGTGGTCCACAACCTTTTTCACCCGTGAGCAACATTCAGATGTAAAGAGAGTTGGTTAGCAACACAAGCATGAAAAAGTCTCCTAGGTGGTGCCAAATAAGGGTTGTATTTGGCTATTGGTAGCCCCTATGTTGACTGGCAGCCTACAGGAGGATCTGTTTGGCAGTACATATGTTTTTTATGCAACCAAAACTTGCCTTTCAGCCAGGAATTCAAAAATAAGCACCTGCTTGGAGGCAACTGGGAGCAACATCCAAGGGGTTGGGGAGCAACATGTTGCTCACGAGCTACTGGTTGGGGACCACTGCCTTATATCATCCAATTATCAATGTACTTTATATAATATTGTTGCCACAGACAGGGCTGAGTTTCACCCCAACAGCCTGTTCCGCTGCAAATGCGGCTTTGTCAAGAGCCTCTTGACAAAGCCGCGTTTGCAGCGAAACAGACTGTTGGGGTTAAGCGCAGCTCTGCACAGTCTGGATGGGATCCCTTCTATCGAGTATCCACCACTTGAGGAGTTATTAAGAGGAGCAAACGGCTGTGAGTAACTCCGCGCTCTGGGACCTGCAAGCACGAACATCGGTCTGTATGTTTTATTTGCAACTTTCACTGGATATAGAAGGCACCAACACTGTTGTATTGTACTGGTCGGACTTGCATAATATTGGGGTGGTTTCACTGCTAATTGGACATAAGATGGAGTTTATCTAAGGCACATTTCTTTGCCCAGTACTGCTCTACAACAACACTCCAATTTATATATTAACTTTCACCTTTCACTCTGCGCCTCAACTCAGGACTTAGTTGGCGTTAACGGATTCACGGAGCCTATTTGAGGCTATATATAGCCTAATTTATTTGTCATCTTTTCTTCAAAGTGGGGTTCACAGCCATGCGTTGATCCTCACATTCACTTTACATGATATTTGGATGCCTCTGCATCATCATTTTATATTTTACTGACATTGCTATTCATCATTTGGCACATACTGCCTGCTATTAGAACTGTTTAGCGAAGTGCAGCGAACGCTAGCGAAGCCCATGCTAGTGCAACTTCACAGGTTAGTGTATTTGCCCCTAGGAAATGAGAGTTGAGGCTCCATGCATTTTTCTTTGTATAATTTGAAATGTTTCTTAGTGCCCTACAACTCCAAAACAAGACATTGGTATTTTAACTAAACTGATGACAAAAAACGAATTTCCTATTAAGTATAGTTAGGTCATCCTGTAAATGAGAAGCATGTATTATTCCGACGGGTTTAGGATTGCATGTGTTGCTAAATACTTGGAGCATAACGGTTGTGTCCTGACTGCTTGGTGACATGCTGAAGGCCATACTGATAAAACATTGATGTTGCACAATTAGGTTATAGGAACTGGCAGCGTAAACAAGTAAAAACAAATAAGACATGGGAAAATTATTTTATTTATGCAAAGTTTGCCGAATGGTGTCACGTCAGCCGTTTTACAACATATTTTGAAATTATAACAAAGTGCTTCTCAACTGATCCAAATAATTTTGCCTAGTTCTGCAGAATAAGATGTAAGAGATCACAAGCAGCTGCTAATATCTGAACTGTAATCCACATTAAAAAGTATTTGATAATTCATTTTGAATTGATGTCAGAGTTCTTTTCCCCAGTTACATACTACCATGGAAAATATTTGTTGTACAGATCAATAAATGTATTAAAAAAAAATCAGTATTCAAAATACTAAACTAATACTAAACTTTTAGGAGGTTATTTACTAACTCAAATTTATCTGGCTGGGCCTTTTGGGACAAAAACTAAAGTTATTTGTGGAAAAAAAAACCTCACATTAATCAAGATTTATTATACCCCAATGCTGCAAAAGCCCAAATCCAAAAATCCTCCATCTCAGATCTGTCGAGGTCATGTATAAGTCCCGCAACGTACCTAAGCACATGCGGGTCTGGGTGCACACCTAACCCCTTTCTTCAAATGTGTGCGGTAGCATGCTCTGGGCTCACACACTACAAAGTCTCCCTGCCATGCAGCCCATGTTAAGATTTTTCAGGGACTCCAACGGGCCCCAAGGTCCGCACCCCCGGTATTTACGCCACTGTATAAGTCAATGGGAGATGTCCCTATCCAGATTTGAAGATATAGTGGTTTTTGCTGAGTTTAGCCCAATAATCAGATGAATTCTGGGCTTTTGGGCAAAACCCCCCAAAAATTGAGCGATTAGGGGAAAAAGTCAGAAAAAATCTCACAATTCAGGTTCATCAGCCCGATTTTAATGGGTTTTTCCCCAATCGATTTAATCAAGTTATTTTAATAATAAATAAGGCAAAATTGGTCATGGGAGTTTGGTCAAACCTTTTTTATGGTAATTATGAGATAAATTCCGATTTTAGTAATTAACCCCTTTCATATGTTTGCCAATGTACCGACCATTAGACTGTTGGGTAATTTAAATTAAAATTGTACAATCATTCATTAGAATGAGCATTTCTGCATGAAGTCTTTAAATGCTCAATATCAAACAAGGAAAAGTTGTGCTCACCACTAATTTTTAAAACCATTAGGCGGGGGTGCAATGAGGCTGTGACCACAAATTAGTGGTGAGCACAACTTTTCCTTGTTTGTTATAGTTGTAGCCCCCACCCTTCCCAGCTATAATCAGGTGATTCCACTAGTGTCTAATAAAAGGGCAACCAAGATTGTTTTACTTTGAAAGCAGCAAGTAAGTTGCAGGTAAAACTTAGTCCCTTAGTAAAATGTATAATGAAGCAATAGAATTCTTAATAAATCATATGAAAAATTAGCGTAGGACTGACCAAATATGGGATGACTTTGACGTAGTTGGCCAGCTTAAATATATTGCAATATATGGACAAACAATCCCTGTTGTTTAAAGGGTAAGGCATTTTTTAGTAGATGTATGCACAAAATGTCTCAATGTCTTAAATATATTGATAAAGGGTTGAGTGCAGAGGACCTCTTGTATTTGTATAAAAGCTCTATATATCATGTAAGACTGATATCTCAATATCCTTAGAATTATATTTACGTGAGACAGAGCCTTTCTTTGAATCCCCTTTTATGTGCTTGGTTTGCTGAATGAATGGTTTACTGAAAAAATGAAACACTTTTCTTTTGCAACAGAATTTTGTTATTTAAAGGTGGGTGGACACGGTAGGCTTTTCGAACACTCTGACTAATGATTCATCATTTAGATTTGGGTCCAGATTGCTATAATATATTCATCAACACTTGTGGTATGTTCTAATGCCTCTATCAAATAGCTATGGGTAACAATGTATTTTCTGCCCACGCTGATGATCACTGCACTGAATGAAATTTGGACCACTTGGCTGAAAAAAGCCCAACTTTTTGACTCCATTGCTCTGTGCAACAGTATTTGTGTGATTCATGTTTGTACAGGGTGAGATTCTATATGGAACATTTTCCCTTTTTGTTTCATTCCATCGTGCTGACATAATTGCCTTGGGGCATGCAGAGTTGGACGTGGGTCACTTGACTTAATATATGTAATCCATGTTTGTTTAGCTAATCTGGGAACATTTTATCATTGCTTATTTGAAGATAATGTGGTTTTAATTCCTAATTCAAACAAGCCATTGTTTTATTACGTAGAGGTTTAAGGCACACATTATGTCTCTGCAAGAGACCCATCTTAATCAGAAACAAAGGAATTGTTCTTCAATAATTTCATTCATTTATGTTACATCGAGGCCAATTTATCAAAGGTTGGATTTTAGTTGTTTTAGAGGTTTTTCCAAACCATTTCTAAACTCACAAACTCTAATTTACCAAATTCACATGAATAATTCGATCGAATTTTAATTAAATATGCAAATTAGGCAAATTCGACCATCGAATAGTTGAATTCGAATAATTCGAATAATCAAATAAAATTTTATTTGAATTTTCGACTATTCGATGGCCGAATTACTTCCCCTTTAAATTTTTATTCCACCTCCTACTTCGCCAGAACCAAGCTACTGAATTGGGAATCATTAGTTTAGATCGAATGATTGATCGATCACATTTTTTTAAATTCGATCATTCAGTTGATCGCAATTTTACTACCCTTTTATTCATATAGCCGAATTTCGATTTTTTTTTTTTAATTCAAAATTCTAACAATGATAAATCTGCCCCTAAAACTATGAAAGTCGTGACATTTATTTAAAAATCTGAATAAAAAAAGCATGAACGGAAAATGATGCTGAATGATTTTACTTTGATATAAATCTATTATGGTCTCAAATGAGAACAATGATCCAATAGGATGTACACTAAATACATTTTCTGCAGTTTACCAATTCTTATATCCCATACATGAATAACATAATTGGACATAAATGAAAAAGCATAATGTGACAGAAAAGAGTGCCCCATACTGCTTATTCTAAAAGCACTTGAATCTAGGGTTTGGCTGCACTCTGCAGCTACTGCTAGATTAAGCACCCTATCAATGGCAAACATTCCCTTGCAAGTTGTGACAATGATACCTGAACATAAATAAGCCATAATCACCTTAAAACCATTCCATCCATGAGAAAAACACACAAATGGGTACGTGGGAATCTCCTTGATGAGCCACCAGAAAAGGAAGAGTTCCTTCTTCCTGCTTACCCCATTATTATTCCCTGCTTCTCCCTAGCTCCTAACCTCCTTTATGCAGCCTAACCTAACCATAGAACTCCAAGGGGACTTGACAACTTCATATTTTACAACTGAGGGTACTTCATTTTAATATACAAGTTTAAGTGAGTCACATGACATAAATGACATCACTACGCACTGATTATAATGTCAACATCACTAAGTACTGTTTCTAAGAGCATACTTTACAGGATATATTTATGACCTGCTGACTTAACAGTTGAATTAATTTGCCAATTTAAAATTCACTAGTATTTTTTTAAGCCAAAACCTTTTTGTTTTTAAATGTATGCACAAGCTAATGCCCTTATTTCAAGAAAGTATCATACTGGAAGAATTGAACATACTTCTGCATTTATTTGGAGTACATCTCTGTCATTTAAGGTTTTATATGAATATTTTTTCGTATGGGAATGCCTTGGGTAAGGCTTACCCTCTTCACATCTCCTATATGTGTCATCTGAATATCAAGATGAATGTTCTTCCTGAACATATGGGGAGAAGATGTTTAGTCAGATGTCACCCAGAACGCAAACTCTTCCAAAGTCATAGCCTTGACACAAGATAGATGGATGTTAGAAAATGCGGTTTCATTTAGTCTATTCACAAGAAGTGTTTTGCTAAACTCCTGACACATCTATATGAGTCTATTCAGTTGAAAAAAACAACAATCTGACATTGACTAACATATGAAAAAGGCAAAGCTTCTTTGTGTGCATGTCAAGTCTGATCCTACTGTACCTCCTCAAGACAGCCTAACGTAACTTATATTGGGTGACAGCTAGGGCTTTGTATTTATCCTCCTTGATTTGGGAATTGTAACAACATGTTTCATGTCATGTCACACCTTGTAACTAAAGTGTAGTATAAGCTCCTGATCACAGAAGGCTGATGGATTATTTGCCTGCTAGTTATGGAGCAGAGAATGGTTGATGGGGATAAGAGCTTAATGGGTCAAGAGTACAGAACATATAGTTAGCTATCAACTCTTTCACTATATAAGATGAGAGAACAATGGCATAACATGGGCAATGGACCCTGCAGCAAAACTTTTTTAGAAAACCCAAAACTACAGAAAAACTTGACCTGTTTCAAAATTATTTATGTCCAGCCCAGCAATAACAGGATCTACTTATTCTATTGTTACACCACTGTTTAACAATTGGCTTTGTTATTTATTTATAATAAATAATCCCGTTTATAAAAATATATTTGATATCTTTCGAAACAGCCATTTGACTTGATTTCTGTTTCAGCCTCAATTTAATGTCCTAGGAGCTGTAGGCATTTGTACTGTATGGGACAATAGTGCAATAGCACACAAGGCAAAGCTACTGGTAGCACAACTAAAAGTTAAAGAGTGCCACAGCAAAATAATGGTCGGCCCTTTTTTTAACATGGAGAGGTAGATTTATTAATTGTGAAATTAAAGAAAAATTAGATGAATTTTTTTCTTCACTTCTACTGTATATATATATATATATATATATATACACATATATATATATATATATATATATATATGAGAAAGCTTTAATCAGAAAAACTTGCAATTCAACAAAAAACATTTCTATATTTTATACATTCGAAAATCCAACTGCTTAGAAATACATAAATGATACAATAGCTTGAATGTTGAAAATATGCCATTTTAAAGTTGAATTTCTGAGACATTTTTATTTGATGAATTTGGGAAAGTTTTTTTCAAACAATGACTAGGCCCATATGTGTAGATGCTTTATGACGAATTTTTTCTCAGGAAATTTGCGAAATGCCAAAAAATTCCCGAAACAACGGCACATTACCGGTGTTGAAAAAATGGACACCCGAGTCAAAAAACCGATGCCCGCATCCAAAAGGAGCGTCGGCGAATTTTCACCAGGAGAATTTCTCCAGCCGTTTCGCAAATTTATTCAAAATCAACCAGTGCTACTCTGTATTGGCCTTATAAGATAACCAAAATTTTTCAAATTGGAGACAGATTTAATAAAATTTTTATTTTTTAATTTTCTGAATTCCAGAAAACTTTAAAACTAAAACAGCACAGATGTTTGCATAATGATGAAAACAAAAAGCTCTAAAAACAGTGAAAGAACATCTCAAAAGCAGCAAATTCTACCCTTCATTTTAAATGAGTTTGTCATTTTTAAGATCCCAAAATCTCAAATGGAAAAATGTAAATTTTTCAAAGACAACTTCCATTGACTTCTACATGAACTCATCAGCTTTTAGATGTTGAATTATTTTATATACCTTGAAAATGTGAGATCTGAAAAATTCCTGATTTTTACCGTGACAAAACCAAATTGGAATACATTTTAATGTTCACAAATCTGCCCCTTCAGATTTAGAACTGTGGCCTATGGTGTCTATAATAATAATTATACTTGTGCATTACTTTTTCCATTGTAGAATTTATTTTTCCTACCTTTTTTTAAAAAAAAATTAACAAACACATTTTCACTTGCACACAACTGAAAATTACATTCATCTATTCTTTTTCAATGAAGCTTAACATTAGTGATGGGTGAATTTGGGGCGAATTTGCGGGCCAGAGAATAAATTTGTGACACGCCCACAAAATTCCAGCGGCCGTTTTGGTGCTGGCAACTGTTCTGACACCAGCGACCATTCTTATGCCAGAGAAAATCAAACATGCATCCATTGACTGCAGTGCGGCAAATTGTCGTCGTCGTCAAAAGTCCTGTTTTGCGAACTTTTCACCATTTTGCAAGTTTTTCAGTGAAGTGAAACAGGACAAATTAGCCGATCACTGCTGAAAATCTCCAGTGTTTTACTAAATTGAGAAAATAAAATTGTTAGAGACAATTACCATTGACTTAAACATGAACACTTCAAGGCATTCTGAAATGTAATAATAGTTTAATTCAAACATTTGACTGGTCTCCAAATATTCAAAAAAGATTGTGTTATGCTTGTGGCACTGATAACTAGATATCTCATTAGTAAGTGATATAAAAAAGAATAAAACATTGGGCCAGATTCAATGCGTAGAGAAAAAGTTATCTCATGATTTTTCACGTGAAAACTCATGGACAAGATTCAATTCAAGGAGAAACCTTCTGTCCTAATTCAGTACCAGTTTTGTCCCAAAGACCTCTATAGAGTTTTCAAGTGATAAACCATGAGATTACTTTTTTCTGAATTGAATTGCATCTCAAATTGAATCTCATGCATGAGTTTTCACATGATAAACCTTTTTTTTCATTGTATTGAATCTGGTTCATTGAGTCTTAGCGTTGCTTATGATTGAAATGTGTGCCCTGCTTAAATGTAATAAAATACAAACACACACTTGTATTCTGAAAGTTTAGAATCCCATTTATTTACCCAAATAAAATTCTCAGCCTAATTTCCAGGAGTGGTTTGAACTTTGCTCACAAATTCTCAGGGAAAGATTGCCTTGAACATTGTTACACTGAAAAGTTACTTTGCCTCTGCTTTGATATATCTAATTATGATGATGGGGTTAATTGAACATTAGGCTGGCTTGTCAGAATATGGAGAATAGTGATTGTTAATTTTATTATTGGAACAAGGAACTGAATGGAAATACAAGACAATGGGAAATACAACTCCATGTCGATGTCAAAAAGGGTATTACATAGTTTGCAGACTGGAAAAATTTGATTGTGACTGACAATACCTTGTACCCAGTAGAATAAGTCTTCATGGATCATGTTCAGACTGTTTATATTTCCCCACATATTATTTTTACATTTGTTGATCTGTGCTCATTTAGTTTTGGCTAATAGGGCAGGTTTAGAATTGATAAAGCACATGGATAAAGTACGTGTAGGAGTGACTTGTCAGTGATTGAATTTGAGAGTTTCTTTTGCTAGCTTTCTGCTATCAGATTTATGAATAAAGAAAAAACTTCCTCAGTTTAAGTTGTTGAAAAAAACTTGATTGCAAATGAAAATCAACTTTATTTTCAACAAGTCAGTACAAATGTGTCTGGAATGTTGAAATGTTACAAATATGCCTCTTGCTGAATTCTACAGAAGATGAACAAGCTTTATCTGCCAAATTTTCTCAAAAAATCAGAATTAAAATAAAACGAATTGTGTTTTTTGTCACCAATTTTTCAAAACCAAGGAATTTTAATTCATGTGCCCAAAACAACAAAGATAAACATGTATTTCTCCACTGGAAAGAACAGGAGTAACAAACGCCCAGAGTAGTTTGTGAATCAAACTGTGGTTTGCAGTTAGTAATGGCATTTTCCATCTTCCTAATTTGCACTTTGCCCTTTCATTTAGTATGTATTGTCCAACCATTTATCTCATCTTGATCTGATGGCCGCTGCCCCCTACTGATAAAATGATACTTCTAGATACTTTTTCCTCTTGGTGATCATAAGTTGAAAGGTAGCGCTCCCATTGTTGGCTTGGCCAATGCTTTGAAATCCTCATTGTTCATTTTTTTTTTGTTTCTATGACCTCTCTGTTGTCACTATAAAATGTTTATTTCTACATCTTAATTAAAAAATTGTTTTATTTACTTTGAAGGACGGCTGCTACGTTGGGGTAGAAAAGAACTGATGGAGAGCATAAAACTAGGGAGACCTGATCAGGAGGGCTAGGCACACAAAATATTAAGATCACAAATGGAAACATCTCAACATTTTTTGTTACCTTGATACATGTCCAAAAGAGCTGTATTAGTATATCTTACATGAACATGGACAGCAATAGCATGAAAGTGCACCGATGAAGAATTATGTAGGAGGACGGGTTTTAATATTATGTAAAAATTGGACGACTTATCAAAGCAAAGGAAAGTGTCTAAGTGCAGTGGAATTTACACCTTTGGAAGAGAGGATTGCCACAAGATGTAACATAGGACAAATCCAAGGAATAGGATCCACAGAAGCAGCTGCTGATCGGGAAAGTATGTCAAATCTTTTATTCACACTTTCCACATATAAAACACTGTGTAATTCAGCATGCATGATGATGATGTCAGGGATGGCAACTCTGGGCACTGTCTAGCCCTAGCTAATGCCGACATATATTTCTATATAGATGCCTCCAAATAACGATGCCACAAGCCAGCTGCTGGGAGGCTAGGATTACTAACACCAGCATAGTGTGTATAATATAAGGATGACTTCACTGCCTATGGTCTCACAGTATTAATGTATTGCACTGGACAAGGAGCTTGAAAACACCATGAACATATTTTTTATTATTTGGGTTTTTATTAGTATATAAATAGAAAGTGTTGTATTTGGGTTATGGTTCTGCTCTGAAGATGTTTTCTTTCTTTCTTTCTTTCTTTCTTTCTTTCTTTCCTTCTTTCTTTCTTTCTTTCTTTCTATCGATCTATCTATTTGCAAAATATTAACAATATTTATTTAGAATATTCAAGTTAAACACACTATCCCTCTGATATGAGAGGGAACAAAGCTTTATCCCAAATTGAACACCTCCACAATCCCTTTTGCTCTAACTGGGATATTATAAATGAATCATTAAGATGATTTGTAAAGTTGATTTTAGTAGTAAGTGGATAGGTGCTCAAACAGTGTAAGAACAAGCCTTAGGGTGTCCAGAACATAGTCATGTGCTCTTTTGTTCAAACCATAGCAATGTCCCTCAAGCAGATACATCGTACAATAATGTCAAAGTGTCATCATTCTAGATAGGGACCTTCAGCAGGGTCTGAATAAGAAAGAAAGGCTGTCAGAGTTAATAATTTGTTCTTAATACTCTTGAATTATACCTTTTTGAGAAACATGGCTCCACAGCATTTGAAGAGGCATGATCCAGCTGTTCGTGACCAAGAGTCGTGTTTCATTGAAAAATACCTTTATTTCTGCCATTGTATTCCAGTAGTTTGAGGCAGCTCCTAACAGATATTTTATATATACAGTAGAACCCTCATCTTACGTTTTTCAAGGGACCAGAAAAAAATGGTATAATACATATAACACAAATATATATATATTTATTTATTTATTTATCTGGGATAAGGAGCACAAAAAACTGAAGTTTCGACTGGAACACCAGTCTCTCACTTTCTCTCTTAACTTTTTGAGCTCCTTAATAATAATTTTTTTTTTGATACTTAAGACCTGTGAGTGCTCCTACTATGTATATATATATATATATATATATATATATATATACATACACACAGTCCAATTAGGTGCACTCTAAACCAAAAACAACTGCCCGGGTGCTGGAAAAAAAAATTTCATAGAGTTTGCAAACAAAACCGCACTCCAGGGACTTATTCAGGTGAAAAAAAGAGGAACTTTATTCAACGTTTCGGCACACCCACTCGTGCCGTATATATATATATATATATATAGACAAATGCAAGAGATCCTCTGCACTCAACCCATTATCAATATATTTAAGACATCGAGACATTCTTTGCATACAGCTACTAAAAAATGCCTTACCCTTTAAACAACAGGGATTGTTTGTCCATATATTGCAATATATTTAAGCTGGTCAACTACGTCAAAGTCATCCCATATCTGGCCAGTCCTACGCTCAATTTTCATCTGATTCATTAAGAATTCCATTACTTCATTAAACATTTTACAAAGGGACTAAGTTTTACCTGCAACTTACTTGCTGCTTTCAAAGTAAAACTCCCAATCATGGTTGCCCTTTTATTAGACACCAGTGGGATCACCTGACTATAGCTGGGAAGGGTGGGGGCTACAACAGAGAGCTGGTCACTGCTCCAGTATAACTACAACAAACAAGAAAAATATATATGTATATGGATACCTTTTTGAGCTTGCATTGTATATTATGCCCAAGCAACCCCCAAAATTAAAGTATGGTCTGTGTGCAAGGCTGTTGGCATGAGTTTGTCAGAAATGTTTTAACCCTGACCCATGCTCACCATGCTAATATCCAACTTGTATCTAAACCAGCCTGACCTATCATAACCCAACTTCCCTTTGATTACTTATATATAGGTGGGATGAGGAGTCAACACCAATATCACCAATAGGGAGAGGCCCTGCTTGAAGTTTGACACAATTTCTGCCAAACAGATATTGGGTAAAAATGGCTGATAAAGTTAGAGATGAATATGCCAACTTTCTAGCTTGGTTTGGGTCGATCATCATAACAGATTACATGAAAATACATATTTAATTTCAACTCACAAACCTGATAATGTCTTATTATCATTTTGCTCTTCTTCAGACAGCTAAATTACACACAATGCTGGCAATTACATTGCATCTTTGTCCTGAACATCTGCTAACCAGAACATTAGAAAGGTTACTTAATATTGATTTAAGGTTCATGCTAGGAAAGTGCAAACTGTATTCATTACCTGTCAATGTAACCAATAGGGTTGTTTACGGCTGTGTATTTATGAACTTAGAATAAAATGTACAAAATAATTTAATATTGAGGAAAACTCTGAAAGCATACATGAATTTATGAAATTAGGGAGAACTAGTATGGTATAATAACTAGACTGAAACACAAACACATATATTCCTATTTTTACAAGTGTGCGTCAAAGAATATTTCCAATTAAAGTATCTAAATATTAAAAACTTGATGACATTTAAATGGAATTATTTGATTAATTTATTTGTTGCAAGCTGCTTATATAATAAATATTGGACATTAGAAAAACTTTATAGAATAAACACAGCTGGCAAAATTATATTTATTGCTAATGTCCCCAGTGGCACCAAAGTGACTTTATTTAGCAGTTTGACGTTTGATTTGCTAAAGAAACAGCTGCGGAATAAAAGGACAACTCTGAAACTTGGCAGCCACTGACCTCCAAAACCTTTTAAAAAGATATTGCTGAGTGCAGTCACCGTATGACTTGGGTTGTTCTTGAATTAAATCATTATCAAGCAAATCTGCATGAAAATGCTGTGAATGACAAGTCCAAAAAGTGCCCTGAGAACATTTTATACCTAAGGAATTTCTCAACAACAGTTTTGTTCTTCGGTTGGCCTCAGAAAGTTGGGCAAGATAAGATGAGACAGCTGAAGCGTGTCAAGGTTTTTTTTTTTCAATCTAATTACAATGAGTGGTACAAAAGGTATTTTTTAATTGCAAATATTCCTATTTATTATGGGCAAGAGTTCTTGGAGTCATTGCATTGGCATACAAATTTATTTGCAAGGCGGTTCACAGTAATTCATATGTGAGTCTCAAAACGTTGATTTGGTTACTCCTTGTATTTATCTAGCCTCTAATTTGGTAAGTCTGCTAGAATGTACAGCTCACACACACTAGGGGTCATTTACTTACTGCTTTACTGTTGTAGGCCCCACAGTCACTTACATGAAAGATTGGAATTATTAACGTTTCTTTTGCTCCTTGCACTTTGGTATAATTGAGTTTAGTGCTGCTCCAAATTGATCACTGCTGTACCTATTGATGCAGGGGAAATCTGGAACTACTGCCACCTTGAAATCAGATGGTAGTTCCAGGATTCCCATAGTGGCCTGCGTCAATAGGCATGGTGTGGATGTGCCAAAAGAATCAGGAGCATGCATTACATGTGGTGCATAAAATAGAGAATTCTTAGCTTTCATTTTTTCATTCTTCTGCTTCTTCTGTATCTTATCCCCCTTACTCTCTCCCTCCCATGTGAGGTAAATATTTTGCTTCCCATAGTCTCTAATGAATGATAAAAAAACATTGAAAAATGTCACATGAAAAACCGCCCATCGACTTCAATGCACAAAAGGGTCAGATTCTCCTATCACTATTCCAGAGACTTGCACTCTTCTCAGAACGCTCTACTGATCATACAATTCACCAAAACAGCAAAACAGTCATGCATAAAACCTTTTTCATTGTTTGCACCCTGCCTCTGGGATGTTCTACCATAATGCATCAAAAAAACTCCTACAATAACACTTTTCTCCAAGAACCTTAAAAACCACCTTCTATATGAAGCACTTCACTAGTCTTCCTCTGCAGCAACACACCCAATGCACTTATACCCCACTCCCTTTTTGTTTCTGTCTGTTAGCTTTTCCTAATAGAATGTAAACTCCTTGGTGCAGGGACCTCACCCCAAGTTTGTTTCTAAAGCTTTTAAGCATAGATTTGTCTTTTCTTACTGTATAACTTAATATAACTTAATATAACTATATTATATATAATACATACTGTATATACATTGCTAGGAGACAAAAAGTCCAACTACTCTTCAGTCTTGTATCTTGGGCAATATAGGATTTTAAAACTAAATCAAATATAATTGTACTCTAACCCTGTACAATAGCCAACCATGTTATTGCCTCCAAATGTACTTTGGCTTTGTTGGTGCCTAAGTTGGCATAATTTGTGGTATTCTGATCTAAAAGTGTTTTTCCAACCTAACTGCATGTCTAGAGGTTCATATGATGCAGGGTGGGTCAGTTGTTTTCTCTAAAGAGGAAGAACCAGAACGTTCATGTGAAACTAACCACTGAACTGAATGGAGAAGTTTGAGTGTGAAACACAAAAAACATTCTTCCTGAACTGGAACTACTCCAACAGAATTCCATATACCGCTTAAATCTTCTTCTACATTTTATTAATCTTATTTATTCTTTGATTTTATTTCAAAATGGTGAAATTTCTGATTAGAAAAAATGTTCATGCTATATTTAAACTGTGTATTGACAACAACAAAGTGACACTTTGGTTTCACTGAAACACCTGCCAATCAATGAGTAGCTTCAGATGCTACATTACTAATGATATTAAGCAGCCCAAGCTTATGTTACAATGTTCCATGATCATAAGAAGTTCTTTAAGTAGGGACATGCAGTATGGAAAATAGATCCTGTTTCAATTTAAAGGACGACCCTACATTCAACCTGATTATCTTGAGCTAAATAAGACATTAGAACCAAAGAACTAACATACAGACTGGATACTTCTTCTCAACAAGACTGAAATTGAGGAACATGATTACAAATGTTATGGTTTGACCATTTTTATTCTGTTATATGAAAAAAAGGAGAAAGAACAGAACTCCTCTTGATCTGTGCCAGGCTCCAATAAAGTGCACGTGCAATAAAGTTAATGAATAAATAAGTTTTTGTTAAAAGGAGGAATTAATTCTTATCCATGATTGTAATTCATACTAAATAGGGCAATCCACATAAATTAATTGTCTAATAATAGTTCATTACGATCCAAGTTGGTAGATATGGTGAAATTTAATTAATTAAATGCTAAAAGACGATAATTCATCAATGGTGTTCAGCTGTATTGGTAAAAAAGGAAGTATGAAAAGGAATAAAGGAGGTGTGGAGAAGTCCCGTATAGATCTATCTGATTTTTGGCTACCTTCGGGACCCCACAAAGGTGGAGAAGTCTGCCGCTCGAGGGCTGTGGTCTCGGTATTTAACTATCACTATCTCTGCAGGTAGCTGGCTATGCTAAAAAACCACAAACCCCCGAGTGCATAGAGTAGATTAGCTTCAGAGGCACATGATACAAGGTTCCATTACAGCAAGAACCCACCAATCACCCTCAGATCCGTACAAGCATGCAGGTTAAAAAGTATCAATTTCCCCGGTTGTAATAGCGAGTATTCGATAGAAGAAAAATCGTGCTTTGAAGATCCGTAATTTATACTCAAATAAAGAACTACCCGTTCCCAATATTTAAGAATCAGTTTAACAAAGTGAAGAGCTCAGCTCTTAAAATCAGAGAGGTCGGCCTGACGCGCATTTCGCTATAACAGCTTAATCATAGGCAACACACATATATATACAGTGTCAGACTGGGCTGACCTAGGCTAACAGACCCAGACCCACTGGTTCCCCTGACCTCTCCCTGGCCCCCAATGAGCCACTAAAAGTGAAATCCAGGTACATGATCAGGTACTCTCTGAGGGAGAGGGGGTGTAGGGGGTGGTTGCAGTGCTGGGTGGACATCATGGGTTGGGTAGAGTCCTGGGGAGGGTGTGGGGCTCTAAAGCAGCAACATCAGTGGGTCTTTATTTAACTATAAAATCCAAATTTTATGTGAAAAAAAAAACCCTCACATTTTCCCCTGATTTTTACACCCTGAGGATGGACCTGCCGAGGTTATATATAAGTCAATGGGAGAGGTTCAACTATTTCTGACTTTTCGGGCAAAAATCTGAACATTTTTGGCTTTTCTGAAAAAAAGCCTGAAAAAAATCGAGCAATGCTGGAAAAAAAATCAGAAAATTGTGCAATTCGGATTTTCACTCAACTTTTTCGTGTTTGTCGCTGATCTAAATAAATTGTGATTTTTCATTAATAAATAGGATCCAATCATAGATTCTAGTTTGTTGGACTTTTTTCATAAAATTTGGACTTTCATAGATAAGGCCCCCAATGTCCTTATGTTTTATGATAGTGGGACACTTGATTGCGTTTAGCAACAGACAATATTTCTGTTTCAATACAATGCAGAATATGCCTATATTCCCTTCGCCACATCATACATCATTTTGTGCTTTACCCTATTGATCATGCCACTCTGTAAATCATCTCAACTTTCTTTCATTCTCCCCTTTTGTATGAAAACAAAAGCTGCCCATTTAACCCCGGCCGTAGCTGATTTACTCCATAGGAGGAGGCACTAACAGAAGACTGAGAATGACAAGAAGGAGGGCAAGATTTCAAGAAATTTATCTGTCGGGTTTTTCTGTCAACAAGATGTTCTCCCTCATTACTAAACCACAGGGGAGACTTTTCTAATGGTGGGAATTTAAACTTTTTTTTTTTACTCTTTTTCCCCGGAGAAATAAAATGTGCTTCCAATTTCCTTAGTTTAGTACAACGGGGCATATTTATCTAAAATTATCTAAAGCTTTTGTTGTGCATTCTTTTGTTATTTTCTAGTATTGGTGCCATTGGTCGCATGTATTCCTTCGCATTTTATGAAATATTCTTGAGAAAGGAAGACACTTCCATGGATTCGCATTATAATGATTTTCTGCTACTCAACTTGATCAACTGATGACATCTGAGCATGCTTGTAAGCATTTTGGTCCCAGGTTATAACAGATTTCACCACTTTGGTGAACCCGCAAGGGCTCACCATGGGGTAGGGTGCAAGGCATGAAAAGCATAGTGTTTTGCCTCCTGCCCTAATGAACATGAATTATCCCTATTTTTTATGTATCCTTGTAGCCTGCAAGAAATTTGGAAATTTGAAAGTTTGTCATAAAGAAACTAGGTCCATGAGATGTATGTATTAGGATGTGAAGCTATAAGTAACCTGAACCATAATTCTTTTCAGTAATGTTCTAACTGGAAAAAAGAAGAAATGAGACAGCAGTAATCAATGCAATAACAATATATTTTTCTAATCATGCGATGTATTAAACTACAATCATTAATGTTAAAGGAATTATACAGGAATTATACAATAAGTTCACATGACCCGAGCATTCAAAGAGCACTGTGTAGCTGACATTGATAAGAAATCATGGTAGTTTGTATATGTGCTATAAGTGAGGTCCTCATCACTTTATTTTATGTTTTAATAAATGTTTATAAATAGATAATTAACTATTTCACTGACAGCCTATTTGGTACATTTATTAGCAGACTATTTTTAAACATTTTGCGCGCTTTCACTTTAGCGGCCTCTGCTGCTGGGGGGGGGCTATATATACTGTATATAGTACATCGTTTTTTGGAAATTTCTCATTTGTATAGGTCAAAAATTCCAAGCAGTACACTACCAAATTTCCAAAGCACTGTTCCACAAAACTGCATACTTCTGATTTCAAAGTCAAATATAGTAACACAGTGAGTTAGGTTGAAAAAAGACACACATCCATCAAGTTCAACCTTTTAACTTTTTTTAACCTACTTAACTGCTAGTTGATCCAAGAAAGGCAAAAAAACCCACGCTGAAACCTCTCCAATTTGCCTCAGAGGGGAAAAAATTCCTTCATGACTCCAAAATGGCAATCGGACTAGTCCCTGGATCAACTTGTCCTCTGAGCTATCTTCCATAACCCTGTATTCCCTCACTTGCTAAAAATCCATTCAACCCCTTCTTAAAGATATCTAATGTATCAGCCTGTACCACTGATTCACTTCCCTCCCTGTAACACCCCTTTCCCTCCTTTCCTCTAATCTCATTGGCTCCCTCCTGTCTGCCGGGAGGAGCTACTGGTGAATAAAGCATCCAACCCCTTCTTATACCTATCTAATGTATCAGCCTGTACCACTGATTCACTTCCCTCCCTGTAACACCCCTTTCCCTCCTTTCCTCTAATCTCAATGGCTCCCTCCTTTCTGCCGGGAGGAGCTACTGGTGAATAAAGCATCCAACCCCTTCTTATACCTATCTAATGTATCAGCCTGTACCACTGATTCAGGGAGATAATCCCACATCTTCACAGCTCTCACTGTAAAACCCCCTTCCGAATATTTAGGCAGAACTTTTTCCCGCTAACAGTAAGTTTACCCTAGAAAACTATACATTATTGGAAAGATCAGATTCTAATGAGTCTTAAGCTCCCTGTAGACGCAACGATCTTTCCCTGCCGAACGACCGATCTTAGCGAAGTCCGACCAATCAAATTATCGTGCAGTTAGTGGGATACAAACAACCGTATATCTTATGATCTTCATCGGTCCCCACGCAATCTACCTATTTTTGCAGGGCCAAGCAGGCAGCGATTCTTCAGTTTTGCTGGCATTAGAACCTGAAATGGTCTTTTTAGTTGATGGACACATCGGACATTTAAACGATCATTTTGAGACAATCGTGGCCTCACGATAACCATTGGATCTTTCAAAAATCTTTACCTCTATGGCCAGCTTAAAATGGGTAAAGATATCTATGTTCTCCAAATTACCAAGTTCCAATTCTTTCCTAAAGTTATAATTTTTTAAAAAATATTTGTCAATTTTTTAAAAAAGTACCTATCTCCTGCGACATGAGAGGAAACCCACACACACAGGGAGAGCTTACAAACTCCTTGAAGATAGTACTCAGGCTACAACTGAATTAAGGCCCCTAGTGCTGCTAACCACTAAGTCATCATCATCATCCAGAAAGGGTGAAACTGTTAAAAAACAATAAAATTTTGTCCAGGGGTAAAGTAAAGTAAATTAACTGTAATTCTTCAAGACGATCTTGCCATCCACTCTAAGTCCACTCTATGTGGAGAAGTGAATGACCAGTCCTATTATTTCTCCAGAAGTCACTTCCAGTCACAGCCTAAAATAATACTGGTACTGATAGCAAACAGATTTAATTTAATGATCTCCAGATCAGTCTCATCGCTGTTGTCACTTAGGAAGTACCATTAATTATGTGGGTTTAATTAGCACTAATAGGATTAAGTTGCATATTCCAATAAATAGGAAACAAAGATAAATTGTTTGAACCACTACCCAGGAACATACATGAACATTTACAAACTGGGGAATTCATATTTACAATTAATGCCATTAACAGCATGACAGTTTCGGAAAACAGCTCAAAGCTATCCATATTTATAAGAAGCATTATAAGAAAATGTATGCCTGTGTTTCACATGAATAATCATTAATAACATAAATACAGTCTATAATGTGCTGCATTAAATGGTGAACAGACAATTCACCAGAAGAGAATTCAATAGGCAATAGCAGTGACAAACTTTCAGATCCCACTCAGGGGTGTAACTACAGAGGAAGCAAGGCCTGAAGTTGCAGGAGGGCACCATCTCTCCCTACTATACCTGCTATCCCACAGTCACACTCCCTTCCCAGAGACTATTATCCACTGTTACTATAGGCACCATCTCTCCCTACTATACCTGCTATCCCACAGTCACACTCCCTTCCCAGAGACTATTATCCCACTGTTACTATAGACACCATCTCTCCCTACTATACCTGCTATCCCACAGTCACACTCCCTTCCCAGAGACTATTATCCACTGTTACTGTAGGCACCATCTCTCCCTACTATACCTGCTATCCCACAGTCACACTCCCTTCCCAGAGACTATTATCCCACTGTTACTATAGGCACAATCTCTCCCTACTATACCTGCTATCCCACAGTCAAACTCCCTTCCCAGAGACTATTATCCACTGTTACTATAGACACCCTTATATCCTTTCCCAGAGACTATTATTTTTAGCCTTTAAAGGTGATCTTACAATATAGATATCGTAAATTTTTTCCATTGCCTTATAGCATTAATACCCAAGTATTGCTTATGTTTTGCATAAAGCGCCCTTGTTTACAGTATCATACAAACCATCTCTATACATTGTGAACAATTATTTAAATACCATTTTCATGATCTGTACCCTGCTGCTTCTTTGCCCGTCACATTATATTGGAAGTTATTAGTTTGAATGTTCACACATGCCTTTTTCCAGCCACTGAAATCATTTCCTTTTTTAAAAGAAACTCAAAGGAAGGAAGCGTGTGTATAAACTTCCCCACAATACAATAGGAACGCTATAAATTTGGACCTGTTAGCAGGGTGTGTCTTCCTGCTTCTTCAGCTTTGTGCTAATCACAATCCTGTTTCCCCAATCATTGATAGTCTCCATGTGTATGCTTTCTAGTTCATTTATATCTTTTTTCCTTTAGAGCAGACATATCCCTTTTTCCTGTTACCGTGGAACAAATTTAATGCTGGAAACCATTCAAATGACCAGCTGTTTTGAATGAATTTAAATATCATACACGGTAACTCATAATATGCATTTTTTAACTATTCTGTCATGGAAGCCTTCTTAAGTCTTGATTAGGAAAACAGCGGCCCATAGGAATGGAGCAATCATTTATTTATAAAGTGCAAGCACTTGACGTAGCGCTTTACAATAATTTATAACAATCAGGGGGGTCTCACAAAAAAGGATTTGAGAATAAAAATAGCAATAACGTTGGAACAATATAGCCATGAGATGATGCCTATACAGCCATATCATGTGTGAATGGAAGCCTGACTGTACAAATGATAAAACATTTTAATAAAGGGGCGGGGTGCTAACTGGGATATATATAGATATAGTTTTTTGTTTCTTTTGATTGAACTTTAAGACCTGTTTGTCTGTCTCAACTTATATAACTAATATATATATATATAAAAGACTTTCTCTCATCACATGGCTGCCAAGCGAACCAGGCGAAGTTGCATCGTAATTACGCAAATTCACTGATGATCATTTTCCTGAACGTTACCACTTACGCTACACGTTACTTCACCAGGTCAGACCTGGCCAAGTTCAATACAATAGAGAGGAGTTTGAAAAAAAAAATTGCGTGTTGGCGTGTTTTACCTTTCTAGGGTGATAGTCTGAAAAAGAGCGAAATTATTTTTGGGGGGTTACCCTCCTTCCCCCCTACATTTCCTAACATATGGCAACACAACTAAACAGGGGGCACATGTAGGGCAATAGGACAACTTTATTTTATTTATTAAAGGTTTCCTGAGCTTGTGTAGTGGAATGTAACATATACTTCTATTATACTTCGAAATTCTCGCCATATGTAAATTAGGCATCGCTAGCGTAAATGCGCTTTGCCTGGCAAACTAACACTAGCGCAACTACGCTACCGTTCTCCGACCTTAGCGTAACTTTGCACTTTAGTGAATTTGCATAGCGCTGGCGAAAATTCACCTGGCGAAGTGCGGGAAACGTTAGCGAAGGCAACGCTAGTGAATTTTCGCCACTTAGTGAATTTCCCCCAAATGAGTTGGAAAATTAACAGATGTCACTAACGATCATAGAACCCACCGCCCTGTCAGGTGTGATCCAGGGAAAGAGCCCTGAGCAGCCATGTGGGTAGGTGGGTAGAAGATTGGATCTGGGCAGGTGTCAGACCTGGTCAAGGGCAGATTTATCATTGGTCGAGTTTTTGAATTGAAAAAAATTCGAAATTCAACCATGTGAATAGTTAGGGAAGTTTTAACTGCTATTCAAATATTCGGACGATTGAATAGAAAAAATTTGATTATTTGATTAAATAATTCGATTGATCGATTAAACGATTTTAATCCTTCGATCAAATTTTTCATATTCGATCACAAACAACTTTAAAACACCCATGGGAGCTTCCCATAGGGTTTTAAAGCAATTCGGTAGGTTTAATCTGGCGACCTGGCCTATCAAATTTCTTGTTAAAGGGGAAGTACTTCGACCATCGAATAATCGAATATTCGAATACAATTAAATTCGAACATTCCATGATTCAAATCGATCGAATTTTGACAAAATTCGATGGTCAGAGTTGCCTCATTTGCATATTCGAAATTTGAATCTTTTTGAGTGTGGGATCAAAGAAAAGAGCTAAAGGAAAAAGTGATGTTTCACTGCTCATCCGAGCAGCTTCTTCAGTTCAACTGACTGGTGTAGGGGAGTTCTCGGGAAATAAACTCTTCCAACAATCCAATCACAACGGCACATTGTAACTCTTCAGAGAGGTGACATCTGAAATTCACAGTGGTGTTGATTCTGTGTAGTTACAGTGATAGGATAACTAATGTGTCATGCAACTCCTAGACACAGGTGATACCTGTGAGAGTTGCATGAATGGATGTGTCAAGAGTTCTGAAACCGCCGGGGTACAGATGTGAGAACAGCATTGTATGTAGCAGACCGGTGGTGTCGAAGGCCCCCGCCTCTGTTCAGGGATGGTTTCTCCACCTTAACCCTCTTTTCTTTGATAGGACACAAGTGGCATTACAAACTGCTACTTTATCCACCGTGAACTGTTGACAAGGCGCTAACGAATTTCTATAATTCCTTGCTTTTGTTGCATTGGGGTTGATAAAAATAATTGCAGAAGCAAATCACCTAAGATTTTATCCAGTGTTCAAGCTTGCATTTGTGTGCATGTTTTTCAGTTTGTATGTATGCAAGTGTATGCGTGTCTGTGTGTGATATACAAGATAAACACAATTTTTTTGCAGAAACTGCAGTATACACCACTGAAAAATGTACCATGGTTGTGTCTGAATACTACAAATTCAGAAAAGTTATAAAATCCATAAATACTTATCAATTATATGTTTATAAAAAATTATTTTAAGGAACAAGTATGTGTGTGTATGCATTTAGTGAGTGCGTGTTAGTGTGTTTCCCAATAGTGATGCAATCTCCCACAAATTGCTGCTTTCACAAATCAATATGACAAAGCAAAATAAATGACAGAAGGATTTTGCAATGCTTATATGTAGTAAAACCTCAGAACTGCGTATGCAAGCAATAAGGGCATTTTGCTTATGAACCGAATCCCATCTGCATCCCAGGATATGTGGATAAATATTTTATACATGGAAACTAGTGATGAGCAAATCTGTCCCATTTAACTTTGCTGAAAAATTTGCGAAACTGCTGAAAAATTAGCAAAACGCATTGATTTCTATAGGTGACATTTTTTTTTGACAATCAACAGTTTTTTACGTTAGCAATTTCCTTTTCTCATTCTAAATGCATTAAGGTCAATGGCCTTTTTTGTGCTGATTTTTTTGTCTTGCCAACTTTTTGTCCAAATGCATTAAAGTCAATGGCCATTTTTTTTTTCCGGTGACATTTTTGTGTTGGCAACTTTTTTTTCTCGGTTAAATTGTTTGTGGTGAATTTTTGCCATAGTTTCATGAAAACATTTGCAGATGGTGAAATGCAGAATTTTGTCACAAATCCATGGCTGGCTAAAAAAATTGCTCATCACTAATGGTAACCTAGGTTGAAAAAAAGACACTTGCCTGACTGCTAGTTGATACAGAGGAAGGCAAAAAAGATAATTTTGAAGCCTCTCCAATTTGGAAAAAACTCCTTCCTGACTACAAGATGGCAATTGGACCATTTGTACTATGAGCTATCTTCCCTCACTTGCTAAAGAGTAATCCAACCCGTCCTTAAAGGGAAACTGTCATGGGAAAACATGTTTTTTTTTTAAATGCATCAGTTAATAGTGCTGCTTCAATGGACTTCTGCACTGAAATCCATTTCTCAAAAGAGCAAACAGATTTTTTTATATTCAGTTTTGAAATCTGACATGGGGCCAGACATTTTGTTAATTTCCCAGCTGCCCCAGTCATGTGACTTGTGCCAGCACTTCAGGAGGGAACTGCTTTCTGGCAGCCTGTTGTTTTTCTTTTTCAATGTAACTGAATGGAACGCAGTGGGACATGGGTTTTACTATTGAGTGTTGTTCTTAGATGTACCAGGCAGCTGTTATCTTGTGTTAGGGAGCTGTTATCTGGTTACCTTCCCATTGTTCTGTTGTTAGGCTGCTGGGTGGGGGAAAGGGAGGGGGTGATTTCACTCCAACTTGCAGTACAGCAGTAAAGACTGATTGAAGTTTATCAGAGCACAAGTCACATGACTGGGGGCAGATGGGAAATTGACAATATGTCTAGCCCCATGTCAGATTTCAAAATGAAATATAAAAAAAATTGTTTGCTCTTTTGAGAAATTGATTTCAATGCAGAATTCTTCTGGAACAGCACTATTAACTGATACATTTTGAAAAAGATTTTTTTCCCATGACAGGATCCCTTTAAAGCTATGAAATGTATCAGATAGTATGACTGATTCAGGGAGGAAATTCTCCAATCTTATAGCTTTCACTTATTTTGACTCAACCTCATTTCTTCTCCCTCACAGACCTGTTTCTTCCACAGTTGATGACTCAACAATCCTAGTACCTGCTCTGTCTTTTCCAACCTAAGTGAACACAACCCCTGTTATCAGTGGCATAACTACCATGGGTGCAGAGGGTGCAATTGCACCAGGGCCCCCACCCCCTTGGGGCCCATCAGAGCCACGATAATGGTTAAGGGAGGTGGTTATCTAGGGGGGAATTTTAAAGCACACATGCTATCAACACTCCAGCATGGGATTTATAGGGGTAAGGGCGTGACAGGGGGGCCCAGGTGCCCATCCTGTACCAGGGCCTACCAGGGAATAGTTATCCCACTGGTAGTGATGGGCGAATCTCCCGAGATTCGCTTCGCCGAATTTTTCGCAAATTTCTAGAGAAATTCGCGAAACGGCGAAAAATTCGCGAAACGAGTCGCGGGACGATTTTGTTGCGCGTCGCGTCAATTTTGTCGCGCGTCTGTCGCGCGTCGCGTCAACTTTAATGCGTTGCGTCAACTTTGACGCGTCGCGTCGTTTTCGCGACTGACGCGCGACTCGTTTTCAGCGAATTTTCGGCAAGCGAAATTTCGCTGGTGATTCGCGAATTTATTCGCCCATCACTACCCACTGGCTGTTATTCTCCTCATTTGCTCCGTCTCATGGAGAATTCCGGAAGGTATAAACATTCTGTATTAGAATCTTCCCAGCCATTGGGCACAAATGATGGGAAGGGTGCAATGTATTGCTGGACTGCCAATGCTCTTCCAAATATAAGTTCAGTGATTGTTTTAACCTGAAAGACACATAAAGGGCTTTTACATTTCTCTAATTGATGCATTTTTATTTTTTGAAATTTATACAGCACGGACACATTTATAGAGACTAGGGCCTCATTACTAACATTTAGTTATATTTTTTTCCATTAATCATATTTCTTCCTCATAATTCATGTTTTTTTAAGAAGTTTCTTTAAAATTCTGAGTAAAAACCACAAAAAAACTCTGATACAAAACTGGCAAGTAAAAGCAGTCAACGTCCCATAGAAGCCAAAGGGAGCTGCACGGATACCGTTGGACCTTTGTTTTAGCTATTCAGAGTTTTTTTTAATTTTTTTTATCCACTAGTAACTGTCTGAAAAACTAACATTTATGGAGGCTTTCATAATTTTTAACGCATCGTTCATTGGTTTTAGATTTTTGGTTCATGTGTTTTTTTTTTTATTTGGATCTTTTAATAAATTTCATGGCATTCATGGTTTTAGAAAAACAATGTTTAATTGTGGTTTCCAAGATGTAATAGCAATAAATGTGAGCTTTTAATAAAGTATCTTTCACTGTGACAGTAGGAGACTGTAATGCTCACTTTTAGCGCCGGCTTGAAGAGATGAACAATGGTTAGTAATATCAACTTGGCTTTATTACATCACACAGTGGTCACACATGTTACAGTGGGTGTGCTACAACCTACGCGTTTTGTGCCTGTATTATCGGCACTTCCTCAGGTGCCGATAATACAGGCAAGAAACGCGTTTCGTGTTTATGTATATGATTTAAGAGTGGAAGAAACCCAAGTATTGCTTTTATTTAATATGTAGGCCATCCGACATTGAATTTACTAGTCACAACATTAAGGGGCAGATTTACTATTATTCACTTAAAAACCCTCGAATTCGTTCGAATGCTTATCGAAGAGTTTTAGGCTATTTTTTCCTCGATATATAATGATGGCCATATACTGGTGAAACTACAAAATATGTATATCTCAATTTTGTATCAGAATTGGGCTCTGGTCAGACCTATTGGGAGAAGGTCTCATCGTTGGCTCTGTGCTGTTCTTAGTGGACAACATTTTCCAGTTTTCCCAAAAAAGAATGCACTGATGCAAATAATTGGCGGCATAACAGGACAACATGACTCCCATGAAATCCAAATAACTTTAAGCACTGGAATTCCCTTTTTCTTCTAGAGGAAACTGGCTCTTTAATTGTGAGAGGCCACAATAGTACAACCCATCTTCCTCCATCCAAGTCTGTAGCAGGAGGACGAGTAATCAGGAGGGAGGGGTGCAACAACACTGTGGATACATGAATATATAAATACATTTCTTGCACTGATTTCTATCCAGGACTACAATCTCGACAATACCTTGAATGTACTGGAATTAACAGACAGGAGGTAGACATGTGCAGGTCATTACAGGGAAACTTTATTCATACACAGGGCCAAATAACCTGCCTGTATATTTTAGCAGTTAAGATGAAAACCATAATCCTCAGAAGAACCCCACAATTAGTACCCAGGGTAATATCAAACTCAGGGCCCCAGAACTACAAAGCAGAAGTGCTATTCACTGAGCCACCATACTGTTGTTTAAAGGGATACTGTCACGAGAAACCATGTTTTTTTCAAAACGCATCAGTTAATAGTGCTACTCCAGCAGACTTCTGAACTGAAATCCATTTCTCAAAAGAGCAAACATTTTTTCCCATGACAGTATCGCTTTAAGGCAGGGGTCCCTAACCTTTTTTGCTCGTGAGCCACATTTAGCCAAATTTAAAAAAGAGTTGGAGAGCAACACAAGCATGAAAAAGTCCATGTGGATGTCAAATAAGAGCTGTGATTGGCTTTTTGGTAACCCCTATATGGACTGGCAGCCTACAGGAGAGAATGTTTGGCAGGACATCTGTTTTTTATGCAACCAAAACTTGCCTCTAAGCCTAGAATTCAAAAATAAGCACCTGCTTTGAGGCCACTGGGAGCAACATCCAAGGGGTTGGAGAGCAACATGTTGCTCGCGAGCTACTGGTTGGGGATCACTGCTTTAAGGTAACATGATCAGGACCAGCGGCAAGTCCAGTGCAGCAAGGGGCAAACAGATAGAAGAGGTAATTTATGAAAGCAAGTCCAGTGCGCAAAGTGCAAGGTTGGACACAAATCATCAGAAGAGTCATCATCATCATCATTGTTTATTTATATAGAGTCATTTACAAACACAAGTGCAATGGTCAAAGAACTATTTTGAGTGCAACTGGCGTGTTTTTTCACATAATGCAGCATTTTCCCCAATAATTCCAGCCTTAATGTGCTCGCCAGGGGCAGTTGCAGCTGATACAACTGCAGGTGATGCATCACAATATAATCAATTGCGCTCGCACTTCACCATAATTTGGAGGCAATTGCACTGAAAGTCCTTTCATTTCAGGAGTCTACCGTGAGAGTGATACACGTGTGCCCAATTAGGGACACTGAGGGAAACCTCGGAGCTACTGCCTGGTTCAGAAATCATGGTAGTTCCAGGGTTCCCCTGCATTGATGCAACAGGTCTCGATTCGGAAAAGGAGGTAGGATTTCCACACGACTATGTGGAAGTCCATGGAGAGCATTTTGTTGCAAATACCGTTAATTAATGGTGATTTGCGAGCAACCGACAGAGGGGAATTTTGCATAAACTTTCTGTGGGAACCTTTGAATTACCACCAGGTACAGGGAGGTCATAGTCAGAGTTCCCCAAAATGAATAAGCACAGCAGGGCATCATTCATCAGAAGAGACAGGTTGGACGCATTGGAGGAAGTCCAACCTGCCTGACTATATATATAGTCACTTAGAGCTACATGTACTTTCATTATACAAGCTATTTTATATAGTTTTATTTATTCATTTAGTGCAATTGAAAGCTTCTTATTCTTTGGCAAAGAAAAGTCCTCATGTGCTACTCGATTTGGTGTTTCCGTAAATAAAAGATGGGGAAAAAAGAATGGCAAAAGTTGTCTGTCAAAAAGATTTCTGGAAAAAAATAATGTAGTCTTTGTCCATTGCACTTTCTTTCTGAGGTTCAGTGAAGCTGCCGTGATATTTTGAGCCCTCCCAAGGCCTCCGATGAAATATGTCCATCTGCATCAGTGCTTAAATCTGCATGTTTTTAATGGGTGCTGGGTTCCTTCACACAAGACTATTAATCTGCGTTAATACTCTCACAGGCTCCATTGAAATCAGGCTGCAGAGTTCCCATTTCCATTCTTCCTCCGTCAATCTCAAAGCAATGGCTTCATTGTTTAGGATTCCCTAACCATGAGCTGCCTGACCTCAGATATCCTCCTCTGTTCTTCTCTTGCCTTGTTACTCACACTGCTCACTTACTCATTCATATGGTAACCACACGTAATGGGCTCCACATTAATTGAATAATTTTGCTGGTTTCACAGAGAGGGTTGAAGCTCTCATTCAGGACAATTGGTATAATTTTTGAACAGGGCTGAGAGCAGTGACTGGAAGAAGAAACCATCGATAGCATAAGCCCTTTTAGGCTTTTTTCCCCTTTATAAATGCTGCGAGACCAGGCCAAAACCACATCAGCAATTCTAATTTACCCAGCAACAGATGGCAAATGACTCACAGGCTCCATAGATTGTGTTATCAAAGAGAAGGAAAACGCGCGTCTAGCTCGAAAACCCTTGCTCTTCCTGTCTTTCCCATGAAATAAGAGATGTCAGAAAAAAAATAAACTTAATTTGTACTCTCTGCACACTGTACAGTTAATATTTATAGTTGGAATATAAAGGCTTAACGATGAAGTCTACAAAGCTCATCATCATACTGAATTATCATACAGTTTTTACCTACAATGCAAAAATGTCTCCCAGAATTTCAGCATAATGGTGGGTGCCAGATAAGTACAGTCAGGGCCACCATCAGGCTCTTGGGAAAATGCAACACTGCCGGCTTACGAGTGCCGAGCCTGTGCGGCTTCTTCCGATGCGGAATGCGGAAGTGCCGAACAGACGCGAAGGAGTCGACACTGAAGTCCTGAAGTAACGGAAAGACCCAAAGTCACCAAGGAGCCGACACTGAAGTCCTGAAGCGGCGAAAATACCCAAAGTCACGAAAAGAGCTGATGCTGAAGTCCTGAAGCCACGAGTTCAATTCTACCTCTGGCCTCAAATGTTTTCTTTTAATACTCTATAGGCCCCTGCCACCAATTTTTTAAAATATTTTATGGGGCTCCAATTTTTTTTTTTAACTTGTAAGGGGGGCCCTGGCGCCAACGTTTTTTTTAACTTATAAGGGAGCCTTGGGGGGGTTACTTTTTTAGCACTGATGTGTGTGTGGTCTTTTTAACTTTGATGTGCATTCGGTGGGGATTGGGGTGGGGCTTGGGTGCCTGGGTGGGCGGAGCCCAGGGGGCCCTGACAATTTTGTTGTGCGGGGCCCTGTGATTTCTACTGGTGGCCCTGAGTACAGTAGCATACACAGCAACTTGCACAGATTTACCAATAGGGTCCAATTTAGATACAAGTGAGTGCAAGTGATATGTGCATGTGTAAGTATAACATACACAGGGAGACATTACATACTGTGACAACCTGGTGGCTTGAACACGTAATTTGGGGGAAATTAGCAAATGGTAGGGCAGGCAGCATAGGAAAAGGAGCATAAAGACAGGGACACACAGGCTCTTCAAAGAAACATTGGTTTATTTCCCATTAATTCATTCAAACAGAGATGACCATTTCAGCAATTTACTAAACAAAACATAAAAATAAATCCTTGCCCACTGGGCACTACCTTCACTTTGAAGTGTTCCCTCACTATTCTGGGCCCCTTGTGGACTACCAGACAAAACACAGGTTGGGTCACCCCTGTACTCACAGTCTTTGCAGGAATTTCTCAGCCTCCTGGCTATTCCTCAGTGTCCCACACAGACACAATATCTGGCTCTTACTCACAGCCACGGACTCCCTCTGCTCTTGCAGTAGCAGCACCTCCAGCTCCTCTAGGAGATTCTAACGCAGCCAGGTCTCCTACCTGCTGTGCCCTGCTGAGAGACACACTCTCCCATTCCAATTAATTTTAAATAGCCTTTCCACAGGACAGCTTTCCTATGGAAGATGAGCTCCAATCTCCGGACTGGCTCTGAGGAATGGAGTACCTGGCTACCAAACTTAAACAGAGAATCTGTTCTCTGTTTAAAGGCAACTCCCTTCCTGGAGTCTATCTTAGCACATGGGAAGAAATTAAAGGCTAGAGTGACCCTTTTCTACCTTTTCCCAGTCACTATACCACAATACAAAGTTATTATGTGTCCATGTGCACCTTAAAGCTTATTTAGAAAAGTATTGAGAAGCATATCTATCATCTAGCATCTATCCATACATACATACATACATACATACATAGAGTACATACATACACATACATAATATGGATATGGTTTGATTGCACACATTTGAATTCACGTTTGTTCTTAAAGGATACATTATTTTCTCCAGAATATTGCCTGCAATATTATAACATAACTGCTTTCGCCTATTCGTTTGGACCTAGAACTGAATCTACTGAATCTATCTGAATCTCAACTGACCCTTCGCATCTCACTGAACCCCATTGTTACATACCTAAATGAAATACCAGGAGCCAGAAATGGAGTAAAATGGGCACTACATTTATTCACAATTTATCAAATAAATAGGACCTTGCCAGCCCCACATCAAGGCAATAATCAAAGCCAGAATTCTATAAGAGATTGCTACCATGGTCTGCTGTCCCTCAATGAAGACTTGAGATCAACACTATTTCATTATATCCACCACTACTGGGCTGCCTTGCTACAGAGAGGATGGCTACAAACTCTGTTGGAGCTGCATCTTCCACCATGAGAGAAGTTCAGCATTCGTTCTGCCGCTCCTGAATCTGCAGTGTCTCGATAGGAAATCCAAGCAGGCTGTCACAAACAATAGTAGCATCTGTATCCATCAACCCACCATGTAGTTACAGGAGAGAAACTCCTTGCTCTCTCTTCTAAAATGTCCTGTGCAGTATTCTGGCAAGGTCCTTTACATTTATCCACTGTTCTAATCCAGAGGAAGGCAAAAAACGCAACCTGAAGCCCATGCCGATAACGTCTTATGCTTAGTGCATCACAATATTAAGTTCATTGTCCATAGTTGGGTCCATACATGACATACTATACACTCAGGGTAAGCTAGCATTTAATAGATTAAATATATCAGTAAAATTAAGTCCATCACTGGTGCAAAATAATACAATTTCTATGACGTTACAGGCAAGAGTTCCATGACCTTACAGGAAAGATTACTAAGCAGCTGCCTGTAGCTTTACACCTCCTATAACAAAGAAGTTAAAATGCCTTTTATTTTTCGCCGAAAAATTTGCGAATTTCCAGCGAAATTCACGAATTGGCAAAAAATTTGCGAAACGAGTCGTGACACGTTTTGGACGTGCATTGCGTCCTTTTTGACGCACATTGCATCGTTGTCTGCGCGTCTTGTCATTTTCTGCGAGCAGCCCATCCTTTTTGCTGCTTGACGCTTTTTTTGACACGCGTCTCGGTTTTTTTTACGCCAGCGAATTTTCAGCAGGCAAATTTTCGCTGGCGTTTCACAAATTTATTCACCCGCAACGAATCGCAGGAATTCGCAGCGGATTCGCATATGACGAATAAATTCGCCCATCACTAATGAGCATATCACGTATATACTCAACGTTTCAGGTTCAAAGCCAGCCTAAATGTTCTAAGTGGCATGAAAGCATTATACCTGTACAATGCATCATACATCAGTGCAAGTGATGGAAAGTAATAATGATAATGAGATAAATAATAATGTAATAATACAGAGTGTCAACACCACCAACTAATTATTATCAGGTTGCATGGTGGTTGCCGTATTTTCTGGACTAATTTAAATGGATAGCATATATACTAGAAAGATAATGTCAATAAACTACAGTATAAATGCTTTAAATAGGTACCAATATGTAACAAAATAAACATTCTGGTATTCACGTGTTTAATTACTTGTCTGATGTTTGGCTATTCCATTACAATGTTCCAACTCTTGCATCACTTGCCTTTAGGGGTTTGGCTAACAGAGCAGAAGAACACTTGTGGACTCAGCAACAAATAACAGTGATTGTTTCTTAAAGGGCAAGGAAAGTGTAAAATAGAATAAGGCTAGAAATGCTGTATTTTGTATACTAAACATAAACATGAACTTACTGCACCACAAGCCTAATCAAACACATGATTTATGCTTTCAAAGTTGGCCGCAGGGGGCTGTCATCTTGTAACTTTGTTATACATCTTTGCAAGACTAGACTACATGCACATGCTCAGTGTGGTCTGGGCTGCTGAGGGATCGTCATAAATGATCAAATCATGGAAAAAAAGCAAAGATGCTTGAGTTCTGCATGGCTGGTAAGAAAGGCAGGGGCTCCCCCTGCTGTTCATAAGTATGATTGTTTCCCTGCCAGAAGTTAGGGACCGTCTGACAATTCCTATCCACAGCACTAAATGAAGGGAGAATTTAACTGCATACAGTCAGGTTTCTTATAAAAACAGTATACATGTTTTTAATTAAAGTATATTGGAGATAGATTTCTTTTTCAGTAAAGAAAGTAACAATGGGATTTTATTTCTTTGTCTTTCCTTGCCCTTTAAACATTCCAAAGCCTGTTTAGAAACCTTTCTTTTTATTTTTGTCTTATTTCTTATATATGTTTAAGATTACTTAACCATGAGACCTCACTTCTGGAACACATCCTTGATCCTTCTCCATATCCTTCTGAACTGACCTTAACCCGTTGGATATTTTATAAGATTCTCAAAATCAAGCAATGTCCTTTTATTTTGTCCACCTTTCATGCTAATTACAGCAAACTCTTCATCATATTAGTTTGCCACTAAAATGTGAGTCATTCATCGTTTCCAAGCTCAGCAGTGAGGAAAACAAATTTGTGGCCTAGCTGGTCCAGTAAAATTAATAACTACATTATGAGGAACATCCTTTCTAAACCCGTAGGTTTGGAGGCTGTGAATTTGCTAAACAATGATATTTCAACCATGCTTTGTTTCATAGAAACTGGAGGCTTAGCATCATATAATAACAACAGTCATTGCTAATGAAAAACAGCAATATCCCATAGTAAACTCACCCTCTCTCTTATTATAAATCAATGCTTAATTAAGGCTTTTCTCATTTTTTTATTAAATTTGCAAATTAAGTATGCAAGCATAAATCAGGATATAATTAAAAAGTTAAAAGGGCTTCAAGAATTATCACCTAACCGTGGATTTGCCCTTAAAATAGGTTTTTATTTTCCTAACTTTTCCATTTTTTTTATTAGATTTTCATTAATATTTTCAATTTAAGAAATTGCTCAATTCATTAAAATTCAATGGTTGCTCTCAGAATGACAAACATTGCTAAAGGGAAGCTCTGTTATTAAATGCTAGGGGACTTCTGTTTTTATATTTTATGTGAAGCTGCAGGTTTCTGTAATTAACAGTGCAAACAATACATGGTACATAAGTATTTTTCTCAGGAATACAAAAGAATAAATGCACAAATAGTCATGTTCACATTGAATATTAAGTTAATGTAACATTAGACGTAGAGAAGGGATCCCCAACCTTGTTGGAGAGCAACACAAGCAATGAAAAGTTCCTGGGGGTGCCAATTCTGGGCTGTGATTGACTATTGGTAGTCCTCATTAGGACTGTCAGGCTACAGGAGACTCTGTTTGGCAGTTCATTTGGTTTTTATGCCTCCAAGTCAGGAATTCAAAGATAAACACCTGCTTTAAGGCCAGTGCGAGCAACATCCAATGAGTTGGTGAGCAACGTGATGATTGTGAGACACTGGTTGGGCATCACTGGCTTAATGTGAGGTAGGGGCATTGTCTGCTCTAAGGTCCCATAGAAAGTCAGTATTTAGTGGGCTGATGGGGGCTGTTTGGGCCTCTGTGTGGGATGATTGGGCCTCTGTGTACCTGAAATGCCAGGGACCTGCTTAGAACCTCCAAAGGCTAACTAACTAAAAGAAGAAAGAAGTTGGGTAACATTTCCCCACAAGTGGCATAAATATACAGTCAGTATGCAACTGTAATTATTATTTCCTTTATGGCATATACATGTTTTCATTTCAGTTATCCTTCTACAGATGCAGGAGTATCAAGCAAAGCAAACCTGCATATTACCAAAATATGAACCTAGTTAGACACCATGTACTATTTTTACCACAATCACCTAAAGACTGGCCAGCACTACAGTTTGGGAGTCTATGTTTTGGGGAGCTTCCACCTATGACTTTCAACATTAAGCTAAAACTCCAGACAGCCCTAACTCGCTTTGGGCTTCTCAAAGTTGTGCTTGAACAATGACTTTGTTTTTTCATACAACCAACCAAAATAAGTATTTGTAAGTCAACAGCAGTTGGTGTTCTCCATTTCTTTCTACCAAACTCTAACATAGGGAAGTAGATTTAAATTTTATTGCTGTGTACAGAGTGGGAACACTATTTATTAACAAAAAATAGACAGAAGTAATCGTAAAATGGGCATTTTGTCTATTATATAGGTATATTGTCTGTAAGTAAATAGGGTCCTCTGTTTAGATTTAATTCCATTTATAGACCTGCCTCCCACATCACAAATAAATAATCATTCTTTGAACTCAACATGGACAAAGGCTCATAGTGTGTCCTTGTCCCCAGGGCTCTGAGAAGGGGCATAATATCATCATATTGAAAGCCTTTCCACAGAACATTAAATTATGGGTGTTAAAAGAGAATGCCTCTCATTTTATAAAGTGCTTTAAAAGTTAAGGACCTGCAGTTGCCACAAGGCATAAAGCTGAAGGTCAGAGAAAGGACAGATGGGAAAAAATTCAGATAATTAAATCTTGAGAGATTTTGTACGAGATAAAAGAGAAAGAGAGGGAGGTAGACAGTAACTTCAGAACTACTCTAGAATGAAAAAGATGAATGTTGACAAGTAGAATATTTAAGCATCCCCTTTGGTTCATGTAAGGATTTTGTTTACCACTGAATGTATGAATAAATATGCATTTCTATGAAAACCCAGTTTAAAGAGAATAACAACGTGCATAGCTATGAAATTGTTCAGCTATCCGGTATGTTAATTGAGCAATGGAGATGCAACTTAATACAGTAAAATGTAAGGCAAAACAAGTACTTCATTGTTATACAGGTGTAGGATCTGCTTGGGCCCTGGGTTTCTACATCTAGAAAGTTAGCATCAAATACAATGTACTGTTTTATTTTTACAGAGAAAAAGGAAATATGTTTTTTTTTTAATTAGAATTATTTTCTTAAAATGAACTGTATGAGAGATGACCTTCCCATAATTCCAGGGCCAGAACAAGGGGTAGGCAGAAGAGGCAGCCTAGGGGCTGCCTATGGCGCAAAAACAACTGTCTCTAAAATTGTCTTCTGCATACCCCTAGTCCACAATCCTCAGTCTTCCTTCCCTCCTGTGACCCTCCCCTACATTGCTGTCCCCTCCCTCACCCCTCCCTCCCCTCAGTTGATCTTCCCTACCTCAATCACTGTCCCCTTTCTCCTCTCCGTTGCTCACCCCTCCCCTCTTTTCTCTCCCAGTTGGGGATAACCTACCAGTATAAAGCTTACCAATTGTTGAAAGCACTCAAAACAATTACTGACAAGCTTTGCCTTCACTGGACCATATCAGTGCAATACATGTTAGAGTCCTGCAGTGGGTCAGGTACCCGCGGGTTACCCGAGAAAACCTGAGGTACCCTTTAGGTTGTAGGTAGAAGTTCCGGGTTCAGTTATAGATGCAGGTTGGTGGTTTTGGTTTGTGGGTCGCAGGTCGGGCCGCGGGTCTTCTCAATAGGGATTTTACTCATTTTTCTGACCATGCCTTCTGATGATGTCAATTCTGGTTACAATGACAGCACTTCCTGATTCTTGATGGTCAGCAAGTGGCAGGTCCGGGTTGCGGATAATGTACTTGCGGGTCGGGTAGCAAGTCCAGGCGGGTAAGAATTCGGGTTGCAGGTACGGGTCGCAAAAAATGGACCCGTGCAGGATTCCCAAACCTGTGGCTCATGAGCAACCTGTTCTTATTAACCCATTTGATTTTGCTCCATCAGCCTCAAAGTAGATGCTCCTTTATCAATTTTTTGAAGCAAAAAGAGCACTGTGAAACAGAGCCTCCTATAGTCTGCCAGTCCATGCACATATACCAAATATTCAATCACAACTCTTAGTAACATAAGAACATATTTCATGCATGTGTTGCTCCCCAAATTTTTTTATATCAAATGTGGATTAAGGTGTTTGATCAGAATGAAGTCAACACATTTGAGTGCTTGTACTTCATGGTACATCTCTCACTTGGAGATGGCTGTGTTTTGATGCTGAAACTTCAAAGAGGACCCAGAGGGGTCCAAAACATTGGTTTATTTTAAATATATATGGGTTGAATAAACACCTTTTTCATGGATTCACCTTTTCTGGGTGCAACTTTATTATGTGCAGCTGTGTTTTGGTGTGATGTGAATTTAGTTGGCATTGTGTTAGTTTATAACTTTCAAGAAGGTAAAGCAACCCATAAAGCCATTCTTGGTGCTCACAAACAAAGCACTAAATTTTATGGAAGAATTGTGTTGCCTTGTTAAGTAGCATTTCAGACAGTTGTATAATCAATACTAAAGCATATGATTACATCATAAAGTCATTGATTATTTGAACCTATACATGGCATTGTTAGCTGATCACATTAAGTGATTAAGTAATAAGTGATGCCCCAGGCCACACAAACTCTGTGTGACTTGGGGCATCGCTTGTCCAGATCCTGCCAGTGTTACAGGTGGGGGAATTTCTGTTCGAGGGGGATTTGTGATGCTGTACTTCAAGATGTCCTTGCAGGAGAATTAGAGGTTGGCCATTTAAGGTGTCGGCACCAGAACCCACAGGTGTAAAGAATTAGGAGCTGATTCAACCAACCAAGCATGAATAACTGCATGATGCTACTATTATTTATTTTGTTACTGCCCAAATATTTCCAAATATTGGGAACATTATTCATTATAAAACATATACATGGACCAGATTATAATAAAATAATGATGTTACCCAATGAAGTAAGTAAAACTCCTTAGTGTAGGGGTCATAAAAATCTTTTGGAGGCCTGTGGGCCTCCACTTGGATAACCATGGTTTATTTAATTGTCATGTATGTAGAGGGTGTCTTAGCAGAAACTACTTTATTTAGCAAAAAGGCATGGTAAAATAAAACATACTAAAGAAGTAAGTCAGAATTAGAAACTTTTAATAATCCTCTTTAATAAGGACATCTCTGTGCACACAAGAAGTAGGCATGATTTATTAACGTGACCATTAATTAGAGATTCCATCTTCAAAGCTTTTCTATGGCTTCCACGTTTATACAATTGAAAGCCATCTGTGATGGACAACAAATTTGTGTTTTTAGGTCAGTGCCTGTAACAACTTTTTAAATAGTTTTCTACCTACATTATGCAACTTAGACCTCCAGAGGCTCAGTTATCCTGCTTTATGTGCATGTGTTTCATGGTCTCTTTAATTCTGAGTAACTGATATGGTCTTCTATTAGAGTTCAAAAGTCCATACACAAAGTAGAAGAAAAAGTATTGAGGCTTGAGCTGCTTTATTTGGTTAATTGGTTTGAAGATTACCAAAGTTAAAAGTCAGCAGGTAACTTCAATAGCTTTCTTTGCCAGAGGAGGCTGTTGTATCTATAGAGTCATGTGTGTGGGTACATGGTGCAGGAGGTCGTAATTTCAGATTTAATGAGATCCAAGAAAAATGAATATCTAATCTGTATCAGATGTCTGTTTATGTGCTCGTCTGTCAGTGTCTTCTCTTCTTTTACTTCCCATTGCCTTGTGCTTGCCCATAAAATTCTCCTCAGGCTTATTTCTTCACACAGTATACTATGAACTGCTTCCTTAAAGCTTTTTTCTCTACTGCACTCTATATATGCTGTTCCCTGGCTTTGGTTACTCTGTACTAATTTCCATTAAAGGAAAACTGATGCTTAACAAAGAAGTAGGCGAGAAATGCTGTAGATAATGTTTTGAGAACCTGTAACAGCTCAAGGCCACTGCAGCCCACATCTGATTCAGATGGGTTCAGATTCTCATTGGATTGCAGCTCAAAAACCATTGCAATTTGCATCAGCAATGAATTTAACAACTACAATGATATGTTTCTCACAGCTGCTCAGACCACACTGAGCATGTACATGCCCTGACACTCCTAACAAAATCCAAGATGGTGACTGCCTTTGCACAACTTTGAAGGCCTGAATCAACTACTATAGAGATTCTAAAACTTAAGGCTGGTGCAGTAAGTTCAGTATATAAAACACAGCATTTCTACCCATATTTAGTTTTAGCGTTGTGTTCTCCTTTAACTGTCATGTTTTTCATTAGCCATAATTTGCAATGAAGACAGAAATGAGACATTGAGGTGTCAACATTCAAAAACCCTGACTGAATATATCTGTAATGGAAAGCTCTAGAATAATGATTTAGATGTTGTATAACAATATGTTCTTCCTTATTGCCAAAAGGGAATCTACATGCACTCTATGAACTCCACAGTGCCACAAATATAAATTAAAAAAACACTGTATATTTAGCTTCAATGAACATCTCCAACGGCTCTACGTGTTTTGTACTTAATCATGAGCCCATTACAGGTATATAGTATACATACAGTAGTATATTTTTAAATGTGTTGCTGTTAACATTGCTGCTAACCCCTGCTCTATAATGCCAGTGAAAGACTTGAGTTGCATTTTTGTCCAGATCAGCAATAGGTTACATGAAGGAATGTTTTCATTTGGTAGGTCAGAATGAGCCAACCAGGTTATCGGGTACTGTTAATGTTAGACTTTACTTTGGTCCACTGAAGGCTTCCAATCAGTTATGGAATGCATTTACTTCTCATGTGTGGCCCAAGCCTAATACTATCCCTCATCAACACTAAATCAATCCCGCAGCTTAAGTTAATGTAGTTAGTCAGTCCTCTTAATCACAGCTATTTTACTCAGATTACAGGGCATATTTACAAAGTGTCAAAGTAGTATTGTTTATTACTTAACAGCTTCTGACAATTATGTTATCACCCCTTTTTGTAAAAAAAAAAAAAAATTCTATCAAAGTAATAAAATGTTATCCAATATTACAATGCTATTTTAATGCATTTTAACCAGACCATTAATATAACGCTGTGTATAAAGTATGCCCCAACCAGTAGCTCGTGAGCAACATGTTGCTCTCCAACCCCTTGGATGTTGCTCCCAGTGGCCTCAAAGCAGGGGCTTATTTTTGAATTCCAGGCTTGGAGGAAGGTTTTGGTTTTATAAGAACCAAGTGTACTGCTAAACAGAGCCTCAATACAGGTTGCCAATCCACATAGGGGCTACCAAATGGCCAATCACAGCACTTATTTGGCACACCAAGAACATTTTTCATGCTAGCGTTGCTCCCCAACTCCTTTTCTTCTGACTGCTGCTCACGGCCTCAAAAGGTTAGGGATTCCTGAAGTATGGGATACCTCATATGGAAACCTGTTATCCAGAAAGTTCTGGACACCGGGGAAGGCCGTTTCCATTAGAGTCCATTTTGAGCAAATATCTAGTAAAAGTAAATCTCGAACAACTGGAGCTGCTGATTAAACATTGAAGATGTTTCGCTACTCATCCAAGCAGCTTCTTCAGTTCAAGTTAAGAAGCTGGAGATGAGAAGTGAAACGTCTTCAATGATTATCACAAGTCCAGTTGCTCTAGATCTATGTCTACTAGATATACCATGACTTGGATGAATGAAAACCCTCATAGACATTTTGAGCAAATCATTTTTCAACATTGTCTCATTTTTTTCTGTAATAGTAAATAAGTACCTTGTACTTGATAGTAACTAAACTGCACACATTCATATTAGGTTTCAATAGGGTTCATTCATGTCTGCAAGCACCATGTGCAAGAATTACACACAATGGTGCAAGTATTCTGGGGAGCAAATGCTCCATTGTTGGTAAATAACACGGTGATTTGGCTTGAAATTGTACTTGCTTACTGTATTTAGGTAAATGAATGTGCCTTCATGTATTTTAATAAATGTATGGTATTGTAACCCTTTCTTGGCCAAATTAGGCAGAACACCAACTACATGGGTAGAACATGGACTACACACGACCCTCTTTCACCAGGAAGTGTTTTGGCAAAATGGAAATACACATGCTGATGTTTTTGAAATACAACTCACTACTGCCAAAAAAACACAAAAATAGAGTTGGACGCCAGGGGTTCTTTGCAGTAGAACAGGCTTCATTCAGGCATAAAGTACCACAGGGTTGTTATACTCACACATGAAGTAGGACAGTACATCTCCAAGTACATTCATAAGTGTCGCAGAGACAGCATAAACACCACACTAGGCATAGCCCAAAGGAGTTGAGAGATTACCTTCCAGGATTACAGTACCTCATGTGGCTTGGACCCCCACAGCAGACTTGGAACACGGTTACACCATAGCCTAACTCTCTCATTACTACTGCAGTCCTTTCACTACAGGCAAAGCAAAGCGGAGAGCTACTCGCTTCTATCCTCCTATTTGGAGCTTGAGCTGCTCTTTCTCACTAGCCTCACTGTCTCACTCTCTCTATAGAGTGCAGCTACACTACACACTAGCTCACCTCATTCACGGGATCCCTGTACCCCGTCGCTTCTGGGGCCTTGTTGACTTCAGGCTCAGTGGAACTACAGCTCTGATCAACAGCTGCAGGCCAAAGAGGTAGTGCCACTCCCTGCAAGGCACTTTGTTACAGCACTGCAGGAAGTGGTCACAACCTAGAACCAATGAAACAGGTATGCAAATGAGGTATAACAGGTAACATGGGCTTTAACCCAGCAACAGTGAAAAGGAGGTACTGGCAGGGAATGAAGCCATAAGGGCCATTACACTTATGGGTCCCTACACTATGAAGATCAAAACTTCAGGAGTACCTCTTATCCAGAAAATGTCTGGTCTCAAGCATTCTGGCATTCTGGATGAAAGGTCCCAAACCTGTTATACAAAGAGCATAGAGTATTTATACAGATACTGACAAATACTCTTGTCCAAGGATCTAATTTTATTCTCAATTTTTGGTTTGGTGGGTTAGTAGATTTGCCTGAGGCTATATGACCCTCTGTTTTTTTGTCTAGAACCTCCCTTTTTTAAGATATATAAATACCCCCATAGAACATTTTTTTCATCTGAGACCTTCCACTTTTCTCTTTATCAAACTTTAGTGATGGTGAATTTGTTTGTAATGCATAGATTTGTGGCGCAATTCCGCATTTCGAATTTTGTTAAGATAATGCAACAAAAATTTGGCTGAAAAATCGCCCTTTCACTTCAATTCATTTGGCTTAAGAAAAAACTTGGAAATAAAATACCTATTGGCTTTTGCAACTGGAATGAGAAAAAAAAAAATTTTGCTGCAAAAAATTCAGCTGTAATGCGTTTGGGTAATTTTTTGCCATTTCAGAATTATTGAGTAGTTTGTTAAATTATTCTGAGAAGCGGAACATGACGAATTTGCTCATCGCTACCAAACTGTTTGCAGGATGCACTGCGCTCTGGACTCAGATCTGCCCATTTAACTCTGATTTAAATATTTGAAATTAAAACAAAGCCCACAGCTGTTAAAACAAAACCAGGCATATTCATCTCATTAGAGAAACAAATAACACTACTGACTTTATTATTGGAACAGAATCACCATGTAATGTATCCTCCTCACATGGGAAAGAATATTCTGCCCTTTGTATTTGCACATAAGTCATGCCATTCTACTGTGTACAGGGACATTAGAGAGGTGACATTGCATTGATCAATCTTGTTCTTATAAATTATTCCGCCGAGAGAATGCTCAAAGCTGTTGATAAGGAAGGCCGAGATGAATTGCCGCCTGTGTTCTCTGTGATGGAAGTGATTGTGACTTTGCTGTACTGAAGGTCTTTATTTCTCGCCTGTGGGAAAGTGGTGGGTGACGGTACATTCTCAGTTACTTTGCACATGCAAATTTTAATTAGCTGATTTGAAAGTAGACCGTATAACATCCCTCGGCACAGTTTTCTTTAGGACAAAAGAAATTCGTGCATGCCACAGAAAACACCATTAATATTAAGAACAACAAAAAAATCTCTCACTTTTTTTTAATGAAATGAAGATGTTTTTTGCTTCCGACCTGAAAGTTCTAGGACTCAAACACAGACACCACGCTGAACAGCATAGCATCTTTCATACACAATGGATAAAACCCACTCATGCATACAGATTTGCAGTGATTTAAATATAATAAAATACTTTTTCCTTTTGCGGATCTATTCGCTGTCGAAACTAATGTTAATAAATACACACATACATATATAATTGTTGTTTTGTCAGTGTAGCTTTTTTATTTCTTCTTCTTTTATTCCTTTCTTGTATTAATGGAAAGCTACAGAGTATAGAGATACCTTCTTATCTATCCAATAATAATAGAACCAATGTGAAGTTATCATTTATACTATAATATACTAAAATATCAAAATAATTCTAATATCCTCACAGGTTAGTAAAGCAAATATTATTACTACTAATGGTATTACTCCTCCTAGTAATATTCAGTACATGTCTTAAATAATGGAAGTCTAGAAATATTTAGCCAGACCTTGTGGTAGGCAGAATAGGCATGTGCTTAGGGAGTAACAGTTGGGGGTGCAAGGTACTTATCTCTTCAATCTGCCTACCCCTAGTATAACCCTCCTTCCCCCATTGCAGGTAGTCATTACACAATCCTGTACACCCATGTGACACCATCAAGCATGATGTCCGCAAGCACCCTCGGGGGAGGAGACCAGCTGGGTTGCATTAGGGTGCTGAGCTGGCTTGGCCTAGTTCTGCTTAGTCCCAGTTTCAGATATACAAACTCTAGGATCTCATAGAAGGCACCGGGTAGGTCAACATAAGCATCAGACCACAAACTAGAAAGCAATGAAGTATGTATTGATCACCTTAAAAGAATCTCCATGAGAGTTCATTCAGAGAACTGTACAAACAAGACTGCAAGTAAAGCTGGTGTGAATCACTAAATATTTTATGGCCATTATAACTATTCTAAGAGCTTATACATAGATCCTGATATTCAAACTATGAATGATGAATGAAGAAAAATATGGATCTCTTAGGAATCACTGATTTAATAAATAGTTGACTAGTAGACTAAAAATCTGTTTAGACAGACAAATTATTTCCCTTGGACCAGTCATCACCAACCAGTAGCTCGCAAGGAACATGTTGCTCACCTTGCTTGGATTTTTCTCCCAGTGGCCTCAAAGCAGGTTCTTATTTTTGAGTTCCTGCCCTACTCCTTTTGGTTGACAGTCCACATAGGGGCTACCAACTGGTAGCTGGGGTTGTTCCCCAACTACTTTTACATTTGCATGCTGTTCATCAGTTCACGGTATCCGATCGTATGAATTCATCGCGAAATTGGATATCGAGCAAAATGATAGCCTAAAACAATTCGATAAGCATTCGATGGTCAAATAATTATCGAATTGTGAATTTGGTCGAGCTGATTTCTGGGAGTAATAGTAAAGTTTCCCCTTAAAGTATGAATACCCCTTATCCTGAAATCCCTAGGTCCAGAGCTTTCTGGATATCAGGTCCCATACATGTATCTTTAAAAATTTAAATATCTATTTCTGTTGACTAGATGCTTTTGTTTTGGGTAGCAGGCCTTGACTCAGGTACAAGCAATATGAGAACTCCTGTTAATTTGTAAAAAAAATTAAAAAGTATAAAAATTTAATATTTAAAATAACTTTTATATTTTCTTTGTCTGGTGCTTTTAGTGTGTCAGAGGTTTGTTTTTCCTCTATGTCTCCCAAAACTTTCAGAAGCCAAACGTAGCACTTTCAGGGAGTATCTCACAGCAAACTAAGAAAAAGAGAATGCAATAAGTTTGTGAAAGATGTTGAACTACTGTATTTGGATAAAGGGGAAAGGGAATCTCTCTGTATAAAAACCCAAGAGCTCAGCTGAAAAGCACACTGGAACCAATCATTCACTTGTCTACATTGCTAGCACTTCAAGACAAACTTAAAAGGAAGCTGGATGAGCTGTGTGCCATTCATAGATATGGAAGAAGTGTTTCCAGGGACTTGTAGATATAATGAATAGCTGTCAGAGTAGTGTTCATGGTGGATGGGGGAATGTTTTACGTGTTTCATGACTATCCTGCCACTTATTTGTGCTTTTCATGTAAACAATAAAAGCAGCTTGAATCAGGAATCAGATCGTATGCTCACCAGATGCTTAAGGTTTTGTCAAAATGGAGATGAGCAAAGTATTTACGTTCATTTCAGAGTTATTTCCTCAGCTCTACCTGACAGAAAAGGGCAGAAAGTAGAGCAAGAGCAGTAAGTAAGGAACATGGCATTAAGCAACCAGGACATGGTACAGTTATAGGACCTGTTATCCAGAATGCTCGAGATAAATGGGCTTTGTGTAATTTGGATCACCACAACTTTTTTATGGGGCTATTTACTAAAATTTGGATTTCCTTTTTTCATATTTTTTCTCTAAAAATAAAAAAAACATTTTTTTCCTAGTACTGGAGTGTAAAAACCACAAAAAACTCTAATGCAAAACTTCAAGTAAAAGCAGTTGAGGTTCCATGGAAGTCAATGGGAGCTGCTCTGATCCTTTTGGAATTTTTAACCATTCAGCCTCTTAGAGGTTTTGGGATTTTTTTTTCTAGTAATTATCTAAAAAAACTAAATTTTTTTAAAGGTTTCAGCGATATTTGTATTCTTTCTGCACTTTTTCCATTTGTACTTAAATTTGAGAGTTTTGATAACTTTCATTGCATTCCTGATTTTAGTGAAATAGATTTTAACTGTCTTTTCAAAAAGCTCTCATTTCACTAACATTCGACCATCAACGAATGAGTCTCTCCACTGGCTAAAGATAATTTAAACATTAAATAAAGTCAGTAGAATTGTTTTGGCACCGATACATATTAACAGTAACTTGTGGATTAATTATAAGTTAATGTTTTATTTCAACAGAGAAATGGGAAATCATTTTTAAAAATGTTAATTATTTAATGAAAATAGAGTCAATAGGTGATGGCCTTCCCATAAATAGGAGCTTTCTGGATAATAGTTTTTTTCAAATAATGAATCACATACATGTACTTCCAGAACAGTCTATTTTTGCAGCAATAAAATCAACCAAGATACTAAGAGGAATAGAACAGGAATGCTTTGTGTGTTGGGACAAAAAAAACCTCCCTGGGGCATTTATATAAAATTAAACCAAGCAGGTGAAGAGTCCACATCCGTGTAGACATAACTAAGCCACCTCATTAGATCTGTTATAAATGAGCAGGGCCAAAATAAAAATGAACAATACTCTGCTCTGCTGGATGTCATTGTTTCAGGGATTTGTAATAATGTTTAGGAAAAAAGTTCATATAAATGGAAGCTCTGTCCCCATAGGTATATATTTTTACAAGTGGCAAGGGAGCACAAAGAGGAGCATTCATACAATAAAACATCTTTGTAAACCTTTCACACATGGCTTTAAACACAAAACAGCAATGACCATTTCACTTTTATTGAACAAATATTTTCTGGAGAGTTTGCTTTGCAGAGGGGGGGATTGTGAGCTATGTTCAAATGTATGTCTGTTTGGAGGAACACTGGATTCTATTAGAAACAGCTTTCTACATGCTGCTATTCAGAGCATTTGTCAGCATTGTGAAGGAATAATGCACCGGTCAACACTGTGAAATCGGACTCTTTTCCCGAGAGTTTGAATAGAGTGAAATAGGTTGGAAAGTATATCAACAAGCTCGGTATGTTTCCTTAGGGAAGCCAACTATGCATTCATTAACATGAAACATTTTTTCGCATTAGCCATTGAGTCCTTCAAAATATATTGAGAGGGAAGTAGACAAAAGGTGCTGCATTCAAAACGAGTCACAATCGCATTGCTGTCCGGTGAAATGTGGCTGTTGTGACATGTTGCCCCTTGGTCATGAGTTAATTGATGCAAAATGCAAGTGTGTAGCAACACAGTTAATAGAATATTTGGTTCCACCGAGTTTGACAATTATCTAGTCAAATCATTGAAGAGATTACTTTCAAAAAAGGGGTCATTAAAAAGGAAAGAAGGAATGAAGTGACCCAATAGGTTTAATACACCGCACCTCCACTTTTAAATGCCTTGGTGCCAGAATCTATGACATGAGTGTCTAACAAATCTGCCACTAGGAACCAACTGGCTCCTGCCATCATGATACCATCATGATGATGGTCATTATGCAATGTGCAAAGTGCCGAAAAATTTTTTTTCACTTTGCACACTGGATCAGGCAATTTAAGAATGCCCACAGGCCTCCGTGTCTCCATACTGAATAGCAGAGACCTGTGCAAAGCCCCTGCATTAAGCAGAGCTTGATCCAAAAGTGGGCACTGGGCATAGGCATCCCACGTCTACTACATACCCTCCCCTTAACTGTCCCCTTAAGTTAGGGAGCATCATGAAACACCACCCTAATTGAGGCCCTGCTGTTCCTCCTGATGCACAATAAGTATGTCCCAACTTACTCCAGGGTGCGGGTGCAAGTGCAAGAGCATTTGCACCTCAGGGTCTAGTAAATGACCCCCATAATTTGCAGGCCACAGGAATTATAAGGCCCATTGCCATTGTTGTAGTCCATGATGGCAGAATTTCTCTAATATGAGAATACCCTTATTATAGATAAATTGCTCTAAATACACAATGAATTGTTCAGAAAAACAAAGGGCAGTTTATCACATTTTTCATTATAGCAATTTTTCCCCCATTGCGAGCATACTTAAAGAACTTGATTGTATTAATCCACATAAATCACATTTTTCTATTCATTTTTAAAAATTCGACTGAATCCTGAAATTCCAAAATAACTTAAATATACCTCTCATTGATTTTTATTGTAACTTTTAGTTGCCCGATTTTACATAGTAACATAGTTAAATTGGGTTGAAAAAAGACAAAGTCCATCAAGTTGAACCCCTCAAAATTAAAACCCAGCATCCATACACACACCCTCCACTCTTTCACACAAACCATATATGCCCATAGCTATACTAACTGTAGAGTTTAGTATCACAGTAGCCTTTGATATTATGTCTGTCCTGTAAATCATCCCCCTCTTATAGTTAGTGATGGGCGAATCCCACGCATTTCGCTTCGCCGAAAAATTTGCGAATTTCCAGAGAAATTCGCGAATTGGCAAAAAAATTTGCGAAACGAGTCGTGCGGCGTTTTTGACGCGCGTCGCGTCAAACGCGGCGCGTCGTTTTCGACGCGTCGCATCAAAAACGACGCGCGACTCGTTTTTTGGCCGAATTTTTCGGCACCGAATTTTTGCTGGCATTTCGCAAATTTATTCGCCAGCGGCGAATCGCGGGAAATCGCCGCGAATCGCCCCTGGCGAATAAATTCGCACATCACTACTTATAGTCATTAACAGAATCAGCATCACAACATCACCCGGCAGTGCATTCCACAACCTCACTGTCCTCACTGTGAAGAACCACCTACGCTACTTCAAAAGAAAGTCCTTTTCTTCTAGTCTGAAGGGGTGGCCTCTGGTGATCCTCTTTATGGGTAAAAAGGTCCCCTGATAAATTTTAATTCCATTTTAACTAAATGTAGTTATAAAAAATCAAATTTGAAAATAATTTGGGACAAAAACTAGACTTTTAATACATTTGCCCCATAGTGTTGCTTCATCTCTGTTATATGCTATTTCATTTTTCTGCCTTATTTCAATATTTGTTTTTTTAGCTGCACAGCATTTTCTGTATCATATACAGATATCCATTATCCAGATACCCAGAAAGCTCCAAATTACAGGAAGTCCGTCTCCCATGGACTCCATTTTAATCAAATAATTAAAAATGTTAAATATGATTTGCTTTTAAAAGCCTGAATAATAATACGAACCCGACTATGATATTATTAATCCTTATTGGAAGCAAACCAATCCTATTGGGTTTAATTAATGTTTCTATTATTTTTTGTAGACTTAAGTTATGGAGATCCAAATTACAGAAGGATCCATTATCCAGAAAATGACAGGTCCAGAGCATTCTGGATAACAGATCCCATACCTATCCTGTAGATGAATGTAGGTCTTCTTTTTTAATTTTGTTCTGTGAAAAAAAAGTCTACATCTTAAAAGCACTGAGTGCCATGGTGAGCTCTTGTATACAACATTTGAACTTCCAGAAGGCCAAGAATGAATAAACCACTAAAGGAGGAGAAGTCTATGCTTTTTCCTGGATGTGGGGAAGTAAATATAGCCTGTAACAATCAACAGTATGTTTATTTTTGTTAATTACCCATACTCATCAGCCTAATTACATGCAGAGGAATATGGAAAACTTTGTGAGAGGCAATATTTATCTGGAATTGAATACTGTACAGATGGTTTGCAGCCCATCAGAGTTGAGCATAACCAATTATTGATGCCTTTCCATCTCTTCTAGCTGAAGTAAGAAAGCAGAGACTGAGTTATAAGCCCTGAGCAACTGCTGTCACAGAGCTTTTCCCCTTGGCTTCCTCCCTGCTCATCTGATGAACTCTTAGAGGCGAGACAATAGTTGCTTTGGAGAAAGAAGGAAGCCTTGGAACACCGAGTAGATTTAGGGCTGGATTGAAGTTATTGTGCAGCGTTCATGCCCATTACTCATCCATTGGCAAGAAGCTCTCTTCCTTTTGTCTGGGGAGACGGTAAACTTTCAATGCCATCTGAAAACAGAAGGCCTTTCACACAGTGCAAGAACTGCCACAGCGATCATGTGAAGAAACTGTAAACACTTTCCCAGCCCCCATTCAGCTGTCTACAAAACTGGTCTGGAAAACATTAAGAAGAACAGCCAGGGAAAAATAGGTTTATATGCATGCTTATTTTTAATTTATATTTTAGGATGACTGGATTTTTCTTTCTCCTTTGCTAAGTAAAAAGCAAAAACAAAAAAAATCTGGCTCAAGTAGTTGACAATTTCTCTAAAATTCTGTTAAACATGTTGAAACTCGAACCCCCACCCCCAACCCTCGCAAGCCAACTTTTTACCCTTGGGAGTCACAAACCCCTGCACTTTTCATTTACTCACTTTTTCCAAAATGTATGGAACGTTTGTTATTTTCTGCATGTTCTTAAAGGGATGCCTTAATGTGAGTTTTTTTTAATGAGGGTTGTGTTATAGTGATCTCATTTGTAATGAATGTGCCATTACACAGATAGAATCAACACCAGTCAGCTGTAGGTGCATGGTTAATGTATAAGGACGAGGGCTAGGCCGGTGCAATGTATGGAACAGTGCATGGAGGGTGTTACCATCATGAAAACTCTTTTCTCTTCCCCAGCCTGCCAAATACTGTATATTCAGATACTCCTCAGTGCTAAACATTTTAGCATTACACTCAGAAGCCATGTTCCAATATCTTGTACTGATGAGATCTAACAAGATTGAAACCGTCTGCAAGTTTGGACATTTGGCTCTGAACCATTAGGCTGTGTATCAATATCCTGGTAGAACCTACAATCTACTGTAACTTCCCTAAAACACACTAGGGAGCAGATTTCTCAAAATTTCAATTCAACTTTTTACCACAAATCGAGTTGATTTGCGCCAAAAACAGCGATTTTTCTTCAGCCAGTTTTCCAAACTTTTGAGATTTCTTAAATGCCAATAACTCAAAAGTAAAACTTAACCATTTAGAGAAGTCAACTGGAGTTATTATCAAAATGTATGGTACAGATGCAGTCACTTGGATTTGTAAGTTAAATGTGTCGTGACTCAGGGCTAATTGAAGAAACTGTGTTATCCAAAGTTATCGTAACTCATTTAATGCATTTAACCTTTTCATTAGCATACCAAAGCCCCATTGTTTTCAATGGTGAACTCTTTAATTGGATGGGATGCTGTGACACAATATTCTGTGCTAAGTGGGATAAATGAGATAGATGAGTTAAGTCACAATGCTTTTAACACACAAATCCAAGTGACTGCATCTGTATTTTCCAATTTCTGATTTCTAGTTTAAATTCAAATTTGGCAGACTCATTGAATATAATAAGTAGAATGAGATTTCATTGCATTAATTGGAGTTGCCCTTGAGATTTTCCAGTTTTTCCATATTAATTTTTTTTTTAGATTTTTAATAAATCATCCTCCACAGTCAGTAAAGTCGTCAGGTTGCCTGTATAATGTTTGAGTGTGGTAGCAAATTAAAGGCCCTGGTCCAATCTGATGTAGACATAGGGACATAATCTTCATGAATATAATGATTTGGTTGGAAACAACTGAGGAACCCAGATCTGCAAGGATCTGACCAATGTGATTACTGTGTTCTGGACTCTGTAACCAACATGTACCCGGTGTGTATGTGGGCATCACAGAACCACAGACCTGACCTAGGGAACAAGCCATAATCAAAAGGTGCAAGCCATAACCACCTAGAACATTGGATGATGATACAATTGGTACCCTATATACGCCAAGTATATGATTAAAAACAATATGGTTGAACTCAAATCTTAGCTGAACTGGTAATATATCAGGTGTTGTGGACTGCAGGCCCTCTACAGAGGAAGTTCTGAACTACACCATGACTATACAAATGGTGCTTGGAATATATTTGAAATATGAGATTGGTTAGACCTATAAAGAAAAAGAGGGCTCCGCATCTCAAATCCTTTGTTGGGTGAATTCACCTTTAAATATCAGCTCAGTCTGAGGCTTAGACGATCTCTTTAGCATCTGGCAAACAATATTTTCATTAAAGCCACTGACAGAACATATTATTTTTGTTTCCTCAAATCTTACCGAATAAACTCAATTCTGTAAAGCTTGTTATTCTCAGTGATCACAAATGTACCACTGGATTTATGGAGTAGCGTTGTTTGCAATCATAAATATAAAAATTGGATGTGGGATTATATTATTCACTGTAGACTGGAAGACTATATTTAGCTCAATATCTAGAAGATGAAACACTGTGTTCTAGCCAGAGGTGACTAACCACACACACACACTGCCAAAATGAAATGATGCACCATTTCTCAAGTGATTCATGGGGCATATTTATCTAAGGGTGAAGTGAAAATCCTTCTCAAAATCCTACCAAAAATATTCTTAAATCATAATTTTAAAAGATGGAGATTTGACATGTGTTTTGTAGACCTTAATGAAGAATTTCTGCTATGCTGCTTGATAAATATGTCCCAAGAGTGAGAATATATATATTATATAGACAGTACGTCTTTGTCTATAGCTGAAATGAATATAAGATGTCCATTCACCAGCTCATTGGCCCATGTACAAAGCTTCCCAACAGTTATAAAATGCCATCAGACCAGGATTGTATCGACCCCTTGACATGGTTTTCTTGCAATGGGACAGTATACACCTGCATCATAATCTACAATTTGTCCTGGGAGCCAAATGATTAGATCAGACCGATTTGGCTCAGGATATGGGTGGTAAAACTGGGAAAATGGGTCTCATTGGTCAACCTCATAAAATGAGAGGGTCTTAATGTATAGTCTCAGTTTAAGATGAAGAAGATATATATTAACATGAATATTTGTACTCTTCCACTTGGTATAGGGTAATGTACACTTCACTTAGATCAAAACTTGCCTGTTTTTGTGGTCTTCAAAAAATTTGGCCAAACCTAGATGTAAATGCTTTGGCTCCATATTCAGCACAGTTACCAAGCATACCCAGAAGTGACAGTTTTTTTCAAATGACTAAGCACTTTAAACCATGGGAAACTGCTGCCTTTGCAGGAAAACAGCTGTTTGACCTCCAAATAATTCATTCTGGAAATGAAACAACTGCTCCATTGTTTTAGGCTGGAGTTTGATTGAACATTTTTGGTAGACAAAGAGAATGTTTTAGGGAACTGGGGTGTTCTCTTATTTATATTCTTATTTTATATGATCAAGAATATAAAAGCTTATGTAGGTTTTAAAAAAAATATATATATATATGTTTAGTAAACATCTGTATATCAAAAGTTTCTCCTGTTTCTCCTGTTTTTAGAAAAACCCAATTGATGACCTCACCATTCTATAGCAATCATCTATCAATCAACTTATTAAAAATTTATATACTCTATATGTAATAGGCTTGCAACCTCATGGCTTGCAACCTACACTGTGACTTCTAACAACCCTCAAATACATATGCACAGTAGACTACAGTAGGGGTTTACACCTTGTGGAATTATAACAATTATTACACTTTATCACTGAAACATGTATAAATATCCAATTTAAAAATAGTAACAAAAAACAATGCAATATAACTTTAGAACCAACGAACAAAGGAAGGAAAGGATCGGCGTGGGTTTACAGGATGTGTCCTGGGTTCTGTCCACAACCCAGGACTGGCCCGCTTCCCACAAAGAATGCACAAGATATTTCTTGCATTGTTGTGGAAGTTTTGAATTGGTTCCTTTTTCTGCTGAATGGGAATGGAATGCCATTGTACACAGCACAGTATGAAAAGCTCTTGGGCCCTTGACATACAGTGCAAAGGAATCCGATTTCTTACACACACTTCATCATTTTGAGTTATGAAACCAGTAAATAGAAGGTAAAAAAAACATCAAAGTAAATCTTGTGAGGCAACACATCAATGTACTTTTAGTGGGAAACTCAAATTGCTATATAACGTGCAATGATCAATAAATTACAGACCTGGATAGGACCTGCTAATAAAGCACTGTTATACTCTCCTTATTCTCGGCTACCAAACACAACAACCATGTCTATGTTTCCACTCCTCTCTTTGTTAATCAAAGAAACAAAAAGTAAAGAGTTAGAGCTTTATGTCATATATATTGTTCTACCAAAACACTAGGTGTTCAGCTAGAATAATCATCACATTTCAAGCCTAACCATTCATTGTGCCACACCTTTCCATTGCTCTATAGAGCTTGCAGGAATCATTGCCCAATAACAGTGAGATAAATAGGATTCTTACCCCCAATATGTTATAAAAGGCATTAAGTTTGCCCAGGAGCAGTAACCAATAGCAAGGCACAAGTAAATTTTACTCCATGTTTGGCAGTGAAAATTATGCCCATATACTCAACAATTTTTTTTTTATTGTTTATAGATTTCAATGCATTTTGGAGAATTCAGCAATTTTTGGCGAAGCGAAACGGATCAAATTCACCCATCATTAACAGTAACCAATAAGATGTTTGTATTTAAACAGGTGAACAGTAAATTATACCTTCTGGTTGGTTACGGTCCCTGGGCAAATTTAGTGTCTTTTATTACATAATCTCATTTATCTTTAGTAATCTTGTATACTATAATAGATTAAAGATCTTCAGGTGCACCATATGGCTACTCCCCTGGCTGTTATGAATGTAGGGAGTCCCTGGGAAGTAGAGGGATCTTTCAGTTAACAATATGACTATAAGGGAAAGTTTTTGGGGGTGAAATATTTGCTTATTAACTTTTTGATATTTATACTTGTATATTTAGTGCCCTTTGTTTGTTTTTTTTGTAAAAGATTGTATATTGATTTGTTTTAAAGTTTTGTGGCATGTGATACTCCTGTGTTATTTACTATACTGTGTAGTGTATTCTATATAAACCCAGTGACTTTTCAGGAACTACACGTGAAAATATTTTTTTTTTGTGACGGTTTTAATTTTTTTTTTAAATAGTTTCAGTTTGCCATTTTTTTTTTTACCCAAAGATCCAATGTCTGCCATCTAACATCAGATTTGCCAGCTCATAATATTGAGGAATACACAACAGACCATTGTGGACAAACAGGACAAATATTCACCTAGGACAAAAAATGCAAATACTGTAGGAATGCTCAATGGTGCTGAACTTCAGTCTACCATCCTTATACTCCAACATCACATGCCTGCCCATATGACCAATACTATAGCTACAGTATGTAGTATCTGAGACCTACTGGATAGAGATGTGCGGGGCTACTAAAATACCCTAACCCGATCCATCCCAAACTGAACCCTACTGGGTTCTATTTCTAGACCCACATCCTGCCCATCTGTGAAGTCACAAAAGGGGGCCTATAAATAGATGCTGTCGTCATTGAAAGCCGGCAGTATAAAGTTGCAAGTTGGGAGAGAGAATGGAAGAGTTCAACCCTATCCTGCCTGTGACCCACTCATCTTCTGCTGAAGTCAACCTGATCCTGCAGTTTCAGGCTAGCCCGAACATCACTGCTACTGAGCAATGCATGTTTGCAAAGCAGAAACAATATGCAAAGGGGTTTTCAAGCATGTTGAGATCAGTTATGCAGTCTAGTCCAGTATGCTGGGCGTTGTCATGGACAGGTCCTCCTATTTGACCAAGTGGAGAAATTCTCACAAGTGTAAATATTGTATTTGAAATCTTAGTGGATTGATCAGCATGTGAAACCACTGATTTGGTTTCCCAAGAAAACCAACCAGGGAGGCTCTAGGCTACAACTTTCTTTTTTACTACAGTTTTTGGTTTACCTTGATGCAGTATGGTGCCTTGGGAATTTAATGAACTTGAATGAATAATGAACTCCTCTGTGCACATTTTTGTGCATTATTAATACAGGGTTAGAGAATGTGCATTTTGGACTAAATTATGGAAAGATACCTTATCCAGAAAACCCAAGTTGCTGAGCAATCTGAATAACAGATGCCCTGCCTTCATAATGAAATAACTGTGCTATAGTGATGGGCGAATCTCCCGAGATTCGCTTCACCGGAAAATTCAAAGAATTGGCGAAAAATTCGCGAAACGATGCACGTTGCGTCAACTTTGGTGCGTCGTGTCGTTTTCTACGTGCGTCGCTTCGTTTTCAGCGCGTCGCTTCGTTTTTTAAGCGGATTTTCGCTAAGCAAAATTTCGCTGGTGATTCGCAAATTGATTTGCCAGCGGCGAATCGCGGGTATTCGCCCGTAAATTCGCCCATCACTACTGTGCTATTAATATGATCAATGTTGGTCAACTGCAAATCATGCTGTGGTTGAACCGGATTATCTTTTGTTCAATTTCCGGGTAAAGAGTTCCAATAAATCTTTAGACATTTTATTTCTTTTTGTTTTCATTTTCCCGTCATTTCTAAGTGAACAAGAAATGTTTGTTCTCTTTGAAACCATATTTCTTTCCCCCATTAAAAAGGGCAATAAATGGAGTCTGAATTCAAGTAGTTCCATTTGTTAGACCATGCAGGTGTAGCTCATTAGTTCTTCTGCATATTTATCAAGGCCTGGGTGCATTAAAAGAGACCGTGAGAAAAAAAGCCTGCAAAGACATGCAAGATCCTCACTGATAAATATGTAAATGTCTCACATGTATACCCAACACAGTGAGCCAATTAGCCCGTTGGTAAATAAATGCCATTGTGTAGATTTGTTTATGTCTTTGGACTGGGTTTTGTTTAACAGGCAGAGTTAATGTATTCCCTTTTCCACATGTTTATCAGCTCGTGGTGTATTAAATGTCTATTAAAAGTGCTGACCGTGAGAAAACGCCTGTAAAAATATGCAAAATCTTTCCCGGACACTTATGCAAAAATCTCATATGTGAGCCAACAGGCCCTTTGATAAATAAATGCTATTATGTATTTAAAATTTGCTCATATATTCAAACTTTCCATGATAATAGTTTTGACTGTCTGACTGGAAGCCACAATTTGCCTGGAAAGATAAGGTCCACCTCATGGCAAATTCAGGGGAACAGAAAAGTTTACAAATACCAGACAATAGTAGTTCCAACTCAAAGCTCTTCACTTTTAATGCGTTTTGTGCCATTGGGTGCTTCATCAGAGTAATGTGAGCAGTGTTGTATTGGGGGGGGGGGTCCAGACCCACCAGGCTGCTATGGTGAGGGCCTGGTGGGGCCCATTGAGTTTTTTCCTGATGTCCCACTGGCCCAGTCCAACCCTGGGTGTAAGCTTAGGGATCATGGAGCACTAGACACCTCTGGTATTTTTATGGTATGAATATATTGTTAATAAATGTTGTTTGCACCCAATATTATATATTACAAATGATGTATTTGTAATTGTGTTTGTTATATACTTGAGGCCTTAGCAGTGGTACATACAACTGATGGTTGTCTCCTATATTTGCATTTTGTATATGTCTAAGCAACCCCTAGTTCTCCAAAGTGCATGTCCCCAAAATAAATTACTGCTATAAAGTCATGTATGGGTGAAAATGTTTCCAGAGCCATGTCTGACTTTTTGGTGTTATTTAAATACAGAGATGACTGTAGAATGTTGTGTTCCCAATATTGCAGGCTAATCAGACCTAAAAGTCATGGGTTATAAAGGAACTGGCTGAGAATTTAAGCAAAACAAGAACTGACTGGAAATGCCTAATTACAGATTTAGCAGATGTTATCATTTTCATCCCATTACAAAATGTGAAGTTTGCAAAGTTTATGAAAAAACAGTAACACTACAACTCAGACTAATGCCAGCAAATGAAATTTGGGATTGAACCTAACATAGTACAGCTGACAAATAAGCTAGTGGGAGAAGTAAGTAACATGTTGTGAAATCCTTACCGCACACCTCCCTTCCACAGAACTGCAATATGGTGCTGGTCCACCGTTAACCCTGCCGGGTTCCTTAGCAACCGTACTTCTGTAAAAAACGGTCCGCACACACTTCTATAGCAGTCGGGGAGTGAACCCCTTTTATTTCATGCCACCTCAATCAACGTTTCGGGGGGTAGTACCTCCCTTCTTCAGGATACAAGTACTTGTATCCTGAAGAAGGGAGGTACTACCCCCCGAAACGTTGATTGAGGTGGCATGAAATAAAAGGGGTTCACTCCCCGACTGCTATAGAAGTGTGTGCGGACCGTTTTTTACAGAAGTACAGAAGTAAGTAACATCCCATTTCCCAACTTAAAGCCACTGGGTGCACATAAACCCCATATGTCCTGGCTTTGACTTCCATAGGATTATCATATAAAGATGTGTTTAATGTTAAATGCCAAAAAATGACATAAAAGTGGTGCAAAAACATGTTTTTATAAAGGTTTCCTTGCACTTAATTTAAAAGGTGTATTGCAACCTTGCAAAACTGTGGGTCCTACATTTGAGTCCAGTCATGGTGCCATCTTCAAGGAATATCTATGTTCTATATGTAGTGATGGGCGAATATATTTACCGGGGCGAATTCGCGTGATTCGCCGCTGGCGAATAAATTTGCGAATCACCAGCGAAATTTCGCTTGGCGAAAATTCACCTGAAAAACGAGTCGCGCGTAGTTTTTGACGCGACGCAACGACATGACGCGCGTCAAAAGCGCGCCGCGACTCGTTTCGCGAATTCTTCGCCAATTCGCGAGTTTCTCGGCGAAGCGAATCTCAGGAGATTTGCCCATCACTATCTATATGTGTTTTTGTGGGTTTCCTCTGGGCACTCCAGTTTCCTCCCACACCTGAAAGCATATGGGCATAGTGTGAATGATTGTGATAGGTATATTTGATTAATACCATATCATTGAGCCTATGATTAAGTGCTCCTATAGCACAAAACTTGTAAGGCTATAGGTGATTCATCGCTTACATGATTTCTTTGAGTACATACTAGCTTATACACAGATTTCTGCTCCCCTTGCTGAAGGTCTGGGGCTGAATGTGTTAACTATAACTGTGGCCTATATATATTCATTTAGACTGTAAGCCCCATGGGGCAGGGTCCTCCATTCTTTTGTCTCCTTGACACTGTGTAATTATATTTTATATTTATGTGAATTGTATTTCTAATAATACACTTATTGTTACTTATTAATGCAGTGAACCCTTGTTTGTTACTACTAATTTATTGTTACTGTACAGTGCTTTGCCCTCAAGATACTGATACATCCATACATACATACACATGGATGTAAGGAATTTATCCTAGTATTTTAATCAAAAAAGTCAGGCCAAACTAGAATCCACGATTGGACCTTATTTAATATTAAAAAATTACAATTTAATTGGACTGCGACAAACACGAAAAAACAAGCGAAAATATAAATCGTCGTTTTTTTTCTGGCTTTTTCCCCGATACACTCAAATTTTTGGGAGTTTTGCCCAAAAATTCAGAAATATTTGAATTTTCAGATTAATTCCAGTGCAGCCCACATAAACTTCCAGATAGGATAGGGATCTCTCAATAGGGATCTCTCCCAATGACTTAAATATATATATATATATATATATATATATATACACACACACATATACACAACCTCGATAGGTGTGAGATGCCATATTTTTTTACTTTTTCCATCCTCAGGGTATAATAAATTGCAAAAAAAATCACAAATCACAAAAAAATTGTATTTTATAGTAAATAAAACTAAATTTTTTTGAGTTTTTGGCATACAGACTTTAATAAATAACCCTCTTAGAATAACTACATTCATATATGCAGTTAAAATCTTCATTATACAGTAAATGTATATATTTAAGACTTCTAATAAATTTCCTCATCACATCTGCAAAACTGTTGACATTCCATCTGGTGGCCAAAAGTTGAAGCTGTAGCTAGATGTAAAGTGTAGAAATTCTCAGGAAGAGTGTTGTATTAGTGGCACATACCCGACAAAACTGGAGAGGAGATGGATTTAAGAGTGATAATCTTCAATGATTTTAAAGCGAGTAAACCATATGGGCAGACAGTGGTGGGATATACTACGTTTCAGTTGTGGAGCGTTAACAGTGGAAGGGAATAGGTTTTGAAACCATTCCTCAAAGCTCATGTCAGACAGAGGGGCAGATTTATGAATATCTTGAAAGCGCCAGAAAAAATCATGAACAATTGCAGCTAAACTTGATTTTTTTTCTAAATTCATTTATTTTCAGCAATTTTGATATAACAATGAAAAATAGTTTTAATTAAATGCTGCAGTTACACTTCCTATTTTAATGTGTACCTCTTAGTTTAGGATATGGTGCTCCGTTGGAGATTTTCAGTTCAGAAATGAGGGTATTTAAAGGCATGGATCACAAGTGACTTTTGTCTGCAAGGAACTGTAGGAATGCTTCAATCAGGGGCTTAATTAGAGGAGCAAGGTTCCAGAAACACAATTTCCTGCAGGTCCACCAAGATACTGACACATCACGTGTCACCATGATTTCTTAATCCTAAACCCTGTATCCATTATATATCTTGGTGCTGTCGTGCTCTACTGGGGTTGATTCCTGAGACCTTCTGGTTACTGACTGCTTGCCATAACCACTGGGCCAGGACAGCAGCCAGCAAGTTCTCATTTGTTCTTCTGCTGGTTCTCAGTTTTAGCCATTTCACCCCAGAATCGTAATTCGTGGGTTGGGGTCAGCCAATGAGGGCCAGGCCTCCTCACCACCAGTGCCTGAGCATTTGCCTTTATGAGCACTATGGGATTACCACTAGCTCTGGTTCCCTGCTCTGGCCTTGAACCTTGCCTTGTCTGAACCTTACCTCTCCTTGTCTGCTACAGCTTTGCTATCCAGTCCTCCTGTTCCAGTACTATCCGCTTATCACCCTTTATTCTGACCTGATTCTCCAGTTCTCCTGTCCTATCTGCTTTGCATTCCTATTCTATCCTGCCTTATCTGCTCTGCAATCCTATTATATTTCCTGCCTTGTCCTCCTGCTCCAGTCATCCCATTCTTTCCCCATCCTGATCTTATTCTTCACCTGTAGCATCATGCTCCAGTCCCATCTGTTCCAGTCCTGTTCCATACTCTTACTCTTTTCATCACCCCGACCCTGTCCTTTCTCTCTGTGGCCCATGTGTACTAACAGCTCTTGCCTGAAGTACTCTTCCCACCTCTGCCTCCACAGTGCCCCCCTACCTATCCCTGACAAGTGATATTGTAAAACTCCTTCTTCATGTTTTTGGTTCTAGGGCCCAGCCACAACTGTGTACCCCTTTCCACACAAGAATACAATTTTAGCAGGGAGGAAGGGGCCAAGAAAATGGATCCTAAATATGCCACTTTGGCCATCACAAGATTAGGACATCACAAGATCACATCACAAGACAGAGATAAAAAATGATTCTGAATATTTTGTTGTTGACAGCTTATTCTAGCAAAGTGCAGTAAATAAGTCTCTCAAACGAATAGATCCTATAAAGTGAGAGCAATAATTGTGTCACAAGATCACAGTAAACAGGGTTTGTGTTGGAAATGAGCTCTACTTTTATTAAATAAAAAAAATGTATTTTTGTTTGTTGAAAAAAAGCTTTCATTAAAACTAATATTAAATATTTAAGCAAATTCTCCCTCCTATATAAATCCCCTAAGGAAAGATTAGTTATTTTGCCAGAGAAAATTAACTGCAATTTGTGCTGATTCTGGAGAATGGGCCAAGAGGTAGGAAATTTAAAACATAAAGAAGTTAATTAAAAAGAAAATTTAAACAGATTGAAAGGGTTTAAATCCAAAAAGTAGCATTCAATTCCTCCGCAGACAGATAAATAAGGTTTCTATTTGCAATTACATAAACAAATAACTATAAAACCAATTTTTCAATGTACAGTATACTTGATAGTTAGACTTACCTTTCTTTACAATAAGCAAAGTGGTATTTTTATTGGTTTACAATCCCTCTAATAATTGTTAAATTAAAGCAAAAGTCAAAGCAAATTTGCAATGCAAGCCTTGTTTATGAAAGCCAGGTCAGATTCAGAAAGAGTGAAAGTGATGGTACTGATCTCTGTGCTGCTCCATTTACCACTTTAGTCCAGTTGGAATGTGTTCCATTCCTATGCTGTCTGGGACTATGCCAGTTTTCTTGCAGCGTGTTATACGTATAACAGTTTGTTGAGCTGTATCCAAAGTCTAAATATACCCACCCTTAGTCCTTTTGCTTTTGTTTTGTAAATTCAGCATTTTTAATTTTTTTTTGCAATACTTTCAATTTATGGGGTGATCTAAACTATTGCTGAATGGTAAGCCTTTCTGGTGTAGAAATTTAGATATTTCTAAATATAAAAGAAAGCTGCCTCGTCCTGCTCTTGTTCTTTCCCCCAAGGTGTAAATAAAGCTGGAGAAAGTCATTAATTCAGTATCTAATGCCAGTGAATTATACAAATGATATATAGATACCCAGGGAAGTCAAAACCATAGCATGGCAAATGTCTTAGGATAATAAACTGAGCAGTTTTGAGTGCTTAGTCATGCCATTCCTTTCTTAAAGTTCATTTATTTGCTTTTCAATGTCTAGGAAATATTCCTTCGTTGGTATTCTTTCACTTGCAGCTTTGCTACCTTCAGGTGTCCAATGTAGCTTCTACTGGCTTAAACTTTAGAAAAGGACCACCGGAGAACCTAATCCTAAAAATAATATGGCTAGAAATGCTGTACTGTATGGGCTTGATTACTGTACCAACCTTCAAAGTTGACCCATGTCTTGAAGGTTGTCCACAGAAGCTAGCTCATTTTCGGCGCTTAGTGAATTTGCCCTGGAGTCTTTGGTATTTTTTATATTTTGCCCATTTAATAAATGTGGCCTAATATATTGCATTTATAGACTAATGCTTTTTTTAATTTCGTTCTCTCCTAATTGAGCACGAATGAAAAATAAGATAAAGCATAAATCCATTATACAGCCAACACTTTTTTTGACACTTAGGGGGAGATTCATCAAAGAGTGAAGTTCCGCCAGTAGAGGGAAACTCCACAGCTCTCAGTTCATTTCTATGGGATTTTGAAAGGCCTATTTATCAATGGGTGAAGTGAAATTTCACCCTTTGATAAATATGCCTTTCAAAATCCCATAGAAATGAATGGAGGGCTGTGGAATTTCCCTCTAGTGGCGGAACTTCACTCTTCACTTCACTCTTTGATGAATCTACCCCTTAGTGTCACTTTTACCAAGATCAAAGCAAGTGAAGAATAAAAGTAGGAGAAAGGTGTGAATACAATTCAGGTGTGTTAGATATACATGTAATACAGCAGAACTCCAAAATTCCATACATTCTGGGAAAAAGACCCCACTTGCCTTGTATGGGACCAAGATCAGACATAATCACTGCACAACATATCCCTGTGTTATCCCCATAGTATTCACCACACATCTTTTGGCTATAGCAAAAAAAAAAAAACACTATCATTTCTAAGATGTCACTAAACTGGGTGATTGTATACCCAACCAAGTATTATTATCATTATAGCTAAGGTAATATACTTTCTTGTGAAGCTGCCTTGATGTTGGATTCTGGTGACAAGAAATGCTCTAGCTTGTTTATGATGTCAGTGGTCCCCAGTGGCTGACACACAACAGGTTGCCCTCCATCTCTTTGGATATTTATCTGGGTTTCCTCATATCAGGTGCTTATTTCTGAATTTGAGTTTTGGTTGCATAAACAGGTCTATTGAACAACAGAGCCTCCTGTAGGCTGCCAGTCCATATAGGGGCTACCAAATTTTTTTCTTGCTTATGTTGCTCCCCAACTATTTTTACATTTGAATGTGGCTCATGGGTAAAAAAGATTGGAGACTCATGAAAAGTATAGAATGAAACATAAGCAGGACTCAGACCAATTAAAACAAAAGCCAAGCAATGTATGTAACTAGCACGCTTGGTTGGCATAAATTGAAATAAGTCCAAGAGAACTAAACAAATTACAAAACTGGTGATAAAATGCAAATAGTTTGCTTTCACTTGACTGCTTGCAACGTCAACAATAAAGAACCTGAAGAAGCATGTGCTCAGTTCTAGATCCTACAGGTGGCTGTAAGCACAAATATACCTGTGTTCTGTCATTCAATACAGCCATCCATTTTAGCAGACTAAGTTGAGGGAAGGGTCCCTGTCTAGGACAAATTGAGTTAACTAAGGCCTCATTCACAGTACTGTTTATGCAGGAATAGCAAAGCAATGTAGTCAGACTGAATCAAGTCTATTTGACCAGTGAGGTTGCAGGTGCACCATTAAAGGGCTGCTCTACCATAATGTTTTTCATTTACTTTTGAATTTGTCTAATGGACACATTGTTAAAGCTGAACATTTATTTATTTTTCATATAAGGGAAGGTTTTAGTTGCTCAGTTTCTAATAAGCCAGTCTATAAACATATTATGACGTCATTGTTGCCCTGGGTGGCCAAACGGGACCTTTAGTGGAACACTTTAAAGACATGCACATTAAGGTGTGAACTTTGATTTCAACCAGTGAGAAATATATGCAAAAATCCTATAAAAATGAAAAGAGAGAAATGGAATTGCAATTGTGGTCTTCAACCAAAGTTTGCTAAGCTGGAAAATGAAAAAAGTAGTTAAATACGTCAAATAAAATCCACTATTTACACCTTTTGTTAGCCTGTGTGTATAATTATTATTATGATGTTGTGTCATGCAACAGTCGATAGGGCGCACATACATTTGCAAGTGCAAAGATTAATTTTCTAGTGCAATCGCCATGTTTTTTCCAACAATTACAGTGTCATTGCAGTTGCAAAGGGGGTGCTGTGCTTGATGCCCATCCAGTGGCGTGTGAGCAACATATTGCTCACCAAACCCTTGGATGTTCCTCCCGGGGGTCTCTAAGCAGGTGTCTATTTTTGAATTTCTGGCTTGGAGGCTTGGTTTTATAAAAACCAGGTGTCCTGCAAAATAGAGACTCATGCAGACCAGTCCACATATGGGCTTCCAATGGTTGAGCACAGCCCATAATTGGCACCCCAGAAAGTTTTTGTATACTTTTGCTGCCCTCTAAAAAAAATTTTACATTTGAATGTGGTTCTTGTGGGAAAAAAAGGTTGAGGATCTCTGGCTTGATGCAACTGCAAATACTTTTAATGAAAGTGGTTCAATGTGCAACTTACTCTGGGGAAATTGGGGACATACATGTGCTCTAATGGGTTCTTGCCAACTTTTAAATCACATAACGGTATGGATCCATTATCCAGAAACCCATTATTCATAATCCTCTGAATTATGGGAAGGCCTTCTCCCATCAACTCAATTTTATCCAAATAATTAAAAATTTTAAAAATGATTTCCATTTTCTGTGTAATAATAAAACAGTAGCTTGTACTTGATCCCAACTAAGATATAATTAATCCTTACTGGAAGCAAAACAATCCTATTGGGTTTATTCACTGTTTGCATGATTTAGTAGTAGACATAAGGTATGGAGATGCAAATTAGAGAAAGATCCTTTATCTGGGAACCCCAGCTCATTAGAATTGTGGATAACAGGTCCCATACCTGTATAGTTTACTATGAATGTTGAAAACCTTGGCTTCCAATGTACATGATTCCAAATGCAAGTTGGCAAATATTCTTGGACATTTTCAATGTAAGACTTTTATTTATTTATTGATGCATTGGTGATGAGATGTGAGTGTGCAAACATCAGAAGTGCTGCTATATGACACTGATCATTGCATGGAAAACATGGTTTTAAAGGTTAACCTTACAAAATTGGAAACAAGCGCTCAGTCACGGCGAGGGCTTAGCAACAACATCAACACTATAAAGCCCCTGACATGTGATCACCATTGCAGAACCAAGGTTACTTAAATATAGCACCACTAGGTATTAGGATATTTTTGAGAAGTGCACATCAAACACAAGACAGATGCTGCTGATAAGTAGAGGGCTTTGGGCCTTTATTTTTATATGTTAATGCCCAGTTATATTTATCCAGTAGGCTTATAACATGTTATCTCTCTACAGATATCTGATTTCTGACAATTGGGTCAATTTCATTGCCCAATTCTGAATTCCTCATCAAAATAGAATACTGTTAGCTCAAATGCAGTAGCGCCCTATTGAGGGTATGTAGAGAGAACTGATATTGCTACAGTCATGTTTGCAATTATATGGCAATTTTGTGGCACAGGAGATGGTACATTTCTGGCATAAAATGAATTGGTTTACAGCTGACAATTTGTACAGTTGATGTTGCCTTTTTATACATAAGAACATAAGAATTTATATTATTCGTTATCAACTTAATATTCCTATATGAACTACAGTCTTCCAGAAGTATTCATATTTACAGAATAAAAGACAGTGATCACAGGTTTTCCTATTATTCTATATTATGCAGGGTCCCTATCACACTCACACATACACTTGGTCAATGTTATCAGGACCCCATTTACCTGCTTGAATGTTTTTGGAGTGTGAGAGGAAACTGGAGAACTCAGAGGAAACGTATGCAAACCTGGCAAGAACCTGCAAGTGCTTAGGCTAGAATCAAACCTACTGTAAGACCCTATCACCACTCTTCCTTTCTTTCCCTTCACTCTTCATGCCTATCCAGCCTTCTTTATGTGCTTTAGTTCTCTGTCTAGATCAGGGGTCCCCAACCTTTTTTACCCATGAGTCACACCTTTGGGGTGTCACTAGACTGATTGGGCCGTGATAGACTGATTGATAGCCCCATATGGACTGCTACACCTCCCTCCTATCTCAGTCGCTGGTCCCCCCACCACCACCATGGCCCTGCTGCGAAGGGAGCACCCACAATTCCCTGCAGTGACTGTGCCAGATTTTGCAGGGCCCACGAGGGCTAGGAACCACCAGGTTTTTCCCCTTCTACTGGTGGCCCAATCTGACCCTACCTGGATGAATGAAAACCTTCATACTCATATAAAGGGAGAATGACTATAACATGCATCACTATGCGTAACTTAGCATGTAACAGGCAATAAAACAAAGAAACTACTAGAAAAATATGTCTGGGTGGTCTGTATTTTTATTAAACAGTTTGAGTTTTTTACAATTCCGTTCAAAATAATTCTTTAAATTGGTTTGTTGAAACTGCGGTGCTTTGGGCACAAATATGCACTGATGGGGAATTCCACTGTGGTGGAGTGGTCAGCATATGTTACATTTCTTAATAAAGAACTTCAGTAATGCATATCTGTCTGTAAGGCCTGATGGTACTTTTTCTAGATGGCTGTGTGCTCTATTGCTCAATTTCCTGTACATCTGATCCGCTGAAATTGCATTATTTTGACCTAACTTGTCACAATGTGTTTAACAACGTTTCCAGCAAATGTTTAGCCGAGCAGATGGAATGGCGAGTAATTACAGTCTCGCTGGCTTTGTATCAGTTACTCTTTTCTAAACACATTGGATTAGCACCATTAAGAATAGGGCTCCCTCATTTCAATCTGCAAAAGAAAACAAGCAACGGGGTTTTAAATGTTTCTCACATTAACACTTAATTAGCCAGTTAAGCGAGATCAGGTTACCCGCGGACAATTCTTTTAGGTGAATTTGAAAATCACACCCAATGGTTAAAAATGAGTAAAGGTTGTTCCATTTGTAGTATTCAAGTTATAAGTTGGTAGCAGAAAAAAATTAAGTTTTTATATAATAAAGTTATATTTGAGGAGAACATTTGACAACAGTGATCATGTGATTTCTATGTCTTCTCTTATTAGCAGCAGAATCTCTAGCTTGATGTATGGCAGGGGTATTAGATTTGTGGGACCACATACCTACATATACAGGCTATTGACTTGACCATGGTTGATCAAGTTGGCATTGACTTGTGTTTTAGCCCAAATGGTGCCTTACTAATTAATTATTTAGACTGAGGCCCAGTCAAACCAGATTTGTCAATGGGATTTTTGTTTAAGGCCTGCAGATTCTCCATGTAGTGCTCCAAGCAAACCACTGCTCCACTACTGTTCTTATTAGTACAGAGGAATTCCCACAAAATAGCTCAAATTTGCCAAGACACATTGAAGAACAGTTTTATCAGACCAAAATTAGTAAATGGGCCTCTCCAATACAAATTATGTACAGGTATGGGATCTGCTACCTCAAACCCCATAATCCAGAAAGTTTTGCCCAATATAGGTCTATTTCCATAGTTCCTGGGTGTGATTGTTTTTGTTGTCTTGTTCATGATCTTGCCTGTCCCTGACCAATCCTAGTTTGCTGCCTGCCCTCACCTTTGCCTGTTTATTGAATATTCTCTTCGATCCTGTTACCATACTGCTATATTAGTGTTACTGACCCAGCCTGTGACCTCGACTAGGATGTAGTGTCCTGATAAAGGTGCTGCTCTGCCTTAATGACTCGGCCTGTCCCTGACCAGATTCCTTGTTTCCCATTCTCAAGTTCTGGTTTGGTTCCCTTGCCTGCCCAGAATTTTCCCCTTGGTCCTCTCAGTATAAGAGCTGGTGGCATCAGAGTAGCAGAGGGCTCCTCCTGAAGCAAAAGGCAGTGGTTATAGGCAGAAGGGTGAGCCAAAGCTGGGACCTTGGGGTTTGTTCAAGGTTTCCATTCATAACACCATAACTGTTTTTCTTTACTTGCTTCTAAACTCACAGTCAGGCACAGTCTCTGGAATAACGTAGGACCTGCATCAGCAAACTGTATTTCAATCAAAACTTGAATTTGCTGATTATTTCCTTCCTTGCTTTTCAAGCAAAAATATGACAATGTCTTTGCCAGGTCAAAGGCTTTAATGGTATATCATTACAGCAATTTGACATTATCTAAAATAAAAAGTGCATGAAGTTGATTTAGGAGGCCTGCAAAGCCTGGAAAGGTCACTCTGATCAAATTCAGGTCCTGGTTACACTGGAATCATTGTCTGCAAAAGAATCCAGCGTGGAAGCCAACTAGAGTCAGGCAAGAGGTGAATGGATTTCACTCTTGGAGCAATTCACTAGAGATCTTTGTATAATCCAAAGACTCAATAAGTAAATGTAACTGCCCAAACACAGGTAACAAGGGTTTCAGCAGGTGGTATTTATTTTCAATCAAAGTAATGGTAACAGAAAAATATGAAAACGCACCAGTTAATCTTATCAGGTTTTGCAAAGGATATTTTTTTTATTGTAGTGTTCTGAATTGTCTTTGTTTTATTACAAGGAGAAGCCCATTTTTCTTGAGAAATTTCACACCACACTTTCAATTAGACTGGGGTGAATTTTGAGTTGTTCCCTCATATTTCACTTTCTTTTCATAGAATTTTTGAATATATTTTTAAAATTACAATTTAATTATATTTCTCTAAAATAACGAATGGCTGGTTATTTATTAAAAGTTTAGAGTATAAAAGTATGAATAAAACAAAGATGAAATGCTGCTGAAAACCTTTAAAAATTTAAGTTTTCCAGACAATTGCTAGCAAAAAAAAATCCAGTTGGATCAGCGCAGGACTTTGCTTTTACTTGCCAGAGTTTTGTATTAGAAATTTTCTCGGTTTTTATACCTTATAAATCTTGAATTTTAAGAGAAATTTTAAAAACATGAATTTTTAGAGAAAAAAATAGAACTTGGAATGTTTAGTAAAAAGGCATCCAAGAGGCCGATTTAATGTACAGGTATAATTTTTATTGCCACTTATTCTCCACCATATTCAATAATAGCTGTGTAACGATTGTAAGAGATCTTTTCAATGAGAGATAAAGTGTTCTGTATAATGAGCCCCTTCATTCCAATGCTGCCTGGGTCTTGGGTTTATAGAGTAGGGTTCATTTGTTCTGGTTAGTTTTGCTAGGAGAGATAATCTGATTAAATACCTTCCTTTCCTCTTGTAATACATTTTTGTTTGTAAAATGGGATGAAAAATTACTGTTTTTGAGCATAAGAAGCCCTAGCAATGCCATGTTTGTGGCTGCTTAAACTGATGCTCACTGGTCCCTTCTGTCCTACCTCTTTTGTTTGAGGTAGAACAACAGCTTTAAAATGGATGACTGGGTGGGAGCATGTACTTTGTGCATGGAGGGTAAAAAGTGCAAAAAAAACAGGTGCAAACTTGTTTTTGCTTTTTGTGCTCTACACTGTGATTTTCTGCAGGTTTCTGCCCTTAAAAATGGAGTGCAGAGGCCTGACTCCCTACCCCATGAATACAGCATGGGCCAAGCATGTAGGTGTCCTTTGTAATGTAGAAAAAAAGCTGTAGAGCAACACTAGTGGGCAAAAAGTTCCTGTGGGCTGTGATTGACTCTTGGTAGCCCCTATGCGGACATTATGCAACCACATTTTGCCTCCAAGTCTGGGATTCAAAAATAATCACCTGCTTTGAGGCCACTGGGAGCAACATCCAAGGAGTTGGTGAGCAACATGTTGCTCATGAGCCACTGGTTGGGGATCACTGCTCTATATTGGCCCTTATCTGTCCCCTAACATTCAAATGAGCAGGGAACCTCTTCTTACTACCTTCCCTATGGCAGGTGCCAACATGATTTCCTTGCACCCCCAAGTGCTGGATTTCCAATGAACCACTTGGTGTAGATCGCAGCTAGACCCAAGTGCTTTTCAAATGAGCACTAAAGGACAAGCTTTTGCTCTCTGTAGTGCTCCAGCTCTTGCATCTAGGGGTCATAACAAATTAGCCCTATATATTACCATTCGGTATTGATAATATGAAATAATTCAGTGATTATGGTCATCTTCAGCAATGACCCTAGAAAAAGCATAAAGGATTTGGCCTTCTCTGTTCACCAGGCTGATGTTTAGATTGTGGGAGGGAGTTACTATCCCCCAGCACATTTGCTGAATCCACTTTATACAATTTCCTTTTTATTATCTTCAACTTTTTCAAATGCTGTTCCCAAAGGCCCCAAAGCAGAATATTTGAGAGTGTAATGGAAGGTGGCAGGGCAGTGGGAAAAATGAGGATCAAAAACATTTGTTCTTTTTGTTTAATCCTAAACGTCTTTGTTTTCTCTCTCTGTCTAATTGAAGCATTGAATGCAGCCCCAGAAATGACATCATATCGCTTAGTTCCTATCTACTGCAATACTTTCATAATTCACTTAAAATATTCATAAGCAAATAGTTGTTTGAAATCCCCAAACTACTCATTAGGAAACCAAACCATATTTATTGCCTATCTGTGTAACAAGGCATTTGAAACCTGAATTTTAAATAAACGAGGGGCCTTTGGTGCATTATAAATAAACAATTAGTGTCGGCTTGTGTTTTTGACTCATCGCACAATGTACTAATGAGTGGATGTTTGTTCTCCTCGAGGGACGCCAAATGAAAGCAGAATGCTAAATATATTCTCTAATCAATACATGATTTAGGGCTCGCAAGCAAATAAAGACGCCGGGAAATGCATTCTGATAATGAGGATACAAACCCCTTTAAGCACTTACATTTTTATTGCCCTGAAACATGTCCATTATCATAAGCAGAGAATTATGGGCACTAATCTCTTGCAATCAATGGACAGATAAAGAAATCCTTGGCTAACATGAATTTGAACTACTTACAATGTTCAAAGTGTTCCTGCGATACGTGATATTCTGAATTCAGTGAGTTTAATATAAAAAAATATATACTCGCTCTCCCATAATGGAGCCACGTGATAATGGTCTTAGAATATAGGCTGACACAAGTACGGGACATGTTATCCAGAACACTTGGGACCTGGGAGTTTCCCAGATAATTGATCTTTCTGTAATTTAGATCTTCATACCTTAAGTCTACTTAAACTAAGTCTACTAGTAAGTTGGGTTTTGCTTCCAATGAGGATTAATATCTTAGGGATCAAGTACAAAAGCTACTGTTTTATTATTACGGAGAAAACTGAAATCATTTTGGATTATTTGGATAATATGGCGAATATGTGAGACAGCCTTTCTGTTATTTCTGGATAACAGAGTTCCAGATACCTGTAGTGTGAAAAAAACTTAAAGGGATCCTGTCATGGGAAAAAAAATGTTCATAATGCATCAGTTAATAGTGCTGCTCCAACAAAATTCTGCATTGAAATCCATTTCTCAAAAGAACAAACAGTTTTTTTTATATTTCATTTTGAAATCTGACATCGGCTCGACATATTGTCAATTTCCCAGCTGCCCCAAGTCATGTGACTTGTGCTCTGATAAACTTCAGTCACTCTTTACTGCTGTACTGCAAGTTAGAGTGATATCACCCCCTCCCTTTCCCCCACCCAGCAGCCTAACAACAGAACAATGGGAAGGTAACCAGATAACAGCTTCCTAACAGCTGCCTGGTAGATCTAAGAAAAGCACTCAGTAGTAAAAACCCATGTCCCACTGCGTACTATTCAGTTACATTGAGAAGGAAAAACAACAGCCTGCCAGAAAGCAGTTCCCTCCTAAAGTGCTGGCACAAGTCACATGACTGGGGTTGCTGGGAAATTGACAAAATGTCTAGCCCCATGTCAAATTCAAAACTGAATATAAAAAAAATCTTTTTGCTCTTTTGAGAAATGGATTTCAGTGCAGAAGTCTACTGGAGTAGCACTATTAACTGATGCGTTTTGAAAAAAATATGTTTTCCCATGACAGTATCCCTTTAATTGCCTTCCATGCTGCTGTTCTAACAGAGCATGATTTTTTTTATGACATCACAATCAAATAATATTGTTACCATTGAAATACACAAGTCACTGGTAAAATCTATATGGGGGAATGTAATAAAAGTCGGGAACGGAAAAAACAATTCCCAATGCGAAAAGTTATTCCTCAGCATGAACAATTTTTGCTTTGCGTGAATTAAATATAGCTTTTGCAAGCCCGGAAACTGTCTAGCAACCACTTCCGACAGTGGAAGAGAGTTTGCAAATTTTACAGCTTGCTCCAATGAGCAGTTAATGTGATAAAATTCCTTACTGTAAAACTTGTTATGTTTGCTCCAAAAGATTATGACTCCTTCAAGCACTTCTTAAGATTACGCAATTAAAATTCGCAATGCAATAACAGTTTAAGGAACAATACTACGAGATGTGCCTTTTTATTCTTATTGCTGCAAATTGTTTTTCTCTTTGCGACTTTAATTACATTCCCCCCATAATGAATAATGTACCCCTATTGTAAAACATAAGGATATTAAAAGTCAGCGAATCGTTTCATGCCAAATTCGAAAAGGCTGAATGCTTTTATTTTACAAAAGGGGGTACATTATTTATGATAATACAATGGGGCCTTTTTATTAACATCTGAATTTCTATTTTTTCCACAAATCAATTTTTTTTCTCTAAAAATTTTTTTTTAAATTTAAATTTAAAAATGTTAAATTTTTAAAAAAAGTTTTGTGTAAAAACAATGAAAAACAAAAAAAGTGGGCATCTGCGATGATTCTATTGGACTTTTTGTTCAGCCATTCAGTCTTTTAGAGGTTTTTTGTTTTTTTTTACTAGCAATTGTCTGGAAAAACTCACTTTTAAAAACTCTTTTTAGAGGGGTTTCATGTTTTCATTTATGCTTTTTATATTAATTCTTTTAAATAATTACCTGACATTAGTTTAAGAGATAATTAGTGGCAAATTTACTAATATTCACCTAAAATCCTACGAATTTCCTCGATATTCGATAAGCATTCGATAGTCGAATGCTTATCGAATATCGAGGAAATTCGTAGGATTTTAGGTGAATATTAGTTTTAGGCTATCATTTTGCTCGATATTCGATTTCTCGATCTGATACGGATCGTTCGATTTCACGAAAGAATCGTACTTTTTCCTTTAAGCCTCCAAAAAAACCGCATGATTTGACCGATCGAACCATTCGATCGGGACTTAGCCAAAGAAGCCTATGGGGGGGGGGGGTTCCCATAGGCTTCTATTGGTATTCGGTAGGTTCAATCTGGTGAAGTAGGCATTCGAAGGATATGTGTTGATTGGCCAGTTTCCTAATAGAGTCCCGCCTGGCTTTCCTAATTAGGACACCTGGCAGCTCTCCATAAAACCAGGCTCAAAATCGGGCAGATGACAACCGTAAGGGTTAAATAGGTAATAGCAGCCAATCAGCATGTGGCATTTGCTAATCTTTTAAGGAAAGGAAAGCGCTGGCTTGTTGCTATAGGTTACAAGATTTGGAGCAAAGCTGTGCTGTTATTGCTTTACATACTGGTTGAATGGTATAGTGACTCCAAGCAGTAAAAACTAGGAATATTTCAGCTTCTTAGCTCAACAAAGAGTTAATAGCCAACGCACAATCATGAACTATACAGAAATATTTAATATTAATAAGAAAGGGTATTTAAATCTTGAGCAACCACTTTGTTATTGCATATATTCTTTCTAGCTAAATGCTATATATTTTAATCATGAAGGCAAGCTCCACAGCAAAACTGTATAAATGAAATGCCCTTCAGATAAATGCCAATTAAAACTTTTTTTTTTTTGGAGCAGATGTAAAATTATGTAAGCTATAGCTAATTCCTGGTGATGTGTCACCATTGTAGCAAGATAAAACAAGTCAAAATGTTAATTCATCTGATTTCCAAAGAGCAAAGGGCAAAATGAAGGATGGTGGAGAGATGGGAGTTGTTTGCATCAGAGCCCTCGATAATAATTTTCCGCCATTGTTTCCAGGGAAAAGTTATGCAAACATAGCATTATCTACACCTTACTTCAGAGATCCCCAATCAGCAAAATGTTCCTCACCAACCCCTTGGATGTTCCTCCTAGTGGCATCAAAGGTGCTTATTTTTGAATTCCTGGCTTGCAGACAAGTTTAGATCCATAAAAACCAGGTCAAATGTCAAAGAAGCCTCCTGTAGGCTGACAGTCTACATAGGGGCTACCAAATAGCCAATCGCAGCCCATAATTGGCACATGGGTAACAAAGGTTGGGGATCCTCTCCTTACTGAATTTAAATTTGATGAGAATACCATATGTCACATTGTAACCATGATATGTCTTAAAGTGCATCTCCAAACTACAGACTACTAGGGGCAGATTTACAAAATTCACGTGAATAATTCAAAGTTCGATCGAATTAGATCGAATTCTGACTGTACGATTTTATCGGATATTCAAATATGCAAATTTGGTCACTTCGATCATCGAATATGCAAAATTCGAGCCTATTGAATAGATCGAATAATCGATCATTCGACCATTCGATGATCAAAGTACTTCAACTTTAAAATTTTATTCGACAGATTGAACCTACCGAACAGCAATAGAAGCCTATGGGAATCCCCCCATAGGCTTTTTTTATTCACCTGCTCGAATATCATTCATATGATGGAAGGCCTTGATTGTTCAAAGTGTACGAATTTTCCAAACGATCGAAGGACATTTCACGATTTTTTCGTGAAATCGAATGATCGCTATTCGATCGTACTATTTTTTCGAGAAATCGAACAGCGCTCAAAAAATAGCCTGAAACTATTCGATTTCCATTCGACAGTCGAATTTCTGCCGAATTTAAAACGGGATAGATTCGCCCATCATTGTTTCTGAATGATACCACCGGTTAGTCTGTCCACAATAACTGTAAACATTCATAGATTGTGTAACCTTACTGAATTCTTGGGGGGGGGGAAATATCAGATTTGTGTATTTTTATGGTTCTGTGGTTCTGTTTGTAAACAAACACTAATGTATGTACGAATACCACTGATGGCCATTAAAGCAAATATAACATATTTTATCCTCCACCAGAACACTCAGGGACAGCTTCATTTGGAGACAGTTTTTTTTAATTTTATACATTTTAAGAATTTATGTATGTGATAATGGACAGATGTCAAAGGCCTTCTCCAGCCACTTGTGCTCCTGTGCCCTTTTGACCATGGAAATTGAGCATGAAGGAGAATTTGACAGATTTAAGATTCAGCACAGCTATTTATTTTTAAATAAATCATGTTGCTAATTGTTTTTGTTCTTATCTTCATCTTGATTAATATCCTAAGCATTGGTGTTCTGTCTGTTCCATGAGCCTTCTAGCATTGGTTTCATTGTAGACTGTTTCTTTCCTTTTCACAGCACTGCAAAATATGTGGGTGGTTTAAAAAAATAATTGTAATAATGATTATTTATTCTTGAACTGTTATAGACCTTTATAGCTGAACTTCTGTTAAGATCCTGGCACAGTGACCTGAAACCCTAGACCGACTTAGAGTCTCTACAGAGACTCTGTATGTGAGTTTTCTCCATAGCAATTTGCTGATATGATATTTTCTTTACAATAAAACACTTTCATTTTTTGGTGTCACTGTTCCTTTAATGAAAACTCATCTCATTTTATCCCGAGAGATTTTCAGTGGTGTTCCAAAGGACTATGCTCCACCTGAAACACTGGCACAATGAATTCCCTTCTTTGGCTATGGTGCCTAAGGAATATTAACTCCACTACATCTCCTTGGTAGAGCCAAGAAATATTCTTGCTCACTGGCCCCTACTATCTTACACCCCTGGGGTATACTATGACTAGATGATTTTACCTGCTAAATTCACAGGGCCTCTTTTACTCCTGATCCTGTAATGCAGGTGTCCCCAACCCCCATTACCCAGGGGTAACATTCAAATATAAAAAGAGTTGTGGAGCAAAGCAAGAATTAAAATTCACCTGATTTGATGCAAGTGGGAGCAACATCAAAGGGGTTGGTGAGGAAAATATTGCTTAGAAGCCACTGGTTTGGGGCAACTGCAATGGATACCTACTTCTCCTTGATTATGGAGGCCTACCTCCACTTCAGACTTTCTGAAAGAACCACCTATGGTGGGGGGAGTCTCAAAAGAGATTGGGCACATTTTCCAACTCCTCTTGTAGACTAGGAAAAAGGAACTGGTAAACCACCTGGAATTCCTCTCTGCAATAAGGCATGGGTCACTGACCAGGGATTTCCTTTGCACAGGAGAAGTCACTATTATATGAATTTTAATAAGTGAAAATCAAAATGACTTAGGAAATGAGTTATGTTTATTAAAATATAACTATAGCAGTTTTTGAATATTATGCAAGTATGTTACAGTTTGCCCTAAGGTGGCAAACTCCTACATAAGAAAAGTGTGGTCAAGCCTGCCCTAAACACCACCTCCAATTTGAATTTCAAGCTTCAAATTAAACTATTTTCTTTCTCCAAGTTTAGGTCCCTTCTTGTAGGATCCTGTATTATAAATTAAATATCATCGATGTCTTAAGCTCTTCGCTAAATGCCTGTGAGAAACTGTAAAATGAGCTAAATTTATTAATCTGTGATGAAAAACATGCTTCTGTTGACGCAGTTTAATAAAGATAGGCTTTTCTGTTCAATGCTTGGCTCACTAGGAAAAGAAATCGAGCATTGGGATCCTGCCTGCAGATTTCTGTAGCTCAGCAGTTGCCAGCAGCATCTACAAAGAAAGGGTTATGTAATGTACTTCTATCATGGATCTGCGTTAAAAAAATTCCATGAAGCCTCATGCTGTTCATGCCCGGAGCAATTGTTTCAAATAATAAAAAAGTTTCTATCAGGTTAATTCAGCTGTCACTTTTCTATTTTCACAACAGAATTATATTTGCCTTTTATGACATTTCCTGCTTCTACATGTAAGGACATTCTCATCAAAAAATGTAAATCTTATGTTTTGGGAGTTGATACAAAACACAGCCAGGCAAGACCTAGCATGCTGGTTAATTATGTTCATTTCATTCATTAGAATGCTTTTGGCTACGTCAATGAGTTGATGCCAGCTTAAAATAGAATATAGTTGAAACTTGTTGAGGGTTACACCCATCTCAGAAATAGTATATTTTTTAAAATACTTCACTGCTTTTGAAAAAGCTGACTTTACTGTGTGTAGCCTTACCGAAGAAATCTGACGTTGAATTTAGCAGCCAAGATCATGTTTGCACTTCTTTTAACCTTGTTTGTGTGAGCTTCTAATTTTGACAGCATGTCAATGTATATTGAAAGGCCATGAAGCAAGAAGCCACCTCTTCAGACGAATAGAGAGATTTTAATATAAATAATATTCTTTTAAAAAAAATTCTATAAATTGCTTCAATAAATTCATGGTTAATGCTCATTTTTTTAATACAATGTTTACTGGAGTTTAGCTATAATTTCAAAGACTTTATTCTCATATAGAATTTAATTTTTAATGGATAATTTTTGTACAAATGCAAAATATCAGACAACAGTCAAATTGGCCTATCAGATCAATCAGCTAGTTGAATTGATTCCATAAAAGATGAACCCTCCATTTGTAATCATCCCCACCTGCAGAGATCCCCTGTCCCATCCCCAACTGCATTGGCACCTTTCCATGGTCTGCTTGTATTGACTCTGTGTCTGCAGAGGGGCCTAGCAGGGTTAGCAGCCTCCATCTTCAACCTTACCAGATTCATTTCTGGTGATTACTTACATATATGCAGTGGAATCAAAGACCAAATTGACATCCACTTGCCAGTTGCTTGGCAAGGACTGTCAGGCAAGCAATCTAGAAACTGGATCTGGCACAGCCAAAGGAGCGACTGTAGAGTTGTGTGGGATGCTTGACAAACACCAGATTGGCTTCCAATGCTTATGCTCCTGGTTGACATTAGCTGCCGAGGAGAGAGAAAGTGAATCCGAGATAACTGAAGGGTGACAACAGGATCAGATTGACTTGTATTGCACATGCTAATGCTCTGCAATGACTTTCATGTAGGCCACCAACCTAGTTGCCGCTCAACTGTAGAGTCACAAAGCCAGGTTCCAAGGACTTTTATAGGTAGGCATTAATGTGCTTGAGGAGTAGGCAGTGGAGACCTCTAGAGGAGAGGGGGAAATTAAAAATGGAAGGAAATCATGTCTCCTTTATTCCTGACAGATTTATTTACCAGAACCCACTTTTGTAATCTCCAGCCCTAGAGAGAGAGTGACTGCCATATTTTATACCCAGGGTCTTCATATCCATTACAAACCATTATGAAGCACAATCATTGTATGTGGAACTGTTCACAAACATTTGTTCATTCCTTTCATGAAAATATTGAGATATTTCAGAGGAAAAAATTATGCATCCTGAACAAACATTTCATACCCAACGTATCCCTTTATAAATGTTGTCTGTGGCATGTATCCTATGCCTCTGTGAACCTGTAAATTAAAATGGTAATATTTCTCTTTCACTGTGTCTAATTTAAAATTACTGCTGGTAAACACACAACACCATCTGTTAGGGCACCTACCCTAGGTCAACAGTTGAGGGGTTAACAGGTGCTACAACATTACAGCAAACATGACAGATCAATAGTCAAGAAATGCATTTTCTCACGTCACACAGAGCTGCTTAATGAAAATGGAATGATGAGCTTCTAACAGGGCTTATTCCGGAACTTTTGAGAATTTTACATTCATATCCAAATCAATAGTACCCTCCGGGCCATGCAATTATAAATACAACAAAGTACAGCATTAAAAGGTCAGATAGCTATGAAACTATTAAAGACAAAGACCATACAGTAAAACTTTCTCTGTGCTATAACTGGGGACCCTTAACTAGAGCCGTGCAAAGCCTCTTACTAACTTCAAATCACTTTTAGAAGTAGACTTTTTAGACGGGTCCACCACCCAAAAACTGCTTTTTGTATCATTTAAAAAATGTAAAATATTAGCTAGTGTTAGGTGGCCATCATCTATTCTAAGAACAGTTAAAAGTACAAAATTATTTTGGAGTAGTGTGGCTCTGTGGAGAAAATAAAAGATGTGATGGGAATGTGGAATGTGGAACCATCTTGTGTTCCTCCACTGCAAGATGTGTAAATATAGGGGACACAGGAGTTGCAACTGAAACCAGGTTCAAGATCCCCTTATTCTATATAACTAGATATTTCTCCAAGGATGACTCAAAAAGGATATGGACGTTTTATGAAATTGTTGGTTCAGTATATAAAACATGTCATTTTAGCCATATTAATTTTTAGGATTTGCAAATTAACATAGTAACACAGCAAGTTAGGTTAAAAAAAAGGCACACGTCCATCAAGTTCAACCTTTTAACTTTTTTTACCTGCCTAACTGCTAGTTGATCCAGAGAAAGGCACAAAACCCAATCTGAAGCCTCTCCAATTTGCCTCAGAGGGGGGGAAAATTCCTTCATGACTACAAAATGGCAATCGGATAAGTCCCTGGATCAACTTGCACTATGAGCTATCTTCCATAACACTGTATCCCCTCACTTGATAAAAAGCCATCCAACCTCTCCTTGATGCTATTTAATGTATCGGCCTTTACAACTGATGTAGGGAGAGAATTCCACATCTTCACAGCTCTCACTGTAAAAAAACCCCATTCACTGTATGCTCTCATACAATAATGTCCTGTTTGAGTGATCTAGACCAAAACTGTATGGCATATTCTAGAGGGGGCCTTGCCAGAGCTCTATAAAGTGGAAGAATTACCCCTTCCTACAGTAAATCAATGCTCCTTTTAATACAGCTCAATATCTTATTTGCCCTTGATGCTGCTGACTGGCATTGCTTGCTACAGCCAAGTTTATTATCTACAAGGACTCCAAGGTAATTTTCCATAATGGATTGGCCTAGTGCAGTCCCATTAAGGGTATAAGTGTATATTTCTACATCACAGGTGCATGACTTTACACTTATCAACATTGAATATCTGATTAGTTGAGTTGACTGTTAGTTATCCTTTAACACTTGGCAGTGCATTCTGTCTTTACTTGGCCTACAATGGCAGTAAATTAAATCACCACCTTCATTGCCTCCCCCAAATCAAATGCTGAAGTTTTATGTTGGCTAAATCAGACAACTATGTGCCCGAGCCTCGGAGATATCGATGACGGATAAACTGAAAATGCTTGATGTATAACCACAATGTATGATCCTGAAAAGGTCACACTTAGAACTACTTAGAAGTATGCTTGGAAAGTAGTAAAGGTATGAGATCCATTATCTGCAAACCTGTTATCCAGAAAGTTCTGAATTATAGGAAGGGCATCGAATTCAAAGGATTTTACCGCAATTCAATCGATCAAACGATCGAATATAAAAAATTTGATCGATCGAATATTCAAATAAAATATTCGAATGATTTTAAGCGATCGATAGAATTTTCTATATTCGATCAAAGATAATGATAATTGATCTGGTGAAGTGGGTGGTCGAATAAAAATTTAAAGGGAAGTTATTCAACCATCGAATTTTTGAATAAAATTTTATTCGAATATTCGAATCATTCAACTTCCAATATTCGATGGTCGAATTTGCCTAATTTGCATATTCAAAGATTCGAATTTAATACAAAGTCGATCAAACTTAGAATTCTTCATGTGAATTTAGTAAATCTGCCCCTTAGTATAGCTATGGGCATATATGGTTTGTGTGAAAGAGTGGAGGGGTGTGTGTGTGTATGCTGGGTTTTAATTTGGAGGGGTTGAACTTGATGGACTTTGTCTTTTTCAACCCAATTTAACTATGCAACTATGTCCAATACACTCCATTTTAATCAAATAATGAAAATTTCTAAAAATTATTTTCTTTTTCTGTCTAATAATAAAACAGTACCTTGTACTCAACTAAGACAAAATAATTGTTTTAGGAGGCAAAACAATCCAGCTAGGTATAATGCATGTCTAAATGCTATTTTAGTAGATTTTGGGTATGGAGATTTAAATACTGGAAAAATCCCATATCCCGAAAATCCCAGGTTCTGAGCATTCTGGATAACAGGTCCCATATCTATACATTGGTTTGATGTTTGAACACTGGAGAAATATGGATTGCATGGCCACTGTAATAACCTTTTTGTATTTACATTGCTACTTTGCCACTGATCCTCTTAGGACCTCTAGAAGACTCAGGAGACACTGATCACCCATTATGCAAATCTCAGTGTTGCCAATCAATATATTTAGCGATTTAAGCTAATATGTAGAGGAGTAGAACATACCCTACATTTGAACAAATACAGTACATACGAGGTGCCAAAACTTCAATAAAATACCAAAAAGAGACAGAAGATGGATGAAAATTGATACTTCAATATTCAGCTTTTACCAATTAAATATGTTCTGCTTGTAAATATTGGGTGACCAAACCTTGCTCACCCTCTGTCTAGTTAACCTTCGAACCATAGATAGCTGGAACAATAGATTAATTATAAGAGAATATCCATGTTAACATGTATTCTGGAGACCTGAAAAGTAATACAAAGGACCATAGCTCTATTGAGGTTACATTGTCTTCCAATATTATTGTCTTAGATGTTAAACTCTTAGGGGTTTTCTAGCCATATGAATGTTAGAGTTGAGAACAAGTTGAACAGCTGTGTCCGTTAAACCTTTAAAACCACATACTTAGGGTAGGCTGCTTTCCTAAGATAGATTTATAACGGCTGTATGCAGACAGGGAAGGAGCAAAACAACTGGGTACAACGGAATGATAAAAAAAAATACAATATGGTATCAAAATGACTGTTGAGAAGGCTGGGTAACAGTTTATCAGGGTGAATGCAATGTGGTACTAAGGATATTAGGCAATTCATTATATCTTGCTGTTTCAACACAAAGTTGTCAGCGTTAAAAATTATTGATGTGTCCGCCCTTGTTTGCCCACAGTTCAGTTCAATTTAAAGAAGCAGCAATGTACTTCCTATTTTTATTTTTATGAAGACTTATTAGCTTCAATGGAAGTCAATGGAAGAACCCAATTAACTTATTTCTATATTAATGCATTTCTATTAAACTTTTTCTTTGCTGTTTGTGATTGTTTTTCTTTTTTTTTGTTGAAAATCTACCTTTTGGGTAACATTTTTAAGCAGGCTTTTTTATGATGGCTGGTGAAACATTATTTCAAAAAGTTGCCACAATGTACCTTGCTCTTCTAACAGAACTCTGCTGAAAAGTATTGATGGGGAGTAAAAACTATACAAACCCTATCATTGCTGGAGAAATCTTTTGGAAAAGGAATTTACAGTAGCTTTTGTGTATTCTACAGTAGGGGAGACAAGGGCAGCCATAGGTTGCCTATCCAATATATGAGTTGTCAATATTATTTTTTTATTAAAGGGTAAATATTAGTCAGTGTTAATCAAATGTTTGTGAATTTTCATAACGGTGCTGTGTCACTGAATCTCTGTATAGGGTCCCAAAAGATTATAATGTTATCTAACATGTATCATCGTTTGCTTAAATATAATATTTATAAACGTCTTTATGTATCTTATATGAGGCACTCTTCCTATGTAAGGGGATGATAGATAAATTATGCATTAATTTTGGCTTTAAAACTATTCTTTAGTCATTGAAGGACAAAGAAAGCCTAAAATAGAATAAGGTTAGAAATGGTGTATTTTGTATACTAAGCATGAACTTACTGCACCACAAGCCTAATCAAACAAATGATTTATGCTTTCAAATTTGGCCACAGGGGGCTGTTATCTTGTAACTTTGTTATACATCTTTGCAAGACCAAGACTGTGCACATGCTCAGTGTGATCTGGGCTAAGCTTAGGGATCCTCATAAATGATCAAATATCTGCCAGAAGCCGATACAGCAAGACTGATTAATAATCATAATATACAGACTGCACTGGTTCCTGTGTTGTCATGTAATCTAATGTGGATTTTACAGTTTTTGTATTGTTTAATACAAACTTTCTCCAATTCCGAAGAACCAGTGGCTGCAGCAAAATAATCCTCCAAATAGAATCCCAGGTTATCTGTTTAAATCTGGCTCCATGATCTTTGTCCCTGCAGCTGGAGTTGGAAACAGTAAAGGGGACGTAAAGGCAAAAATAAAATCCTATACAAATCTCTACACAGTCGCCAACTGCTATATGCATGGCTGGGAAGTAAGGCGGGGCTCCCCCTGCTGTTCATACGTATGATTGTTTCCCTGCCCAGCAGTTAGGGACTGTCTGACAATTTCTATAAGCAGCCATAAATTAATTTCACTGAATACAGTCAGGTTTCTTATAAAAATAGTACACCTTTTTTAATGAAAGTATATTGGAGATAGATTTATTTTTCATTAAAGAAAGTAAAAATGGTATTTTATTTTTGTGCCTTTCCTTGTCCTTTAAAATGCTATAATGCAAACTGGATCACAGGAGTCTATTTTTTATGTTGCCAGTCTGCAACTCAGTACTGTGAATGGTAGTGCAATCTGATGACTGTGGAAAATACTAAACAAGAGCAGTGAGCAAAGCCTCAACTTTTCATGTAATCCAACTTTCTCTCTATAATTAAATGCAGCAGCAAAGTTGATAAACTGATTATGTCCATCCATGGACATGTGCCTAAACAAGTTTTATCTGTTAGCATACTGCTTGAGTTGGTCATGCAAGATCAGGTAGGATATGTTGATTTGCTTGCACGGGGCTCTATATCACCCTGTGCTGTTGTTTTCACATTTGGGTCAGGTTCAGTTCTTAAGGAGGCCATTTATAGCAAGATATGGTTTGGCTGTTTAGTTATTTTATTAGCCGTAATGCAAAACCAGTACAGTATATTTGACCTAGCCATTGACACTTTTGACGGTGGGTCTGTACAAGTGTAATTTGCCAATGCCCCTTCTTTGGGTTTGAATATGTCATCAGCAGATGAAGAACAGGGAGGGGCAACAGCTTTTCCTTAAGTAGCCATACTACTTGTTCGGCGAGCTTTCCAAATGAATGAATCCAGATTTCAGCAGGTGACCAAAGAATGGATCATTCTGGGAGCTTACAATGACCTGACTAGCAGGATTTTCAAACCTGCCCGATAAATATCTAGTTAATATTCAGCCAAATGCGTCAGACAGGCCTTTACGAGGGCCTATACAATTTGGTCTAGGGGGCCAAATCAGCTATTTTTATTGACCCTTCCAATGGGGGGGGGGGGCAAATTAATTGCAGAAATACCTGATCAGGCACTTTTAATCATGTAAATAACATCAAGCATGGACTAATTCTTTTATGATGTTCTAATATGACCACAGTCCAGACTAAGAGAATTAAGCCACTGATATAGAAACTGGCAAAGAAGATTTTTGCTTAGTTGTCAGTGATAAATTTACAACTCTGCATTATATAAATAGTTTTTAGATAAGAAAGAGGATTGCACTCCCATGCAGATTTACTGCTGTGACTCTCAGACACAACATGTTTCGGGCCCTTAGTGCCCTTTCTCGAGTGTAACAAGAGAATGGGAGTGTTCTTCTCTTTCTTATCTAAAAACTGTGACTTCAGATGAGCCCGTACATCTATTTTTAAGAGGATTGAAGCATTGATCCATCCATTTTCTGCAATAAATAAATAATCTGGTTGACCTCAAGGCTCTATGGCCTGCAGGAGTCTTGTGTACCTTGTCCCTAGGACAATGTATTATTATATTAAAAGGGTAAATCTGTTGTAATACTGCATATGAGTTAGAGTTGCTGTTCAACTTCTCTGGTACTGAGGGCTGGAATTTTTCTGGCCTTCATGGTGGAGGGTCAACAATGGTTTTTAAACCACACCTATGCCACTATAAGAAGTTTTAAGACCAAATCCACTTTAATGGTGGTAGCACAACACAAACCCATATGGTTGGTGTTCACTGCAGGGATATCGCTCATTACTCATATGTAAATATAGTTTATTATATCATATTAAGACATACCCTTAAATCCATATGCCTCATCCTCCCCTGTGGATAACACAGTACCCCCCCAGCACATGATTAAACACTTTAGGTGCCCATAACAATAATTTCCAAATGCTAACAAACCCCACTAGGTTCTCCTCCCGCAGGCAGAGCATGACACACACAGACTGAGAATGACACACACAGGGAGCAAAGGGTAAGTAGAGTATGGTACACACAGGGAGCATAGGACAGGCAGAGTATGACACACATAGGGAGCATAGGACAGGCAGAGTATTGCACACACAGAGAACAGAAGGCAGGAAAAGAAGTATGCCACACACAGGGTGCATATTGCAGACAGAGTATGGCACACACAGGGAACAAAGGGCAGGCAAAGTATGGCACACACAGGGAGAATAGGGCAGACAGAGTATGGCACACACAATGAGCTTAGGGAAGGCAGACTAGAGCAGGAAACAGGGAAACCTATTAGAACCAGTATAATATTAGTTCATATTGTGCTACATACAATGACACATTGCTGGTGCCCAGGACTGGACTGAGAATCAAAATAGGCCCTGGCATTTCAGGTACACAGAGGCCCAATCAGGTCACATAGAGGCCCAAACAGTCCCCACCAGCCCACTAAATACTGACTTTCTATGGGACCTTATAGCAGCCCCTCTGGCATTTGCCCTAACCCACATATTGCCAGTATGAGGTGTGAACAGGTGAACAATGTGGGTACTTTAAGTCTGGGTCACAGGTGAGGACAGTACAGATCTTTAGGGGTGTGAATAATAGAGGTGACACAGATGTGAACAATGCAGGGGGGATTCAAGATGTGAACAATGCAGGAGTTTACAGTCTGAATTTGCGGTATAAATAAAACAGGGGCCAGTACTGATGCCTTTTAAACTTACATGCAGGCCACCAATTGGACAGCACTGAGTCAGCACTGTGCCTTAAAAAATGAACATTCTCCTTTTTTATAGAAAGATGTAGAAGTACTGACCTTATTAAATGTAAAAGGTCTCACAGACTAACCACCTATGGAGCAACCATGTGAACCAAAATGTCAAAGAATCACTCTGCAGAATACCACAGATAACGGACATGCAGTGCTCATGGCAAAATGCTGTTTAATTGCATTTTCTTTAATTCTGAATTCTTTGAGTCATTATATGACTGTCCCTGCGATGGAAATTGGAATTCTTTTCTCTTCAAGCCTATGCTGTCCTTTCCTCACAATGAGGACCTAATTCAGAGCTTTAAAACTGTGTTCTGCAATGCATAATTAATCTGGCTTTGTAGAGCCTCGGACAAAAGGCCCCATTCAATCTCCCGATCCTTCCCTTCTGAGATATTGTTGTCTCTGAAATCTCCTGCCAGCTGGGTGAAGGGAAATCTCAGCAGTGTGGGAGAATACCTCAACTCCAAGCCTCTGAGGGATTTCAAGTAACTATCTCACTAAATTGGATTAGAATGTTAGGAAGGGAGAGGGCTTCCAAAACTCTTGTGGTATGACGTCTCTCATATGGTAAGAAAAGGAACAATGCGATTTCCCAAAAGCGAGAATTTAAACAATTACATATTGCAAACATGGGAGAATTTCTGTAATTAAGTTTCTGTAGCGGAACGTTGCCTTTGCCCTGGGCCCCTTGGGGGGGGGGGGATTATTTTATCAAACAATTCTTAGATATTTTCAGTGTTTTCCTTCTGATGCTGGTGAACTTTAACTCCCATGAGTTATGTCCAGCTCTGAATTTGTAGTTTATGTCTGAACATGTAATATAAGCTGTGTAAATCTTATTAGCACATCCGCTAGTAGACTCGGTATTCAATAGACTCAAACAGCTAGCTGAGGCTGCTGGGAGTAGCAGTAGTCTGTAATTTGTGATGTTTTGATTTTCCTTCTGTGAGTTGTATAAATAGTGATGGGCGAATCTCACACGTTTCACTTCGCTGAAAAATTCGCGAATTTCCAGCGAAATTCGCTATTTGGCGGAAAAATTAGCGAAACGAGTCGCGCTTCGTTTTTGACATCGTCAAACGCGGCGCGCCTCGTCATTTCCGACGCACGTCGTTTCCGTCTCGTCGCGTCATTTTCGGCGTGCGTCGCGTTCGCGCTTTCATCGTGTTGGAGAATTTTCGCTGGCGAATTTTTGCTGGCGTTTCGCGAATTTATTCGCCAGCGGCAAATGGCGGGAATTCACCGCGAAGGGCCATTTTTAAGGGGTATTACAAATTTACCGGTAGCTACATTGCCGGTAAATTTGCAATACTGGCCCCGGCCTTGGCTGGTATTTTACCAGCTAAGCCGGTAAAATACTGGCCGAGTGGCAACCCTAGGCGCATGTGTTGAACCTGGGGAGCCCAAGGTGAAAATCCAGCCTGGTTCCACATAAGATGGTAAGTTATGTGACCAATTGCATCACTGAATAAAACTGATGGCATCACTAAGCACTGTTTATAAGTAGTGATGGGCGAATTTATTCGCCAGGGGCAAATTCGCGGCGGATTCCCGCGATTCGCCGCTTGCGAATAAATTCGCGAAACGCCAGCGAAATTTCACCTGGCGAAAATTCACCGAAAAAAAATGAGTCGAAAACGACGTGTCAAAAGCATGCCGAGGCTCGTTTCTCGAATTTTTCGCAAAGCGAAACACTGGAGATTCGCCCATCACTATTTATAAGGATATAATTTACAGGATATTAATTGTGTATTGGTAAGGTTAAGGGTTGAGATGGAGTATTTGGGGAAACTTTCAACTCCTTGGTCAGAACTTTTGTTTCTTCTAACATTTAGAGATATATGCCAGTGTAATCCAATGCAACTATGTAATAGGCCAGCAGGGGGCACAGTGGCTTGGTTGTACTCTAGGTTTGAGTTCATAAGTCATTTGTATGTTCTTCCTGTGCTTGTGTAGGTTCCTCCTGCACTCTAAAAACATAAAACTGCCCCTAATGTAAGAATATGATAGGGGCTTAGACTGTGTAAACTCTCATGGGACATGGACTGATGATTCACTTTCATTGGACTTTAATTGAAGCACATTTGCATTATCCAATCACGTTCTTTCCCTTGCTTTATTTGTTTCTTGCTTGCTACAGGTCTGTGTGCCGGTGGATTTTCTCAGTTCAACATGGACTGATGTATCATCATCAAAAATCACTTTCTGAGGAAGTGCCGGTTTGTGTGATGCACTATTGAAGCCACTGTATCACTGAGTATGCTTGAATAAAGCCAAATTGGATAAAGGCAAATACCTTCAGCAGAATGCACCATTGGGAACCATCATTTTTTATATGGCATCACAAGACTTGCAAACTCATTCGGCTCTTGCCAGTGCAGCTACCGAGGAGAGGACACACCATGGTACAGATAGATTTGGCACTTTCCCAGTGTCGGACTGGGACACCAGGGGCCCACCCGAAAACCTTAGACCAGGGGGTCTCTCTCAGTACTAATATTCTTCATCTCCTCAATCAACCTCAATTGTCCTAGTTTGTTTTCTTTACATACTATAATCAATTATTCCATCTATTTAGCCTCTTTGTTCTCATAGAAATTGGTAATGGCCATAAAATAGACCTAAAGTTTAGCAGCATGAGGGCCCACTGACACCTTGGCCCACCGGGAGTTTTCCTGGTATTCTGGTGGGCCAGTCCGACAGTGGACTTTCCCCTAATATTGTCTGGGACATTTTTATGTTCTCCCTGTGCATGTGTAGTTCCCTCTAAAAACATACAGGCAGGTTCATTTGCTCCTGATAAAACTGCCCCTAATGTAAGAATATGATAGGGACTTAAAATCTGAAACTCTGAATTATTTTATAGAAAAATAATTCAGCCAGTATTGGGGAAAGGATGTTTTTTTCTGTCTCTAATAAAACAGCAGTATCCATAAGCTTGAGGCCAGTGAAACAAATGAGGTATTTATGATGTAACCATAGTAGCTCTAACAAATAGACACATCGCTTTACATTACACATTTTCTTTCCTTAGTAAAGGGTTGCCATAGCTGACTTATCTGCCTGACACTTGAAAGTGAAACAATTCTCAGTCCCCTCCGGTGCTTGGAATGTTCTCTATAACATAAACCAACCTCCGTACGCACTATCCTCACCATCCTTCTGGATAGGCTTTCTTGTTTGGATGCCTGAGGCACAGGGGAAGATAATATCATCTGCTCAAGGTCACGACACTTGGATTTCAACGAGACGTTCTGTGAAACATCAGCAATCTTATTTTCACTTAGGTCTTCTATTAATTGCGCTTCTCCTTTAACCAGTCCAAACATTGAAATATTTGTTTGTTAAGAACTTCATGTCCGTGCAGAGCTATCGTTCCTGTTGTTGTTGTGAAACAGGAACCTTTTAACGATAAGCCCGAAAGGCCGTGTAAGTTCAGTTTTGCAAGGGAGACAGAAAAAAACATAGCATTTTTTTCATTTATAATTTTTATTTTGCTTTTTAATAAGAATAACAGTATTGAGATGCATCTGCTGAGATTTCCAAGAATGCAGGACTATTGCAAATAGTGATGGGCGAATTTATTCGCCAGGGGCGAATTCGCGGTGAATTCCCGCGATTCGCCGCTGGCGAATAAATTTGCGAAACTGCCCAAAAAATTTGCCCAAAAAAATTCGCGAAAACGACGCGGCGTGCGCCGAAAATGACGCGACGAATCGGCGAAAAATGTGCAAATTTCTCTGGAAATTCGCGAATTTTTCAGCGAAGTGAAACGCGGCCGTTTCGCCCATCACTAATTGCAAAGTAAAACAGATAAACAAAGATGACTTAAGCTGAGAGGAATCAAAAGGGCATTAGGAAAGTAAGCCATGAGAAATGTTCCGGTAGGGGTTCAAGATTTTGTTATATTTAAATTGACCGGTTTCGATACAGGTATAGGACCCTTTTCTGGATAATGGATCTTTCCTTTATTTGGATCTTCATACTTTGTCTACTAAAAAATCATTTAAACATGAAATAAACCCAACAGGCTTGTTTGGCCTCCAATAAGGAATAATTATAGCTTAGTTGGGATCAAGTACAAGAGTCTGTGGGAGCTTTCTGGATAATGGGTTTCCAGAAAATGGGTCTCATACCTGTGCTAGAAAGTATTTTCGTAGTCAGCAGATTATCCAGTCTGTTTTTTACCAATTGTATGTGGATGGTTTCCAAGTTTTTGCTATAGTTTGACTAAACATTTTTGGGGCAGATTCACTAAAGCGCGAAGCGTCTAACGCCAGCGCTAATTCATCAGCGTGACGTAATTTCGCAACTTCGCACATTCACTAACATGGACTCTGGCCAATTTTCGCTAGCGACGTAGATAGACTTGCGCGACTTCGCATCCTTACGCCAAGCAAAGTTGCGCACTGATGAAGGATTGTAAATTTGCAAATTCACTAAGATGAGCATTTTCCTCTACATTAGCACTTACGCTAGACGTTAATTCGCCTGGTCAGACCAAGCGAAGTTCAATACAATAGATAGGAGGTTGAAATTTTTTTTTTTTTTCTAAGTCCCAAAAAACGCTGGCGTATTTTAGCAGAAGAGGGTGATAGTCTGAAAAAGATCGATATTTTTTGGGGGGGTTACCCTTCTTCCCCCCTACATTTCCTAACATATGGCAACTCAACTATACAGGGGGCACATGTAGGGCAATAGGACAATAGTGATGGGCGAATCTCCCGCATTTCGCTTCGCCAAAAAATTTGCGAATTTCCAGAGAAATTCGCGAATTGGCGAAAAAATTAGCGAAACGAGTCGCGCGCCGTTTTTGACCCTTTAAAGGTGAAATAAATCCTTAAAATAAATTTAGGTAAAAATGCCCTATTTTATATAGTGAACTTATTGCAGGAGGCTAAAGTTTCAGCTTGTCAATAGCAGCAATGATCCAGGACTTGAAACTTGTCACAGGGGGTCACCATCTTGGAAAGTGTCTGTGACTCTGCACATGCTCAGTGGGCTCTGAGCAGCTGTTGAGAAGCTAAGCTTAGGGGTCGTCACTAATTATCCAGCAGCAGAAAATGAGCTTCCCTGGCTGTAATATAAGCTGATGCTACAGGTTTGCTGATGATTAAATAGTGATGTTTCTAATGATGTGTATTAATGACTAATCAGCCTTATATTGTGACTATATTTCTATGACACTATCAGGTGTATATTGTGAGTGGGTCCCTAAGCTCAGTAAGTGACAGCAGCACAGAGCATGTGAATCAGTGAATCAGTAGAAAAGAAGATGGGGAGCTACTGGGGCATCTACTGGGACTGAGACACAGATCTTTACTGCTAAAACACAAGCACAAAACATCATGTACAACATTTATACACACTTCTTTACTTACACTTTAATTGTCGACCAGATAAATTTGAGGTTTAATAAGTGGGCCCATCTGTCAGACAGATAAGACAGTGCACCCTTATAGGCAGTTGGAAATATTTTTTTTCTATGTTTGTGATTTTGTTTGTGTTTTTGTCCATTCACCGCCGCCAACTAAGCGTTACATTCAAAAGATATTTTTCAGGAAGAATTTGATTTTCTTCTAATAATAAGCTGTTTCCATCTCCGTGACTGTTTATTGTGTTAGTCTATGGATTAAAGTGTGATTTAAGTTTGTGTCCCACATAAAGAAGTCAAGTTCATTTTTATTTGTCTTATAATAAAAAGCGAAATACATCGGAAAGACGGCCAGTTGAACGGGGCGGGAACGAAAAAATGGAGTTTTGCAACTGCGGTTACATACATCAAGAATGCAAAATTCCTTTCACACAACACACATAACATCCTTTGAGAGCCAGTGACATTTCACAGCTGGGTCAGTATGAATTCACAGTCTTTCTGCTCTAACGTTATTTACTTCCAAAAGAAAAATCACCATGGCAACATGCCAAAAAAGGGTCTGTCTCTTGCAGTGTGTGAAATGTGAGCGCTTATATCCTTTTCCAAGCTGTTTGGCCCATCTCTCTTTCCTCCAGTCTACATTCCAGACGATAAATTATGGGGTGTCGCTGACCCTCAAAAAGGTGTAAAGTCAAGGTTTGTTTAGCACAGTAAAACAAAACGGGTTAAACAGGGCAGTGTTTCACAAAAACGAGCAGGGTTTGTTTTGCTACAAAATAAAGAAGTTGAAATTAAGCAAGTTGTTCTTTTTTATGTGGAAATATTCAGAAAAGCGCTGGTTTGGTCATTTTTTTTGTACTGGTCAGCCTTGTTCTGCAAATAGGATGCTATTTATATCTGCTGTCTTGTTAACTAGTGGATTAAACTTCCCTTTTGTATAAGAAACTCTACTTAAAGCTAAAATACACAATATGCAATAGTCCTGCAAAACAGAAAAAAGTAGGACAAGGAATGTTGTAGGAACAGAACATTCTAGGGCTCAGTAACAAGCAGTGCTGGACTGGCACGGCGGGATACTGGGAAAAATCCCGGTGGGCCCCGACCCTTAATGGGCCCCCACCGGGCCAGACCCCTCTCCCAATTAAATTTTAAAATAAAAGTTTTCGGTAAGTGCTGCGCACAGGCGCATGTGCAGCGCCTCCCAAGGAGGAGCACGTGCGTCGCCTATCAGGCAGGAGCGCAGGCAGGGGGGTCGGAGGGGAGCATGGAAGCAGGAGCCCAGCAGTATGTGCATCGGGGCAGGGAGGTCGGAGGGGGCCCCGGGCCCCCCCCAGTCCGACCCTGGTAACAAGAGCATTTTTGGCCACACTTGGGCATGTTTTTACCCGCAGTATTTTTTCCCATAATTCCAGCGTAATAATGGGCATGAGGAGACAATGTGCATGACACAATTGCTGCCAATGTGTTAAACCTATCACACGTGCACTTCAATGAGAATCAGATGCAGTTGAGCCTAATATCTTTGGTGTCAGGGTGTCATCATTTCCTCAAAATGAGTAAGTGCCCATTAAGGCACGAAACGCGTTAGGCTTTTTCTATGTCCTAATAAAGTCTTTTTTACTTTTAATTAAATCTGAGCTACTGACTTACTATCAAATGGACCTCAACACACTTTGAATTTTACTACTCAAAATGATACCAAATCAGGGCCGTGCCAAGCTGACTGAGCGCCCTAGGCAACATGGTCAGCTAACCCTGCCCCCTTCATGCCTGTGTACATTCAAGCGAGTGCACAATAACATGAGGGGGAAGTGGAGGGGCAGTTTGGGGCAGGGGATGGAGGGAGGGAAGGGGAGTGTAGGGAGGGAGGTAGGGAAAGAGGAGCAAGTAACAGAGAGTGTAGGTGAGACCTGAAGAGGGGAACAAATCTGGACTAGTGGTAGGAAGAAGAATCTTGAACAGGCACCTGCACAGGGCCACCACATTGTTGTGCCCTAGGCAGGTGCCTCTTCCGCCTACCCCTAGTTCCAGCCCTGCACCCAATCCTTAAGATGTAAGTATGCTATGTTAAGAAGCGCATTGCATGGGACTTATCCAAACTGGCTGGCATGGCATATTGGAGCTCCATGTCAAAATGCACATGTGCATTTAGACTCATGTACATTTAATGAATGGCACTGATTCACTCAATGAATAATGACTAAAACCAACAGTTTTGTTTCATCGTAATTGTAAGTTGCCTGGAACTTGGTTGAAGAGGCACATTTCCAGTAAAAGCTTGTCTAAATGGTGCATATCCCCTTGTGTTCCCTGAATGACTTGTTGAATGTTTATTCCATGCTAAAAAAAAAAGAGAGACTTCTTTCCCCCAGATCATGTTACAAGTCATTTATTCCTCTCTTTTTGTGTTTTGTTTAAATGGAGTAAATGCTGGTATGCATTCCTCCAAGATTATCATACACCTGAGCCCAGAGCATATAGTAGGAGGTAACTCTTTGTTGTTTGGGTTGGATAATAATAGACTACATTGGTGGGTTAGCTCCTTTTCTGTCAAGTTACAGCATGGCTCATTTATCATAGGGCTGCAACACCGCCATAACAAACAAGGAACTACGTGTATACACGTATGATGTTCACCTTGAATGAAACCAGTCTGAACTAGACATTGGTATTCCATTACCTTTTTATTCTACAAAAGTCTACTTTGGAATTTAAGTCGCTTTTGGTTTCTAGGGTCTCAATAACCCAGCAACCAGAGATTTAACTGAAAGATAAATAGAAATGACACAAAGGTGCCTGTAGCACAAGCATCAATATGTCCCAAAAAAGGGAAAAAAACATAACCAGGAATCTCTCCTACTAGGTTTACACTGTACAATTCACTTACTTTATGAGTATTTCCTTTGATAATTAGCCTACTAACATGTTGAGCCAAATTTGAAAGGACTAAATGTTTGACTCATGATCTTACAAGTGGATCACAAGATTCACCATTATGTAAGTCAGGCAGAAGGGAGGGTTGCAGGTTGCTTTGACCAAGGTCATAGCAGCCCTATTTTATCTTCACTTTATCTCTTCTCTTTACCACTTATAGATGGCTAGCTTTTTGTTTTTACATAGCATTGACCTGCAATGTGATCAGAGTTCTTTAATCTCCTACCTACCTTTGATTACAGAAAGTAGGAGTGGTTATAGGATATAGATTTTGAGGTATGGAAATGCTTTGGGTAGCCACATATGACAGGAACAGGTAATATCTGACAGTCAATAAATTTAGCAGATACTCTCCTTCTGCAAATGGAAGATTTAGCCCCAGATAAGTAGGCCTCAGCGAGAATGAATGAGCCCTAGCCAGTGATGGAGAGGAACTTTTGTGTACGTTATCTACATTTTTACTACCAGAATTTATTTTACTGTTTTTAAAAGTGCCATTTTTATATGGATCATGGGCTTTTGCTCATGAAACGAATGCTGGATTTGAAGGCCCAGAGATATACACATGCTAGATAGCCCAAATCCACATTTTGTCTGAAATGGATTCAAACTGTTATTTTAAATTATATTTCAGGTCTTTGTAATAGTGTAAGGAACTTATAGCTGGCTCTGTCTTATAATATCCCAGAAAAGACTAATTGGAGATTCTCCAAACCACGTTGGTTAGTATTGCTGCCCCCCTGAACTGGTGTCTTGGGTTTGATTTAGACCAAGCCACAATCTAGAATTTTGAAATTTTACCGGTTTTCATGGATTTTCTCTACATTTAGTGGCTTATGAGGAAATTAACCATAAAGGTGCCCAAAGCAGGGGAATTAGATATAGCTCTTCAAAGATAGGTGTCAAGATAAATTTTTAAATATTCATTGGTTTTTATGTATTCAAAAGATTTTTGAAGAAACTGTGAACTCCTAAAATGTTGACTTTAGTAAAGAGAAGTTGTAAAAAGTAAATAGCAGGGCATGCTAAACACAAGGTGTAAATCATTATTTAGTACCATTAATTGTTGGATGAATACAGATGATTTTGGGGGATGGACATGATCAACCTGGTTTTAAGATTTCAGAGCACCTGATGGGACAGTAGTAAGTACACATAACATGAATTATTTCTAACCATGCACATTTCTTCCCTTTGGCTATTTTCTCTGTGTTCCTTTGTACATTAGCATTGTGTCTTGCTCATTCTCTCATCTTAAACTATTCTTTTTAATGCTCTGTCTCTGGGAAATATCCTGGTGGTAACCAATCCCTTCCCAAGAAAGACTTACTAACCTAATTAAGTATTCTTTGTTTCAGCAGAATCTAAAAAAAGACAATATTTATACAGATTTTTGAATAAATCGTCCTAGGCTTAAGGCCTAACTAATAATAAAGTAGTATGGCTTGCTCTTCCTGACCCATCAAAGACAACCAGGGTCTTGTTTCCTCTGGTGGCAAATAAACGTGGAAATAAGTAGAAGAGGCTTGATGCAATCCAATGGTTTAGGGCAAGGGTATGCTAATGGATGAATCCCACTAACCAACTTGCAGCCTAAAAACTACTAAATTATTCATATGTGAATGTGTCAAGAGGGTTGTCACCTTTTTTTTTTCAATGAATAATATGGACATCCAGCAATAAAATTCAACCAGATGGCAAAACAACATCATTAATAACATTACAATGTAAATGTCTTCATCACTAAGTGACCACCGCTCTCCAAGTTTATCAAACACAAGGCATGGTGCACAGTAACAGCAACCAAACACATTTCCAAGTATTTTTTGAGTTAAGACATGTGTTTGCTCCCATTATACCAATGAAGAAACGCATTAATATGTATTAGGCTCTGCAGTAGTTTTCAGACCATTCATGTCACATATTCCCTTAGCAGGCCAGCGCAAGGTTTCCCCTGTAAAATAATTGTTATTCTGATAAAGCTCCAGTTTGATGAAAAAGGAAAAGTAAAACTTTCCAAAGTAGTCTCCAGTTTTTCCTAAAAGGAAATGGCAGAATTTAAAAAATGCAAATGCTTTGAACCATCCATGGCCATCTTAAAAGCATCTGTTTTATCTTTGCTCATGAAATCTAAGGACTTAATATTCATTGCACAAAAGGGAATGTTTTTTATACCTGGGACACCACCAGATTGCTGGTGGAGTGTGTGTGGGTAAAGGGGAATATGACTGGGCAAGGAAGGGGGACAGCTGTGTCTGGTGCCAAAAAACAACATCATGTGGAAAGTAATGCTATTGCTATTCTTTTTTTATTGCCTACTTTTCTCTTCAGTTCAAACAAATTTAGTGTCACTAGTTAAGCACCCCCAATGATAACAATGGCTAATCTCAGACCCTGACCCAGGTACTCTTGTAAGGATCACACCGTCACCATTGAGCTTCAGGATCATGCTGCCCTAGGCACTGCTCATGCTCAATCAAGCAACATCAGAACCCAAATGCAAAGTGTTTGCTCTGTTGCATATGGGCACAACCAAGAACACCTGCAAGACCAGAAGAAAGGTGTTAATGTGGCCCTTCCTGGTGTCAGTGAAGAGAAGCACTGGCTCAGGGTCTGAGGTTAGCTAATATAATCACCGATGGTACTCCCCACCCCCACAGTTAGGCCACCTCAAGTCTTGGCTGAAAATTATTTATTATTATTAGGTCACTCCATGTTACATTTGTTTAGGTACAGAACCTTTGTGTATGCCTATTTATATCACTTGACATTAGACAGTCAATAAATAATATTTTTTTCACCAAGACCTGGGGATTGCTCTACTTTTTGTCTTCTTTTCTCCCTCTCTTTTTCTTTGTCTCTCTCTCTCACTCTCTCTCTATTTATATAATTTTTTTTAATTAAACACAGTTTATAATTTGATGGCAGCGTATCTTTCATACATTCTAAAATGCTCAATAATATATTTTACCTAAGACAAATATACAGCCAGTTAAGAGATCCAATACAAAAATGTAAAAATTTTGCACATTATTATTATTATTATTAACGTGTATTTCTGCGTATCGCTGATTTTTAATGACAAATGAGCCTGGTTTAGCCTGCCATTTGTCAACTAGTGAGTCTTAACATTGAGGGACAGATTTATCAAGGGTTGAATTAAAAAATTTAATTTTTAATTTTTTATTTTAGTGTAATTCAACTAGGAATAGTCCAAATTTTATCATGTTAATTTATCATGTACTATCCCTTTAAGAATTCAAATTCAACTATTCACATCTAAAACCTGCCAAATTGGTGTTTCAGCCTATGGGGGACCTCCTACAATCAATTTGGAGTCTTTTGGTGGACTTTTGAAAAAAAATATTTAAAAAAAAATTTGTGAAAAAACTTGAATCGAATTCAATTCAAATTCGATTTTAATTTGCAGGTCAACCCTATTCACTAAAAATTTTGATAAATTTTGATAAATTCTGATTGGTTGTTTTTTTATTCGAATTTTTAGAAACTCCCATAAACTCAAAATTTGACCCTTGATAAAACTGCCCCTAACACAGGGACTTTCAGATGCACTGATATCAGCAATAAACATTCCATAAATGAAGTATTGAAAGAATGATAAACTATAGAATCATTTAGTTTATGATGATATGAAATAATAAAGGGGGAGATGACAAGCCCCAGAGGGGTTGATAGCATTCAGCAGCTTTAAGGAGGCGAAGTGTCAAATTCAAAGGATTTTAAAGGGACAGTACTTCACATTTTTTCAATTCAAATCTAATTTTGGGTTATTTGATAGTCGAGGTAGCCCAAAATTACTTTGAAATCAGAATTTAAAATTTTATTAAAAAATTCACTTTGACACTTAGTAAATGTGCCCCTAAGTGGCAAATTCATTAAAATGTTCACATCACAAATCCGGGGCAGATTTATCAAGGTTCAAATTTCGAGGTGACAGTTTTTTTAAATTCGAAATTCGAATATAAAAAGAAGAAAGTTATAAAGAAAATCAGATTTTTTAACTTCAAGTGAATAAGCTGTATTTGATCGTTCGAATTGAATTTTGATCAAATTTGTTTCGTATTCGATCAAATTCATTTTGAAGTGTTTTTTTTAAAAAGTGTGATTTTTCAGAGTCCACCAAATGACTCCGAGCTGGTTCTAGGAGGCCCCCATAGGCTAAAACAGCAATTCGGCAGGTTTTAGATGGAAAATAGTGAAAGTTGAATTTTTAAAGAGACAGTGTATGATAAATTTCAATATATTTGTATTTTCAATTTTTTTAAAATTTGAATAGAATTTGGATTATTCCCTAGTCAAAGTACACTAAGGGGCCGATTTACAAAATTCACATGAAATGATTGAAGTTCGATCGAATACCGATCGAATACCGATCGTATGAATTTTTCATGAAATCGCATATGCAAATTTGGCCTCTTCGATCATTGAATATCAAATAGATCGAATGATCGGATATTCGATAATTCGTTCATTCGATGATCAAAGGAATCAAAATTTTAAAGTTATTCGACTGCCTATCCGATCAGACGAATTCATCGATAAATCGTATAGTGAGCAAAATGATAGCCTAAAACAATTTCATAAGCATTCGATGGTCGAATGCTTATCGAATTTCGAATTTGGTCGAGCTAATTTTGGGGAATAATAGTTAAATAGCTAAAAATAGCTAAAAATTTTATTTTTCAATTCGACCCTTGATAAATCTGCACCAAAAAATCGCATAGGAACGAATAGAACATGGGTGAGTTTTTACAAGCTCTAAACTCACATTTTGATAACTCTAGCCCTAAAACAAAGGATTTGTGATGTGAATATTTCTGATTTAAAGGTTACAGGGATCCTTATTCTGCCCACTAGGGGTTCACCAGCGCATCATGTGAAGTTTTATTCTAATATCAACAGGGCAAGCTGGAAAAGTACTGGGTTGTGTTAACTTGTGTTGAACCTGAAAGCTGAACATGTATTATTATTAAATTATGTACTTTTTGCATTGGGCCTTTCTTCATCAGCTCAGAAGTACAGCACTCCCATAGAAGAAATTATAAAATGCCTGAAATAAGTATGACCACAATGGTCATATTCTTTACAATAATTTAATAATAAGATTTTGGTTGATCTTCACTCTGGTGTTGAAGTATTAAAGATGTACAGGGTGTTCGAGGCTGCTGTAGAACTGGTATAATACTGGGATAACTATAGATTAATACTGGGCATGCTCAACTGCTGATCGGTAGACACTGTGCATGTTTTAAGATGTACCCAAAGGGGAGCAGACAAGATCAGTCTTACAAAATTGAAGGTAAATATCTCCAAGCTTAGTATGACTACAATGGTCATATCTTTCACATCTTGGCTGACCTTCATTCTGATGATAACTTACAGTGTGTGCTAGGCTGCTGTATATTAATACTACGCTCACTCAAGTTACAAGTACTCCTGCACTTAAAGACTGCAATGCATTAGTTGAATTTGTACAATGATCTAGGTTTCCCTCTTACATATCAATGGCCAGAGTATGTAGGCAAAATCAAACAAACTGTCTTGACCAGAAAATCTTTTACGAGGCCTTCAAAGAACCCTGAAACGTAATTCCTCCTTGAATTTGCATATGGTTACAAGAGAATATTGGCTGCTTTGATATTGATACTTTGATACCTGAACAGCTTTGAGAGGCTAAATCCCTAAGCAGCTGTTTGAGGGAACCTAGAGGCTGCAAAATGCAGCACCTGCAGGTTGTTGGTAGAGAAAAGATTATATATTCCAAACAAAATGTGTACCAGCAATGCTTCAGAAATGTACTGTATGTAGAGATATTGAATATATTGTGTAAAGTTTCTACAGGTATGGAACCTATTATCCAGAATGCTCAGGACATGAGGTTTTCAAGATATTTTCATAATTTGGATCTCCGTACATTAAAGTCTGATTGAATTATAACATTAATGCCCAATAGGATTGTTTTGCCTCTAATAATGATTAATTATATCTTAGTTTGGGTCAAGTACAAGCTACTGTTTTATTATTAAAGATGATAAGGAAATCAATAAAAAAAAAATCTTAATTATTTAACTAAAATGGAATCTATGGGAAATGGCCTTCCCGTAATTCAAAGCTTTCTGGTTTATGGAATTCTGGATAACACATCCCCTGTATTTCCTTTTGTATAGGATTGGTTTTACCTATTGAATATATTTATATAATAATTAGAGTTGTGGTTAAATATGGCAAACAAATAAGACTCAGGAGCCATCCACTTTCACAGCATTCCATACAGAGGCAGATTTATCAAGGGTTGAATTGAAAATTCGAATTTCGAGTTTATGTATTTTGAAAATGTATAACGTACTGTCCATTTATGAATTCAAATTCGACTATTCACCATTTAAAACCTGCCAAATATTTTAGCCTATGGGGGACCTCCTACAATCAATCTGGAGTTGTTTAGTGGACTTTTGAAAAAAACATTTGTGAAAAAACTTGAATTCGATCAAATACAATTCCAGTTTGCAGGTCGATCCTATTCACCTGAATTAAAAAATGTTGGTATTTTTTTTTAATTTTTACTTTAGGGTAGTTAATGGGAGTTTTTAGAAACTCCCATAAACTCAAAATTCGACCCTTGATAAATCTGCCCCTAAGTTTTTTGAATACATTTGAAATTCATAAAAAATTGTGTAATATAACTTAAATTCAGCAACATTTTAGGAACTCTGAATCCCACCGAGCATTGCATATGGAATATCGTGCCAGCATAGCATACGGCAATGTATTTAATGGTAAAGATTAAGGAACCACACAGGATTCATTTCACTGAAACATTTTCTTCAGAATTCTAATAATTATCATATTGCTGTTTTTTTTTCCACTGAAATATTTCCCAACACTTTTCTATAATGGTTCTTCAACACACTCTTTCATAATGTTTGTTTTTCCTTTGTTTCACAAGGGAAACCTTTAAAACAACAGCTTTACAAACAAGACTAACCTTATGTATAGTATACAGGAATACAATTTAAATCAACCATCAAAATTGGGAAAATGAAAACCCACAGCACTATATAATATGTTTAGGATGATTTTGCAGCTTTTAGAAAACTTCTTATCTGTGGTATATAATTAACGGATTTTGCAGCCTAAAAGGAAAGGAACTTTTTATTTATACAGAGCTGCTGATATGTTTTGATGCTCATACAAACAGGAAGTAGAACATGACTTTACTTTCAGTTTTTGTTTTTTCACTGTTTATTGCAAAAATAACAAAAACCAAGGAGGGTCCTCTCTTAATTTGCTAAATAGAGATATCACAGAACCTGTTTAGTAAATCAGGTGCAAATTGTGTTCATGTGTCTTCAAAATGTTTTTTTTTCCAAATTAAACAAGCAGGATTTTAACAAAAGGTCAAAGCTGTACAATGAGGCACACCAATACAACTTGTTTTGGCTGAATACCTGAAAGAAAAATGAAATATAAATTTTAATCTTTAATCGGTGCTGCCCCCTGAACTGTTCCTCATGTTCAAATGAATTAAAACCAAATCAAGCAACCTAGCTACTGAGCAATGCTTCAGGTTCATGAAGCTACCCTAGATTTTGGCCAAAGAAAACTTTTTTTTCTTCAAAACAAGCATGGTAACAATGGTTATTGTTTTCAAAACATCTGGCATAACACATGAGAAAAAATGCCTGTTGACTCCAGTACATTTGGTGCAAGAAGAAGCATTTGAAGCATTTGAAACTAGAGAAAATATGGAAAGACATGGTCATTGTCTCCAAAGCATTTGTTCATAAATAATTCTATGGTTTTGCAAATTTCTCGGTGAAACAAAATAGGGAAGTTTTACTAATCAATAGTGAACACTGAAGCCCCTAAAAAACAACATGTAGGAATTACCACCCACTCAAAGCCAAGTGCAAAATAATGGTTTGAATCAGGGTTTACTGTACCATGCTGCTTTTTCCCTATTTTCTATTGGCCAGGGTAGTGTCAAGATCTTTGGTTGTCCCCCTCAGAACATTAACCACCTTTCTGACCTTATAAAATCCCCCCAAAAAAATCACACACAAAGTCCAGGAATAATTTGGAAGGCCCACGGCTTTATTTTACAAAACAATCATTATCAAAACATGATATACAGTATATAGAAATTGTTAACCAGAACCCTGGGAATGCTTGCCGACTCCACAGTGTAACGGTTGGCACCCTAAACCCAGAACTGATGCGAAGCACTGCTCGTGCTTCTGCCTCTCACAGCCGCCTTTAACCTCGGGAGGAGCCCTCGGCTAATCAGATGCCGCCAGGTCTTCTAAAGAGAGTTGCTAGGCCTTGCACCTCTCTTTTGAAGACCTGGTGGCATCCGTGACCAGGGTGCTTGGCATCTCAGCCACCCCACTGAACCACCAGGGTGAGTTATTTTTATTACACACAGGAGTCACCTGCCATGTCAGACAACAGACACAGCCATGTTCTGATGGGCAAGTGGAAGCAGGCAAGTCTCACTCTGCACCACTGCCTCCTGGGATCACTACTAAGGGAGGTGCTGAAATTTATCATGGGGCACATGAGCACCATCCAACCTGGTAAGCATTCTCTCCTTTACCCATACCCTAGATGTGAAAACCACATAACCCCTTGTACCAATATGGGTGGGTGGACTGGATGTTCTACCCTGTGTTGCTGAAGCCAGAAAAGGAAGAACAACTTCCTGTGATCCCTTCTTGTAGTCTTTCTCCATCCACCCCTTACCCCCACCTTCCTTTACCTCAAACACAACCCAGTCACTGTCCTACCTTCCTTCCCAACCCGGTTCAAGCTCCCCCTTGCTTAACCTGCTAGTTTCTGGGGAGCTCCAATCTGGTGCAACTGACAAATTAAAACAAACGAGGGGAGCACCAAAAAGACCCTCCACCTTTAAATAAAAAAAAGGATTGTTTGTCCATATTGTGCAATATATGTAAGTTGGCCAACTATGTCAAAGTCATCCCTGGTCTGGCCAATTCTTCACTAATGTTCATCTAATTCATTAAGAATTCTATTATTTCATTATACATTTAACACATGGACTAAGTTTTAACTGCAAATCACTTGGTTTCAAGGATGAAACTCCACGACATGTTTGCTCTCCATGGAGCGATTGGGAAATTGACACATGGACATTACTGAATGTCATTTTTAAGGGAGCAAATTGTTGTGCCTGTTCTATATTAATGATGGCATGGCAAAAATGCCTATAGTAAACAAAATAATTGTGTTGGGTGCCCTTACTCAGTAACAGTATTTATGTGAGCCCCCCCTCGCATGTACGCAAGTTCTTTTTTAGGATTAAAAAAAGAGTCTATTACTAAGCATGTAATCCCTCAGCCTGTGCTTGCTTGTAATGTTTATGTTTTTGTTTCAGAGCTTTAGTTTCTTTAAATTCATTTTCAACCAGGCAAAACATGTATTAAATTGATGAGAGATTCCTGGTGTCAGTGAGTGCATATCTCTGATGTTCTGATATCTTCATACGAGCGTAGGCTACAGCAATGTGCCAAACTGACAGCACTAGAATCTGATGTTTCCCATTAATCACAAGAACAGGTGCAACCCAGGCTGGAGTTGTAAACTCTTTCTCACGGATCATGCTGTACTGCAAATGTATCGGCGTTCTGAAGGCATTTCCTGGAAAAGACAGTGCAATACAGCTGTTGGTGGATTTAATGGCCATGGCTTTTAGTTAGGAATTCCTACTGCAATCTTTACTGAACAGTCTGTATGTCTCTTCTACCATCCTACTGTTTTTCAATTCTGACAGCTTAATTTATACGACGCTTTCTAAAAAACCTACTGTAAAACTTGTGCCATTGCCAGGTGCTGTCAAAAAGAATTTACTCGCCCCCATATGCAGTAGAGCAAGAAATAGCCTGGATCCAACCTGCTCTGAGAAGACTGCCAGCAAATGATCACATACAAACCCATATATATATATATATATATATATATATATATATATATATATATATATATATATATATGTGTGTATGTGTGTGTGTGTGTTCATATTTCTTCCTCGAGGATGTCATTTTATTTTATAGGGGAGAGGAAGGGGAAGGAGGTGAAGGAAGGAGAGGGAACGAGGAAGGGGAGAGGTAGAGAGGGCAGCAAACATGGACGAATTTAGGCAGAAGACACTTAGGGGCCAATTTACTAAGGGTCGAACTTGAGAGTCGAATTTGACCATGGGCATAGTTGGGAATTGTTGGGGAATGAAAATGCTTTGAAATCGAATTTGGAGGAGTTTACCACTAATGAATTGGTCGAACGATTAAATAGCAAAAAATTGGTCGAACGATAAAATCGTTCGAATCGAACGATTTGAAGGATTTTATCCATTCGATCTAAATTTTTTATTCAATCAAAAATAATGAAACCCAATTCGGTAGCTTTGATCTGGTGACATAGGCAGTCGAATAAAAAGGGGAAGTAATTTGACTGTCGAATAGTCGAATATTCTAATAGATTTTTATTCGAATCATTTGATTCGATCGAATTTTCTAAATTCACTAGTCGAAGTGGTCTTCAAAAACATTCGAATAATTCAAATCATTCATGTGAATTTAGTAAATCTACCCCTTAATAAGTACCTGTCAAGCACCTTCTTATCATTGCACACTAGACAGGTGCCTCTTCTACCTACCTCTGGTTCAGGCGCTGGGTACAGAATTTTTAATTGATTATATGTAGAAAGTTTCTTATTGCAGTATGATGCAGCTTATATACAATCCATTGTGCAATACTTCACCTTGAATCATCTTGAAGTTTAATTATACCAAAAGATACATTATTGTTATACAAAATCCTCTATTGTGGAAACATTAATTAAACAGTGGTTCATAAGAAGTCAGGAATGAATTTTATGATCAAATAATATATAAATATCTGAAGGCTTGATGTACAGCAGGTATTTCAATGCAGGTATGAGTTGATTGCCAAGTAATGCTTGTTCGATCATGGATACACATGGGGATAAATGGACCTGCTGTTCTACACAGGTCCAGTCAAACAGACCTGTGTCCAACCTGGACCCTCTGACTGTAACCAATCCATGCCCCCCAACCAATATGTCCCCATACCCAGATCCAACCTAGAGTAAACCTACCTTCTAACCCAGGACCTGGAAGTGATGTTAATGTAGACTGGAAGTGACATCAGTTTGGCGCAGCATCTGCAAGGCAAGGAAAGGAAATTGTTGAAACAACAGGGAAGGAATCAGTCCTGCACTTTAGCCAGGTACTGTCAGGGCCCAAAGGCGTAGTTTGTAGTGTGGACCAAGGAGGAAGTGCACAGTTCGTAGTATCAAAGGGGTTAAGGCAAAAGAGTAGTCAAATCCAGGCAAAGGGTCAGTTCAGGCAGCAAAGTTTTGAGGTCAAGTTTCAGGCAAAAGGTCAATCAGCAAGAGTTCAATCCAAGACGCACCCAGGAACACAAGAAGTAGAACCTATAATAGGGCAATGATCCAGAGTCCAAAGCACCTTTAAATAGGCTTAATTTGGCGCCAAAACAAACGCCAGCATGGTGGCGTCAGAATGCACGCCTGTTCGTGCGCGCCGACGTTTTGACACGCGTCCATTGGAATGCGCGCACCCATAGGAACACGCGCGCCCATTGGGACGCTCACCTGCGCATTCGCGTCTGCGAATCTGCGCCTGCGCCCGACCTGGCACGGTTGAACACCGGCAGGAATCCTCACAGGTACCCAGGCAAGTTATCCGTGGACTGTCCACAAAGCCAGGGAATCGGGGACTTTCTGACCAAACCCTAGGTACCCAACCCAGTGCAGGGCTCTCCCTGCTGTGGCTTAGTGGCTTATACTTGTTTCAACCATCCCTAATCCCCAATAAAGTACACCACAATATCTTGGGTGTACAGCTGTGTCTGTCCCCACTATTTCATCAAAGATTCCATCCCCTCTAGGATGAGCACAAGAACCCAGTCAAACACATCAAGTTGTAACAACAGATGAAAAATAAAACACAAAGATCATTACATATTTAATACATTATTGTTATAACTCATTAACAATCAAGTGCAGGACAATTGGGGGAAGTTTTGAAAAAACCCCAGGCCCTTCCACTTAAATAAACATGTCCCTAAAAGGCTGAAACTAAAGAAACTATTCCCAGCAGTACCAAGTGTCATTGCCCCTGCTGCCATGCCACCCCATCCTTATGCTAGGTCAGAGAGGTAAATGCATTTAAAACTAGGGAGTATTCTCTTGGGTTATTTTATTTTTTTACTAACACATAAAAATATTTTGTGGTTCTTTAAAAGAATCCACTCAAACAAAGAAAAACATTGTTGGTGGAAACACTAAATGAACTATGGTAACCTGATGTTTCACAGCTGTTTCACAAGCAAAGCATTTCGAGTGTCTGTTCTGTTGATGTTTCACAACGTAAAACCTCCAAATCATAGGACAGACATTCATAATAATGCAGAAGAAAAACAAACTTAAGATTCCAGCAAGATAAGCAAGCACAATGGCTACCAAAATCATGGTGATAAATGTATCTCTGGCTATGAAATCAGGTCATTTGGGATCTCAGTTTTGTTGGCATAAATCCCTCAACAAACTGTGTTCTCATTGCTTTTTGTAATCAATATGATCCTATGAGGTTTAATGGAAATTTACATTGCACATCTCAGGCACCTGCTACTGCTCAGGAACACAAGGAGAATCCACTGGGCCAATCTCTGCAGCTTAACCTTAAATTCACCAAGTCATGAGACAGTGCTGTCCCTTTTGCATTGTCTACCCTGTCAGAAAAATAATATTATGCTTCAAAAAGACATCTACATTGTACATACTGACCTACTGAACTAAGAACTGGCAGCTCTCATTTTGGCTGTACTCTCCTTGTACCAAGCAAACATGGACAGTAAAATCTCAGTGTGGTTTTGTCGACATACTGTAGGCTTGGTTTTAAAAAAACAACTTTATTTAATTGTTTCATAATGAAACAATAAAATATTATTTTATAGTTCAATTAATTTATGAACAACCATATATTTATAGTTTGGAGAAACTGTCAGACAAGGAGATGGTTGTTAAGATATGCAATATGCCTTTAAAAGATTCCTTATATTATATTTTAAAAAAAACATTGGCATATGGCAGGACCTATTTGTTATCTAAGTATAGCTGAATTGTACAGTATTTTTTTTTATGATTTGGCCAGCCATTGGACAATGATGGGGAATTGATGAAGATCAATCATGCATGAAACACATGGGTTGAGGAACCATGGACAACCATGGTACCCCAGCATTAATCCATAGCACCAATAAGATGTTTGCTTTTAAACAGGTGACCAGTAAATCCTACCTGTTGATTTGTTGCTATGGTTTAATGCTCCTGGTCAAACTTTGTACCTTTTATTACATAACACCCAGTTCATAGTATGCAAACACTGAAAATCCAACACATGGCGTGGAGTAGTACAGAGGAGCTCTGATTTTAGTACCTGCTTTGAGTGGAGTTATTGTGAGCCTTTCATCTGCAAGTGCCTCTACTTGCAAGTGTCACGAAACCTTTCCAGGAGCTCCGGGCGGCGCGTCCATTCTCGGTGGTGGCGCTTCCAAGATGGCGGCATGCATAGTCGCCATGGGGTTTGCGGCACCGGTCGCGACATCATCGCACCATGCCAGGTGCGTTGCAGCACCAAATTCAAAATATAAGGACGCTGAGGACGTGGGCTTGATGCCCAAGTATAGGTCATCGTGTTTGGTGTTCCTGGGTGTTTCATTATTCCTGCCTGTTCCTGTTATTGATCCCTAGCCTGTTTCCTGATATTGATTCTGTGCTGCCTGCCTTATTGAACCTTTGCCTGAACTTTGACCATTCTTTGAACATCCCTATTGTACTGTGCCTTGGACTCTCTGGAATGGGCTTCCTCCTTGATCCTGACTACCTCCTTGTGGGAGCTGCTGTCTTCTATCCACATGGATGTCCATGGGCTGACCATAATCATGCCCTGTAAATTGCAAGCTCGAATGGAGTGTTATACTGTATGCTCACATATGGGAGGGCAGAAGAACTGTGATAGCACTTGGTGATGCAAGAAAGGCAAGGTGCAATGGCAAAGAACATGGGAATTTGTTGAACTTGGGGAAATTTTGTCCTAAATAAATGAACCCTAATACATTTTCCAAGAAGAAATACAGTTGCTAAAACAGTTGTTAATTCATGGATGACAGAAAAGTTGTGGAGCAATATTTGTTCTGAATTTAAGAAAGGCAAAGAATGTAATAGAATTTACTGAACCAGTTACCCTTTCTTGCCTTCTTAGGTACATTTTATTATTAACGTAAGAGGCAAAGACACAATGTTCTGTCTTTGAAAACATGACTCAAGGAACTAAATTCACAACACTCCACTTTGCCAGACGAAGGGCATCTGTAGAGTTATACGCACACCACTACACACCAAACAGGGTTCTACTTTGTTAAAATGCTTATGCTTTTCACATAAGTTGCATGAAATAAGAAGCAGCTTCACGGAAGCATGTCAAACGCCTACTGGCATCTATGTTTGGAAAACTAGTCTCCAGCTTTTGAAATGATCCATGTGTGAAACCAATGTGTCTACTGGATGGTAATGTCATCAGCCAGTGACTCAGAGTGAAATCATCACAAGATCAGCCTTACAGCTGGAAGTTTAGCTTTCTCTGAAGTTTGCTTTGCAGAAAAACAAAAATAAATTAGTTTTGTTACTTGTTCTTTTTGCTGTACATTCCTGCCCTTCACTTTTTAGTTCTTAGAAATTACTTAAAATACATTTTCCAAAATATCCTTTGCAAATGAAGACACTAGAAGTTGAAACCAGGACTGTTTTTCAGAAATTAAACTGAAAACAAAAAGAAGAAATCACCGGCTGATTAATGTACGGTATGAAATGGAGCAAGGGGGTGCATGGAATTCAAGATGCAACATATTGTTTTTATGACCTGCCTTAGCTTCTTATATCACACCACAAACTATTATATATATAGTAATATATATTATATATATAGTAATCATATAGTGATGGGTGACAATTTTGATGCCTTTGACTATTTTGACGCCTGCAACAATTTGATGTGTGCCTATTTTGTCCAATTGCATCAGTCAATGGGCATCAGAATAATTTAAAATACTTCAGAATAGTAGTGGGTGTCAAAATAGTCAAAAGCAACATATTTTTGGCTGCAGTTTTGCAACTTTATTTGCAAAAACACGGGAAATTTGCGGCAAATTTGCACCAGGTGAATTCATAAACAAAGAAACACCTACAAAACTTGTGCAACTTTTTTGCTCGAATGCTAGCTTATTTAAGAAAAAAATGCGACAAAATATTCCCGCATGTGAAAAAAAAGTTTAATGCCAGTGAGAATGTCATTGTCCCATTCATTTTCAATGAGGCTGAAAATCTTGAATGTTTTAATGGGAAAATAAATAAAGTTTTCAGAGAACATTCCCGTTTATTCCTATACAACCTCACCAGTTTTTACTTAATTTTTACAGTGTTTTTTCACTGCATTTTTTCTCGAATCAACAAATTATATTTTTTAAAAATCGACCTCTAAAGAAGAAATAGAGAACATTGGGCATATTATATTCAGGTAAAGGAAGTTCCACATCGATAAAAGCGGTTACATGCAATGGGACAAGCTCTTCCAGTTTGTTTTATTTTTGTCAAATATAATCAAAAACAAGATGATTGCCAAACAGAAGCATATCTCCTCATGATCACCATCTGTGCAGTTCTTGATAGAGTATATTTATGTCCACATTATTGGTTCAAAATCCAACCTTTTCAAATAATAAGTTTTTCATTGTTTCAAAATGGGAATTGTCATTAGTTTTTAAAGTGTTTTAAAAATGCATCTTCTGCTAGAGTCTATGAAAATGATTTCAACAGATATGTATTTGCAGAGCATTCAATAGGGAGTATTTGTCAACAGTGGGCAGTAACCCATAGCAACCAATAAGTGATTGGCTTTTTCCAGCCGCCTGCAACTAGAACAATGAATGATCCTTGGCAATCCTATCACAGTAACCCCCACAGAATCACACCCATGTGAGTTTCAGATGTCACCTCTCTGAAGAGTTACAATTGCCATTGAGGTTGGATTAGTGGAAGAGTTTTTATACCAAGGACTTCCCATACCAGTTGAACTGAAGAAGCTGCTAGGATGAGTAGTGAAATGTCTTCAATGATTACTCGGCAAATCCAGTTGTTCAAAAAAATTATCAGTTTGAATGGTTAACTTGGGTTACTACCCCAGCAAATTTTCCAAGTGTTTCATACTTTTCTTTGCACTTAATATTAATGTAAATATGTAAGAGCCTTTGCTTTCATTTGCCCTTACAAGATCAAGGTCTGTTTGTCAACAGGTTTCCAGTAATCTCAGCTACCATTGAAACCTGAGAAAAAATGTCAGGGCATAGGATCAAATAACTAGACAGAGCTTTCCACATTCACATTCATCTTATATTCCACAGATACATTCAGGCACAGGACCGACCCTTGTAAATTGACAGCTAAGATAGAGTTTAAAAACAAGCTCAGTCTGAATGGAGAAACCATATTGAGAAATTCATAAAGTGCTTGTTTGGCAACAGGCAAGTACACATGTAAATGTCTGCATAACCTGTGTAGAAAATGGGGGTCATTTATCAACATTGGGCAAGTTGGTCCATTGGCAGTAATCCATGAAAACCATCAAATTGATGCATTTATTGTTTGGCTTTTTAAAGCCACTTGCAGCTGGCTTTCAAAAGTTATTCACGATTGGTTACTGCAGGCAAGTTTGCGCAGTGTTGATAAATGAGCCCCAAAGTGCCTAAGAATCTGGTGTTATTTAAGGAAACTAGGGTTCATTTACTTAAGGGGATAGTTGCAAAATGCTGAAAAAGATCCATGATTCTTGACTACAAATCACCTTGACCAAACATTGTGGTTACTGAGAAATTACTGGTGGGCCCTTTCCTCTTTTCCAGAGCACAGAGGATTCATCATTACTTAACTTTTTCAGTTTTTCCAAATTGAAGTCATTTAAGAAATAAAGGATATATTTGTCATAGGATCAGGGAAAAAACAGATGCCAGATTTGTTGCCACAGAAAGCAGGAGAAGCCAGGGATTCTTTTAATTATATAGGATTGGCAGGAGGATTTTCTTGTGAAAAGTAGGAACATATTTCTGAATACAGAAATGAGAGGATGCAACTGCCAGAGGTTGGGTGGAAATCAGACAGCAGATTTTGGCAAGAGGTTTTCTTCCCCCGTGTGGCCCTAGCCTTAGAGACCTGTGCAGCATGGTCAACCATTAACATTGCATATGCCTGACAATGGGATTACTGTTAATTTGTCTACTTCCATCATGAATATACAGTAAGTACATTTGTACAAATAAGTTCCTCCTTTCCCCCACTTGTTACCTTTGTCTGACTTACAGATACGGAGGAGCTATCATAAAGGGAGCTTTAACTGAAAAAGATTTGTCCCTTCACACAATTGTGTTGAAGGACCTAAGCAGTAGCATCAAAGTTAAAATGAAAGTGCTTTCAATCAAAACAGAATCCATTTCACAAGCTCTACTTCTTGGGCTCACACTGAGAACACATTGAGAACAGGTGTATATTGCCCCTGTAACAAAACAAAAGTGACCTTGGTTCATTGGGATTTAGCTTTGAACATCTGTTGCATCTCACAGGGCTGGTGCATTGGAGTGACATTATTTACCTCTTAATATGACAGTTTTCTCTTGTGAAACGCTGGAAACATATTCAGTTTCCCCAGCATGCTTTTCTTCCATTCCTTGTTTAGGAAATCAAGTTTCAGGGCTGGAGTGGAAAATACATTATACTCTCAAAAGGACACTGGTGGCAGGATATCATTCATAATAACTGGTTTCAACACTTCTCCTATTTCAACGGGTTCTCATAATTAAGGCTTTATCACAAAACCTATTGTAATTGAATTAGTTCACTGTGAAATATTGATTGACTGACAAAAGGCTTTCATTCCTTGGGAAATATTGTATTAGAAAGTGCCAAATTTGGATGTATTACAGGCTCAGTTAGTTACTCCTATGGTTTGTTCTCACATTCAAAGACATTTTCCCAAATGAATTGCATAAATAATAATATATGTAATTTAATATTTGAATTATATATTTTTTAAGACTTTGTACAACATGAACATGTATTCTGCTGGGCAAATATGCATTAAACAAGCACCAAGGTCCACCACAATTCTTTCCTTTCTGTCAATAATTGCAAGTATTGCCATCAAACTTATGATTTTTAACCACTGGGAATTTGTAGGTGATTATCTGCCAATTGTAATTTGTAATCTGTAATAGGAAATTACTTTGCAGACTTGAAAAAGTCTTAATGATCAAAGCACCGAGGGCTCAGTCAGTTGTGGTCACACAAAAATTAAGGGATTCTTCTTTTGTAATCCAAGAATCTGTGATAAGATTCATGGCATTGGTGCTGATATGCCACATGTCCACTAGGGAGTTCCCAGGGATTATCTTTAAAGCCTATTGATGCTAATGTTCTAGTTTGTTGATTCAATTCCACTCTGGTCATCCTGCCCATGGTAGGTGCTCCCTTACTTTTCTGAATTATGCATTAACCCTTACCTGCCCAGACCTGTTACTTGAGCTTTGTCTTGTGGTGGGCCTTGAACTTTCTCCTTGCCTTGCTTTGTCATGCTGTAATTTAAATTCCTACATATCTTAGTCCTTCCTGTTTTGTTGAATAAATCTCATTTCCGTTTGCCAAATTCGTACCTGCCTGCCTGCCTATTTCCCTGCCTGTCTCCGTCTAGGTCTCTACTCCAGTTATACAGTTAGACTCCTAAGACCCTACTGAAGCCTTCTGTCACGAACGGCACCCAATACCAGAACTGTTGCTAAGCACCTTGGTCACAGCTCGGCTTCACCAGTTAAGTGACCGCCTTTGTCCTCGGAAGGAGCCCTCAGCTTACTCAGATTCCACCTGGACTTATCGAGAGGTGCAAAGCTAAGAGTTCAGGCTAGCACAGGGGCACAATAGTCTCACCAAGGATACTGGGTTGAAGAATACAACCAAGTGGAACAGGCGGGCCGGACCAGCACAAGTGGAGTAGAATAGTCAGACAGGGCAGGATCAGGATTAGAGAGCGTAAAATTGTCAGAGGACAGGCAGAGGTCAGGATTGGAGATATCAGAATAAACGGACAGGCCAAGGTCAGGATTGGAGAATAACAGAATAGTCAGACAAAGCAAGGGTCAAAAACCAGTAGTAGTAGGTAGGAAACAAACAGTAATCACACCCAGGAACTATCAAATAGAACTTAACAACGGGCAAGGATCTGTAGACTAAATTCCCTTATATATGATTTAAATTTGGCGCCACTGCGCGCTGTCATCGAGTCAGTACGCCTGTGCCTTTAAGAGTCACGGACGTGCGCACGCGAGCACCATAGAAGCCGGCACAAAGGATGAAGGGGCAGCGCAGTGGGCGTCCACACCAAAGGAGCGGCTGTGGACCAGGACTGGACTGAGAATTGAAATAGGCCCTGGCATTTCAGGTACACAAGAGGCCCATCAGCCCACATAGAGGCCCAAACAGCCCCCACCAGCCCACTAAACACTGACTTTCTATGGGACCTTATAGCAGCCCCTCTGGAATTTGCCCTAACCCACAAATGGCCAGTCCAGGCCTGCTGTGGACCCCGCTGCCCACTAGACCGCCAGGGTAAGAGATTGTTACACCTTCTAGTGCTCATGTCTATTTTATTTGGCCATTGGTCATGGCAATTTTCTATTTCTCTCTATCTGGCTGGGCACTAACTTCATTATTCCCTCCCCTAGTCCACCTGTAGTGTTATATTATCATGACAGGAAATCAGGAATCATGAGGTCCAGTGAGGCATAGCCTGCATTAGACTGGGGTATCAACAAAAAAAAGGATCAGTAATGGAAAACTTGTAGCCATATCACAGAAGAGCCCAGTTCACTTGCTCATTGTCTGTACTGAGAATGCTAAAATGTTTTCAGGACTCTTGAGAATTCTTGAGAAAGTGCAGTGATAAAAATATTTCTAATTGAACAAAATGACGGGTCTATTAGTTTAAATTGTTTTTGACATTTTTAAGATACCAAAAATGTCAACATTGATAAATAGAATTATATATATAGCAATATATGTCTTTATGCTGATGATTTCCATTCTGGAAGGTATCTCAATTGGACAGTTTTTCCCTTCTTAGGAGCATCTGTTCCACTTGGAACCACTGGAGTGAGATTACAGTTTTAGAGATATAAGGAATGCCTGAGAGAGCAGATTGACATTGTTAAAAAAAAGTCTTAAGACTTGTCATATTGTAAGAAATATGGGGATCTCTAGACAGCTCCCTACAAAGTCTCACTTTTAAAAGGGTCTTCTGGATCAATAGTATCCCCAGTATGTTCACTAGTACTATGATAAAAATAATGCTGATGGATCATTTTTGTTGAAGGAAAAAAAAAAAAGATCATACAACATTTGTTATATAAGATTTAAAGAATGCAAATTATGACTAAAAATATTCCATATGTGATATTGTAGAATTGTAGAATGTTACATGTAGTATCTATAGAAATATGTCAAATCATCTTGTCTTGCTGTATTGTTTTCCTTCAAGATGTTTCACCAGTCATCCTACTGGAATTCTTAAGATTGGATTGGAGCTTTGATGTGTTATTAGACCTTCCAGGGAAAGGTGCCAAAACAGCATTGTACAGAGGCAGCCACTTGGATTTGTGTGTTAAATGCATCATGACTCAGGGCTAATTGAAAAAACTGTGTTATCTAAAGTCATCTTAACTCATTTAATCTTTTCATTAGCATACCAAAGCACCATTGTTCACAATGATGAACACTTTAATTAGATGGGATGCTGTGACACAATTTTCTGTGTTAAATGAGACAAGTGTGAAGTCCGAGTTAAATTATTCTGTGTCAAACATACAATCCAAAGTGGCTTCATCTGTATGTGATAGACAATAGATGTTGCACACACACAACCCCCCCCCCCCACCCCGCTGGTTTTTCAGTTTGTACATATTGTAAATGGCTTCTTTAACACCTTTTTGCAACCAGTTACTCTCCCAGTCTAGAATCTGGACTTGGCAGTCTTCAGACATGTGCCCTTTTTCTTTTGTAGGTACACGGTCCTGACCAGAGGAGCTGGATCTTCTGTGCTGCACCATACACTGGTGTAACTGTATGGTTTCTCCCACATACAAATCAGAAAATTCCTCACTGCATTTCATACACAACATTGCTCTTCTTGTTCTTTGCGGTTGGGTCTTTTAGGTGAACTAGTTGCTGCCTCATTGTATTGCTCCAATCTTGCAAATAAATTCAACATCTAATTTAATGACATCATTGTGGATTATGATAAACAGATTATGTGGATTGGAGCAACATTCCAGAGGACATATTCTAGAAGTAAGATCCTATTTACAAGTTATTCTGAAATGAGTAAGCCAGTTGGATAACTGGTGAAATGTCTTCAAGGGAAAAAAACACAGCAAGTCCAGTTGTTTTGGCTTGTTTCTATAGATATACCATGACCTGGATGAATGAGAATCTTCACATGTTACTTGTAGTCTATCTGGGCACGTATATCTGTGGGACTTCATTTGTGAGCAACAGTGATGGCGCGAACTGCCGCAAAAAAGTTCGCGGACGCGTTCGCGAACTTGCGACAAACGCGCGAACGGTTCGCGAACGTCGCAAACCCCATAGACTTCAATGGGAAGGCGAACTTTAAAAGCTAAAAAAGACATTTCTGGCCAGAAAAATGATTTCAAAGTTGTTTAAAGGGTGCAACGACCTGGACAGTGGCATGCCAGAGGGGGATCAAGGGAAAAGAAAAATCCATTATTTTCTTATGTCAAAAGTGTTACAAAGTATCTTACCGGCACCTGTTAGCTGTTCTGGACTCTCTGCCAAAAGCCAAGTTCAAATCTTTGCTTCTTTTTCTGGCTGTTCAGTGAGGGTCTTTCCAGTGAAAGAGGGTCCTCCAAAAAGAGGGTCTTTCCAGTACAAATGAGGGACAGAGGGTTGAGCTCGCAAAAGAGGGACTGTCCCTCCAAAAAAGGGACAGCTGGGAGGTATGCACATTTTTTTTGGTCCAGGGGGTGTGTGGGGGTGGTCCAGGGAGATCTTCCTGATTGGCTGCCATGTATCTGCTGGTCTGGGGTGAGAGGGCAAAAAAAATGCGGCAAAAAAAATGCGCCAAATTGACGCGAACCCAAAAACAGTTCACGCCATCCCTAGTGAGCAATGCCAAAGCCAGTTTCTAAAATAATTATGGTACATATGAATGGATTATTTAAGGATGGTGAATATCAACACTAAAAAAGTACATCCTAGAAAAACATGAAGGTTCTATGTGTACAACAAGTCATATTGTCACCTAATATACAAATACTGACAGGTAGTGTAGGACTCTTGTGAGATGGGTAGTCTACTGTTTTGGTTGAACACTGTAAATGCGAATTATTTATTTTCATTTTATTTTACACCTATGCAGATGTGAGGGTATCAACAGCATTGCATCAACATGCATTGGTGGTGAGACCTTTGGGCAAAGCTCTAGAACAGGGGTCTCCAACCTGTTTTATCCATGAGCCTCATTCAAGTGTAAAATAATGTTGGAGAACAACACACACAAGAAAAAAAAGTCCCTGGGGCTTCTAAATAATGGCTGTGATAGGGTATTAGTAGCTCCTATGTGGACTTGCAGCCAACAGAAGTTATGTTTAGCAGTAAATGTGGTTTTTATGCAACTAAACCTTGCCTTTAAGCAAGGAATTAAAAAATTAGCACCTGCTTGGAGGACCCCGGGAGCAATATTGTTGCGCACAAGCCTCTGGTTGGGGATCACTGCTCTTTCAAATGTAAGGGATGAATACATATTTTTTCAGCGATGCAGTTCCTACATAGCTGTAACATCCATGTGAGCTACGTTTGAGCATATATAAGACCAGAAAAGTAAGTTTAAAGACAAAAAGTCTTTGCTCTGAACTTGTTCAGTGAGCTATTTATTCCTGTTACTTTCATGTTCAAAGGTCAGATTAGATTATGGATCCCCAACCTATTTTGTACCTTTGAGCAACATTCAAATATAAAAAAAAGTTGAAGAACAACACATGCATGAAAAAAATTAATCGGGGTACCAAATATGAGCTGTGATTGACTATTGGAACCAATATCTTGACTTACAGGAGGCTCTATTAAATCTGTTTTTTTATGCAACCAAAACTTGTATCCAAACCAGGATTTCAAAAATAAGCACCTTATTTGAGGCTTCTGAGAGCGGCATCCAAGGGGATGGTGAGCAACATGTTAGCCAAGTGCCACTGGTCTGGGAACGTTGTATTAGACTAATATGATAACGTAATTCAGAATTTTCAGAAGGCTGGGAGGCCATAAAAAAAACATTAACCCAATTTTTTGTTGGCCATAGGTGGAATCAGCAGCTTATCTGCCCTTGTATAGGCACTTGTAAAGGCCTGTTTGATAGATATTTACCCAAAATAAGCCATGTGCCGATCAACAGGTTTTAAAAATAAGGTTGGTTAAGGACTGCATCAATGAGCCAATCTCAAAGTGGGTATATCGGGGAAAGGTCTACATAATTGGCAACCTCACCAAACAAGCAAATCTTTCAGTGTATGAGCAACTATAAAACAAACATTTTCAATTGTAACCACTGATAAATAACTATTGTTTTCTTATGTAAATCCCTTACTCTAAACTTCCAGCTATACAGATAGTGAATGCTGATATAGCAATGTTCTATCAGCCTAGGAAGTCTGGCTGCTGTTCCAATGTGGTTGAATCATTATTTCCTGGAAGCCGTGGTTTCCTTCCCACACTGTGAAAGATTAATAGTACAGACAATGATCCACGTTTCTCTTGGTTCCAGTGAAAGGAGGTTATAGTTTATGTTTCAAACTACAGCACAAATAAATAAAAAATAAGGCATAGTAACAGATTTTGGAACATGCATTAAAATGACCATAGATATATCCTATCTGATTGCTGTTGTGAAGAACAAATCAATGTTTATTAATATGTTTATAATGAATATTTTAAATATACTGTATGGTGCTTCATTGAGTTGTTTTGTATGTTGTCATCAACATTTTGTGCATGGGTAAAGTAAATCAATTACAAATAAAGGTACAGGAAACCCATTTTCCAGAAAGCTGTATTATGGCTAGGCCATCTTATAAAGGGGTCAGTTTTCTAAAGTGCGGTACAAATTTGTGCACAGAATATAGACAAATTTAACGCAGAATATGTTTTCGCGAGTTTATTAACCTGCGGTAAATATAAATTTGGGAATTTTCTTGCGCAAGAATATGTGTTCGTCAGTTATCGCATCCGCTGAAAATAACGCCTGGTTTACTAAACAGCGGAATCTGTGAAAGACAAAATTAACGCCAGAATATCCGCAATGTATATAGTGGCGTTAACTTATCTTTTGGCCAGTGGGAGTTTAATTCTCATTAAATTTAAATGATACAAAGAGATAACTGGTAGGATTTCTTGTTCATATGATTCATATGATTCTATTGGCAGAAGTGTTTGTGATTGGATGGATGAAGTATGGGTTTATATGATACATACATGTTTGATTGGTGTCACTCTGTTAATGTTGTTGGATGGTATAATCATCATTTAACAATGTTTATAAGTTTTGAAGATGCAATTCTGGCCATAAATGTCAAGGGTATTGGTTACTGTGCTCTCATTTAACTTAAAGCAGAATTAACACTTAACTAAAGAAGTAGTCTGGAAATGTTGTACATGATGTTTTGTGCTTGTGTACCAGCCCGCAGCAACCACAGCCCTTTAGCAGTAAAGATCTGTGTCTCCCCAGTAGATGCCCCAGTAGCTCCCCATCTTCTTTTCTGATTCTGATTCACTGATTCACATGCTCTGTGCTGCTGTCACTTACTGAGCTTAGGGACCCACTCACAATATACAGTACATCCACTGAGCATGTGAGTGTCACAGACACTTTCCAAGATGGTGACCCCCTTTGACAAGTTTGAAGTCCTGGATCATTGCTGCTATTGACATGCTGAAACTTTTTAGCCACTTATTTTTTTTTTTTTTTTAATTGTTTAGTTTTCCTTGGAAGAAGGTTGTTCAATAGATTATGGTACCATTGGGTGTAGCATATATTCTTTTTTGTACAGCATATATTGTACTTTTCTAAGCCATCTATTGCTACTTATCAAATATTATTTAAGACCATTTTCCTACTGCATTTTTTCTCCCCCTTTTGTTTTCTCTCTTTTAGATAAACTAAGATTATTTTCTCTCATTAGGAGCAAACTTTGTTTATGTATATCCCAATTGTTTGAGAGAAATCCATCATTGCTTGACACTAATGTTTATCTGTTGGAAGGGAACAAAATACCTACATCACCATTTGTTTACGGAATTTTTGTTCTTTTTCAGAGGCAACAGGGAAATGGCAAGTGAGTTACTGTTCACAAAAACCAAACAAAAGGCAGCCTTATCCATTCATTGTACATGAGGTATTCATTTACCTTTTAGAGCCGTAATGTTAATCTGTTGTGTGATTTGTTCCATTTGTTCCCCTTAATTGTTACACTTCTAAAAAAAAAAACAATGGTTATCACTGAGCAGTCAACAGATCTCAGCAACTGGTATTAAGTTACCTTCTAATTTATCTAAAAGGATAAGCAAACAGCCTAATCCAGGGATCCCCAACCTTTTGAACCCGTGAGCAACATTCATAAGTAAAAGGAGTTGGGGAGCAACACTAGTATGAAAAATGTTCTTGGGGAGCCAAATAAGTGCTGTCATTGGCCATTTGGTTGCCCCTATGTGGATTGTCATTCTACATTGAGGCTCTATTTGGCAGTTCACCTAGTTTTATACAACCAAAACTTTCCTCCAAGCCTGGAATTCAAAAATAAGCTCCTGCTTTGAGGCCACTGGGAGCAACATCCAAGGGGTTGGAGAGCAACATGTTGCTCACAAGCTACTGGTTGGGGATCACTGGCCTAATCGATACATGAAGAGCATAAATTCAGTTTAATACCTGTTAGGAAAGTCTGTAGCATTCACAAGTTTGCTTGTTGATGGAAAGAGGAATGCCACTGGTCAATATAACAGAGGAATTGAGTGTAAATACCTATTGTAATCATTTGTTGGCTGTTTGTAGCAAGCTGCGTAGTAAGAAGGGCTTGAGTTGATGTGTTGTCCATTGAAACATAAAACAAATATGTGTTACATGGCTAAAACAACAGGTAGCCATTAGAGCTATCACAGTTCCATGTTACAAACTTCTACAACCTTCAGATACATCAAGAAAATTTGAAGAAAACTGTTACAAAGCCAATTCCAACATACACTGAATAAATGATTATCACTTCTTGATTCTTGAACACTTGATAAACAGAGCTGAGGTTCTTAGGAGTTGACTTCTGATGTCATGTCTAGTTAATTTCCTGCACTAGAGTTCTGGCAGGCCTGGTTTTCATTCAAATTCAACAGTTGTCCCTTTTCATGGAGTATCATCATGGGCCATTATTGCTGGGCCCTATCCACATCATACATCAACATATGGAAGGATAGATGACAGGATGTACATTAAACTAACATTAAATAACTTTGTCCAGTTAGTCGCACTGTTGTTCCATACACCAAAGCCGAAGTGTATACAACCACATTGCATACTCACATATAGGTTGATACAGAAGAACTCCTTCTGGCCAACATCCCCAACAGCAAGCCAGTCCTTGTGGTATTTGGCAGACTTATCACAACTACATGTCCCAGTACTGTATATTTTCTTCTTCCTGGAGACCTCTTGCACAGACATCATCATCAACTCAAGATAAGCTAATGGGCATCAAAATATTTTTACATGCAACAATTTTTTATATGTGCAACAATTTTTCTTGCTGTAAATGCTTTACAATCAATGGGAGTTTATCTTGCTGCAAATATTTTTTGCCTCTACGACTTTTTTGCCCAAATGCATCAAAACCAATGGGCGTTTTTTCTTATGGAGACTTATTTGTCCAAATGCATTAAAGTCAATGGGAATTTTTTATGGAGACTTTTTTTGTCCAACTGCATTACAATCAATGGGCATTTTTTCTTATGGTGACTCTTGTTTAGCAATATTTTTGTCTCAGAGACCCTTTTTGTCTCAGCTATGTTTTCTGCAGTTTGTTAAATAAATTTGCTACGAATCCATGGCTGGTGAAAAGATTCGATCATCACTAATTATGCATTATACTGGAAATATGTAATAGATAATATGCCTTCCTTTTTGTAAATTGAGGTATTCATTGTAATGACAATCATGATTAAAATAATGCAACATTAGACCACCAAGAGACATCTCTTGAAAACTTTGTTTCTCTTTTTATCCTGTTGGCCAAGCTCAGGATAATTGTGCCCCCCTGCCCCCATAAGACTGTTCTTTAATTTCTTTAGTTTTGTTTAGTTCTTTCTCAGAAACTGCAAATATAGCAGTTTGCACAAGATAAAGGGGAAATGTCTTAACATAGACTGCTTACTGTTTGAAAACTGTCATTGCAACACTGCTAATACCACAAAATTAGTGAATTCAGCATTAGTTCAAGGGAGAATCGGATAATTTCTAACATTTGGCTAAACCAAATCTGAACTAGATCACTGGATATTATATTCAAAATTATTGAAAATGTATATGTAAAAAAATAAATAAAATAAACTTCTTTATATAAGGCTGAGTATTATTTTTAAGCAGTGCTGATTTTTCTAACTATTTTCACCAAATCAGTTATTTCTGTAATAAAAGTGGGTTTATTAAAAATCAATTCTCAATTTAGCATTTCTGTTTAATTATGTATGTATTTGTTTTAAATATACGTGGATTTTAATGTTTCTATTTAGAAAGCCTCCCTGTTTGGAGTCTACGTTGTTGTTTGTATGCACCCTTGAAGAAAGGGAGAAGTTCAATAAAGCTGTAGGGAAAGCAAATCAAATTCTAGGTTAGAGGTTTAAAACATCTATAACAGAAAGAGAGAGGTTATACTGCCACTTTATAGTTCACTAATGAGACCTCATCTTAATTATTGTGGAGTAGTGTTGTGACCTGTCTGGTTTTGACCTGGACAGCCCAGTTTTGCAAATTAGATAAACCAGACAGGATTTCCTGAGATTGACACGGTGATTGGCCAATCGTGATCATCACTTTGCAGCCCAGCCCACCACTGCATTATGGCCCTGCCTCCCCCAGAGTTCTCCTCAAGAAAGGTGGCAACCATATTGTGGAGGCTCAGTCTACAGATAGATATTGTTATCAAATATTTATAAAGCACCAACATGTTCCACATCATTGTGAAATAGAAGAGTGAATGCAAGAAACAAATTAGATACTGCCCAATACAGGAGGCAATAAGGCCCATACTCATTAACACTAACAGTCTAAAAGACAGAAACTGTCCGTTGATTGGAAATGGAAATTATAATAAAAGGGTAAATGAGGGGAGGGAAAAATTTCCAGTATTGTACACTTGTGAAAGGTAAGGTACACTTACCAATAGTACCAGGGTGCTCAAGCCCAGGCCTTCAGCTTGGGGAGGTAATGTCATACATATTCAATTCAAAAGTAGGCTGGCACAGAAACCAGACTTCACTCTGAAGTATGATGCAGATAAAAAGTAATTTATTAAACAAAAAGGAACATCTCAAGGGGTGGCCTTACGCTTAGGACTAAGTGCCCACAAGGCAAGAAAGTCCAAATAAAAAAGCTCATCAATTAAGACTTTAACATAGAGGTCTTCAGATGCTTTTAGAGTCGAGGCCCCCATCAAATACTAAGTAGCCCCCTCTAAGCTGTATGTGAAAACAAGGTCATAGTAGCCATCACTATAGTTCTAAAGGATATGTACAATATGTATGTTTATTTTATTTGTAGAGCGCTCCTTGAGGGCAAAGCACTGAACAACAGAACATTAAATTAATAAAAAAAACAGGGGGTCATTGCAATGATGAATACAAATAAGTATAAAATTACAATACACATAAATAAAATGTGTAGTTACAATACAGATTAAGTGCTCTGTGTCAAGGAGACAAAAGGATGGAGGTCCCTGCCCCATAAATCTTACAGTCTAAATGGAAGGGTAACGTAAAGACACAAATAGGGGAATATTAAGTGCTATAGGTAAATGTAGGTGATACGGCAATATGAGTGGCAGTTCCCAGTTCAGGCGTAGTGCAGGTGCTTTTTGAGTTTAGTTCTGAAGACACTGGGGGAGGATATCCTAAATAGTTGAAAGCATTACTTATTCCAAGGTGGGATTGTGCATTTTTACTCTTTCTATGGTGATGAGCATAAGTTTAAAGAACATTTGACAAAGTTCCTTGTCCACCTGAAATACTGTGACTTCCCAATGAGTTTGAGCTGTGCTTCTGGCATTAACATTCTAACAAAATTTTCTCCAATTTTCTCCTCCCAGTCTCTAAAAGGGGTTGTTCAACTTTGAGATAACTTTAAGTATGATGTAGAGAGTGATATTCTGAGACAACTTGCAATTGGTTTTCATTTTTTATTATTTGTGGTTTTTTAGCTATTTAACTTTTTTCAATTCGAACTATGTGATTTTAATTCAATCGAATACAGCCGTTTTCATATTCGATCGAAAATGACTCGATGGTCGAATTTCCAATTTTTTACCATTTGAAATTCTACCCTTAGTAAATCTGCCCCATAGAGTAATAGAAATATAGTCACAATATAAGGCTGATTAGTCATTAATACAGATAATTAGAAACCAGTGCAATTAGCTGCATCAGAATTTAATAATCAGCAAACCTGTAGCATCAGCTTATATTACAGTCATGGAAGCTCATTTTCTGCTGGATAATTAGTGACGACCCCTAAGCTTAGCTTCTCAACAGCTGCTCAGAGCCCACTGAGCATGTCTAGAGTCACAGACACTTTCCAAGATGGTGACCCCCTGTGACAAGTTTCAAGTCCTGGATCATTGCTGCTACTGACAAGCTGAAACTTTAGCCTCCTGCAATAAGTTCACTATATAAAATATGGCATTTTTAGCCCTTTTCGTTTTTTAGGGTTTAGTTCTCCTTTAATCAGTGGCATCTACTGACGTGTTGCAGGAGTCAGAGCAAGAAGTGTGGAGAACTGTCAGACCGATGCTGCTTTCAGTAGCCATTTAGATGTATTAATAGCTTTAAAACCACTGAAACACTTCAATGCGAATTGGAAAGTATATTAGAATTCCATTTTCTTTACTGTGCAAAAAACAGATCTTGAGTGGAGACACCCCCATCCCCTTAATACATATAATGGCCATGACTCAATTTCCAGTCATTTCCTGAGGTACAATAACTATTTTGGTGTGTTTGCTAAAAATATTAGAGAATTGCACATCTAACAAATGTGTCAGATACAGAGTGAAAACACCATCATCTGGTTTCCATTATCCGTGCATTTGTCTTGTTGTTTATATAAGAAAGTATTTCGGATTTTATAGTACAAGTATGGGATCTGTTATCCAGATACCCGATATCCAGAATGCTCTGAATTATGGAGAGACCCATAGACTCCATTTTATCCAAATAATGTAAATGTTTAAAACTGATTCCTTTTTGTGTGTAATAAGATATAATTAATCCTTATTGGAAGCAAAACCAGCCTATTGAGTTTATTTATTGTTTATTACTTATTTATCTGATTACGTATACTCTGTGCACATTCAGGGGGTTGTCCAAATACTATAAACTCGAATTTTTGGGAATTTATTATACCCCAAGGGTGCAAAAAGTTAAAATCTGAAAATCCATCATCTCAGACCTGCTGAGGTTTTATACAAGTCAAGAGAGTCCCTATCCTATTTGGAAGTTTCTGTGGTCTGCACTGGAATTATCTCGACAATTCGACTATTTCGGGCTTCTCAGGGAAAAATCTGAATAATCTTTTTTTTTTTTTGGGAAAAAGACTGAAAAAATCGTATGATTCAGGTTTTATCTCGAGTTTTTCATAATCCAATTAATTCAAGATTTTTTAATAATAAATAAGGTCAAATCTAGTTTGGTTGGACATTTTAAAAAAAATATCACAAAAATTCAGATTTTGAGAAATAACCCCCTTAGTTTCAAGACACATAGGGGCAAATTCATTAAAGCGCGAAAATGAGCTAGCGAGGGCTTTGCCGGTGTTCGCCGCACTTCACCAGGCAATGTTTCTCCAGCGCTGCGCAAATTCACTAAGATGCGAACTTGCAATCAGGGCAGCCAGGCAAAGCGCATTTACGCTAGCGATGCCTAATTTGCATACGGCACGAACTTAGGCGTGTAATAGAGGTGTATGTTACAGCCACTACACAAGTCCAAGAAACCTTTAATAAATAAAATAAAGTTGTTCTATTGCCCTAAACATGTGCCCCCTGTATAGTTGTGTTGCCATATGTTAGGAAATGTAGGGGGGAAGGAGGGTAACCCTAAAAAATTTTTTGTTCTTTTTCAGACTATCACCCAACAAAAGGTAAAAGACGCCAGCGTTTTTGGGACTGTAAATGTAAAGGTTTTTTTTTCAAACTCCTATGTATTGTATTGAACTTCGCCAGGTGAATTAGCGTAGTTACGTCCCTTCGTCAGTGCGCAACTTCGCCTGGCGTAAGTGTGCGAAGTTGCGCAAGTTGATGTCCTTCGCTAGCGAATTTTCACCAGGGACACTGTTAGTGAATCGGCGAAGTCGAGAATTGACGTCACGCTGGCGAATTAGCTCTAGCGTTACACGCTTCGCGTTTTAGTGAATTTGCACCATACTGTAGGACTAAATTAGTTGTGGTCAAGCTATGGATTCCTTTATATAGGGAGACAATGATGACAACTTTTCTAACAAGAAGTGAAAGGACACATGTACATCCACAAGTGTAGTGATCAAAGAGAAAACACCATGTTTTTTCCCATGAAACAATGTTTTTTCCTGAATTCTTGAGGTCACAATGGGGTGAAGCTATTGGTGCAATTGCACTGAACTTACCACTTACATACATCATGTCTGATTTGTCAAAATGAACACGTGCACTTCACTGCAAATTGGGTGCAGTTGTGCAGAATATTTTTGAAGTCTACCCGGCATAATAACTGTTTCAGTGGAAGCTCCAGGGATCCCCTGTGTCAACAGGTAGTGATGGGTGAATTTTTCCCACTGCGCAGAGAAATTCCCGTGAAATTCCCATGAAATTCGCAAAATGGCATAAAACCAACGAAAAATTTCCGGCGTCTCGTTTTGGACGATGGCATCCATTTTTTCAATAGTTTTGTGAATCTATTTGCCGGCAGCTAAACGCTGGTATTCACCCGTGAATTTGCACCTGGTAAATAAATTCACCCATCACTATCAATAGGCACTGCAGTGCTTAAATTGGAATATAATTCAGGAAGATTTTAGGAATATGCACACAGTAAATTGTTACCAGCATCAAAATTGAAGCCTGCATGTTTGTGTGAATTTTTATGCCGTTTTGCTAATTTCGCAGAATAGAAAATTGATCCAGTATTTCTGGTCAGGTGATCTCTTTCTGTTACAGTTAGAACTGCATTATTTTGGTCAGGTGATCTCTTCCTGTTACAGTTAGAGCTGCAGTATTTCTGGTCAGGTGATCTCTTCCTGTTACAGTTAGAGCTGCAGTATTTCTGGTCAGGTGATCTCTTCCTGTTACAGTTAGAGCTGCAGTATTTCTGGTCATGTGATCTCTTCCTGTTTCAGTTAGAGCTGCAGTATTTCTGGTCAGGTGATCTCTTCATTTTACAGTTAGAGCTGCAGTATTTCTGGTCAGGTGGTCTCTTCCTGTTACAGTTAGAGCTGCAGTATTTCTGGTCAGGTGATCTCTTCCTGTTAAAGTTAGAGCTGCAGTATTTCTGGTCAGGTGATCTCTTCCTGTTACAGTTAAAGCTGCTGTATTTCTGGTCAGGTGATCTCTTCCTGTTACAGTTAGAGCTACATTATTTCTGGTCAGGTGATCTCTTCCTGTTACAGTTAGAGTTGAAATATTTCTGGTCAGGAGATCTCTGAGGCAGCACACAGACCATCATGAAATGGGGGTTCAAGGCAAGAGATGTAAAAGGGTAATATTCAATTAATATATATTCTAGTTTGGTAAGATTCTTTAATATGCCACTTAAGATGAGAGACGGCCTTTTCCGCAATGCAGAGCTTTCTGGATAACAGATCCCATACCTGTATAAGAAATTATAACAACAGAAGATATGGATGATATTGTAAAAGTTGTAAAACAAGGAATGACAAGGAATGTCCCTTTGTTCCTCCAAACATTCCAATGATGGCCGATGGCTGGTTTTCTGATTTCCAAAGAACACAATGGTCCTTTCTATGGCATCTCAGATTTACCATTCCTTGAAGATATTGAACTGAAGGCATATTGTTGTCTGTAGGGCCTGCATTAAAAAACCAGGGAGCCAAGAATCACTCAGCGTCGTCTGGCCGTTTCCCTAAATCTTCTTACGTCAAACCAGGTGCAGATGGAGCGATGAAGATTTTTCTCAAAGGCAGCCTGGTTTCAGTCACCCGCAGAAGCAGGTGTCCTGTTGGGTATCAGGATCAGTGTTACAGAGGCCAATTAGAAGCTCCATGTAAAATTAGCATTCATTTATATACACAAGAAAGAGCATTGTTCTATTGCAATTCTATATGCATCTCTGTTTGACAGTGTGTGTTTGTGTCTTTCCCTGTATTTTGCTTATGATATATATATATGTATATACAGTATAACTGATAGGTTAGTTATACATGACTGCACTGGGTCAGATGTTAACTAAGTTCAATAAGTAATATTTTAATTATAAAAAATAGAGAAATCAATAAAGGCAGAATTGACAAATGCATAATTTCCCACCTCCTTCCTCTTGTCTCTGCATTTTTTACTGATACAGATGAATGCTAGTAGCCATTTCATACCTGGGTGGAAATATTTTTTTGCCTTCCTTGGCTCACACTTGTTAGTCACTTGATCTGGCTGTAGTTAAATGACCAAATTAAAGGGCAGGCATCAGAGGTGATCCTGGCCCCTCCGTCCGCCTGAGGCAGCTTGTGCAGAGAGGGCAGAGAGGGCCAGGACACCAGCACAGAGAGCATAATTGTGCTCTGTGCTGGAAGAGCCGAATTTCCGGTTTGAAAACCAGAAGTTCGGCTCTTAAAGTACCAGGAGTGGCATTGTTGCTGCCCCTGGAACCCAGTGGGGCGCTGCCACCTGAGGCGAGTTCTTCAATTCGCCTCATTGGCCCAGCAACCCTGGCAGGCATCAAGTCGGATGCGACGGAAATACGGTACGAAATAGAAGTGTTGGATGTTGTCGCAGTGCATCCTACATGACACGTCTGTAGTGATGGGCGAATTTATTCGCCAGGGTCGAATTCGCGGCGAATTCACGCGATTCGCCACTGGCGAATAAATTCACGAATCACCTGCGAAAATGTGCCCAAAAAAAATGAGTCGCGCGTCGTTTCCGAAATTGACGCGATACGCGTCAAAAGAGTCCCGCGACTCGTTTCGCGAATTTTTCAGGGAAGCGAATCGCGGGAGATTCGCCCATCACTACACGTCTGCAGTGTCTGATTCTGTCAGAGTATCTGAGTATCCTATCTGAGAATCTGAGTATTCAAATATCCTGTCCGAGTATCTAAGTATTCTTTCAGAGTATCTGAATATCCTGTCCAAATATCCAAGTCTTCTGTTGGAGTATCTGAGCATTCTGTCTGAGTATCCAAGTATCTTGTCTGCATATACAAGCAGCCTTTCTGAGCATCTAAGTATTCTGTCTGAGTATCTGAGTATCCTGTCTGAGTATGCAAGTATCCTGTCTGAGTATTTGAGTTTTTATCTGCGTTTACAAGTATCCTGTCTGAGTGTTCGAGTATCCTGTCTGAATATCCAAATATGAGTATACAAGTTTTTGAGTATATAAGTATCCTGTCTGAGTATCTGAGTATCCTGTCTCACTATCTGAGTATCCTGCCTGTATATATGAGTATTCTGTCTGAGTATCTGAGTATCCTGTCTGAGTATATTAGTATCCTATCTGAGTATCCTGTCTGAGTATCTGAGAAGCCTGTCTCAGTATCTGAGTATTCTGAGTATCTGAGTATCCTGTCTGAGTATCCGAATATCCTGTCTGAGTACAGTATCCTGTCTAAGTATCTGAGTATCCTATCTGTGTTTCTGAGTATCCTGTCTGAGTATCTGAGTATCCTGAATATCCTATCCTGCTCCTACTTAGTGAGTGTTTACCGTTTAATGCCTGCATATGGACTTCATAAGTTATATAGTATACAGTATTATACCACTCATGCATCATATATAGTATTATGACCATCCACTGGTTGATCAATTCTGCCATCTCAGCCTCTTGAGACTCGACCAGCAGCTTATTGGTCCATGTATGGTGCCCATGGGAGGTACCGTATGATTTATATCTGCGTAAAAATCTTGCAGATGTTGATGAGGTCTGAAAATCCTATTATGCGAGGGCCTCAGTGTTGATTTGATGCACTCTTTTTTTGCCTTTCTTGGCTCACACCTGTTAGTCACTTGATCTAGCTGCAGGTAATTTACTAATTAAAGGGCAGTTTAAGGTTGGAACTCCACGGTGACTTAGATTCGATTCTGGTGGATCCATCGCACTGCAACAAAACACAGGCGTCAAGTCGGACACAACGGAAATAATGTAAGAAATAGAAGTGTTGGATGTTGTCGCTAGTGATGGGCGAATGTATTCGCCAGGCGGGAATTCGAGGCAAATTGCTGCGATTCGCTGCCGGTGAATAAATTCACGAAAAGCCAGCAAAAATTTGCCTGCCGAAAATTTGCTGGCGTAAAAAAAAGAGACAAAAACAACGTGACACGCGTCAAAAACGCAACTGGGAATTATTCACCAATTCACGAATCTCGATGGAAATTTTTCGGTGAAACTGGATAGATTCGCCCATCACTAGTTGTCGCAGCATTCATCCGACATGACACAACAGAAAAGATGCAGCATCTGATCCACCAGAATCGCATCAAAGTAGCCCATGGAGTTCAACCCTTAAGCATGCAAATTCCTGCTCTCTTGGCTGGATCATTAAACTATTCTACACCTGTAGGCCACCACTATGATCCGATTGTTAGCTTGGGGGCGGATCTTAGCACGCATGGCCACCTTAAGTTTCTCGTATATAATTAGAGAAGTGTACTCTAATAATGAATCAGCTGTCATAGACTAGTGTCATAAAAATAATGTAGAACACTGGCAAACACCTTCCTGATCTCCACAATGAATTAAAAGTATTTCTAAGCATGTTTCCAGGACAGAGGAACATACATACTTGGTGCATTGCCACACGCCTTCATGATGTAACTACTGGCAATCCATATTCTACATATCTCTAAAGAGAACATGTTACCAAAAGAAAAAAAGAATCCTGCATATTACAGTGACTGATTAGCACAATGCAAAGCTTTGACAGAAGTTTTCATCAGAGATCTCTACTGCTAAACATTCCTTTCCTTGAGAAATCACTGTCTGAACTGTGACTGGTCTTGACTGTGTGACATCATATAAATAGAAAATCTAGCTCTCAGCCACCCAAGATGAAAAAGTATGCAAATTAGGTGCAACTGAAGGCTCCAGCATATTGAAGTCCAGATACAAGATCTCTAAAAGTCTTATGTTCTTAAGGCCTACTAAATTCAATACTGAAGATCTTAGGTGCCTCAAAACACACAGTCTACACAGTTTTGATTTCTCTGTTACATGCCATTCATTAAGTTGTCAAGAAGTCATGTAAAGTCACTGAGGTTGTGATGCCATGGAATCTCTAGAGCTTTTTTAAAAAAGAGCAAGTGCACATATTCTGAGCTAAAATAGCATCATCCTTGTAGTGATTAAAATATATATTTCATGGTGGGGCAGCAGTTAGCATTGCCATCTCACTGGGGACTTTGGTCATGGGTTTGACATTGCATTTGTACACTACACTATTGTTGTTGTTTCCTTCCACACTTGAAAACATCATGGTGGGTTAACTAGCCTACGAGGAACTTGACCTTAACCTGCATATTGCCATGGAACTAAAACTACAAAAAGTAATACCCAATGGAGGGGGACTGAGGTGAATGATGAAATGTTCTCTTGAAGTTCCTACAAACAGGACTGGACTGAGAATCAAAATAGGCCCTAGCATTTCAGATACACAGAGGTCCAATCAGCCCACATAGAGGCCCAAACAGCCCCCACCAGCCCACTAAATACTGACTTTCTATGGCACCTTATAGCAGCCTATTTGGCATTTGCCCTAACCAACAGATTGCCAGTCCGGGCCTGCCTACAAAACACTGTATATTGATGATATAAAGGATAATTACAAGACAAAAATATGACAATGTATATGTGAGTATTCTCTGTTCAATCGTGGCTCAGGATCTCAGTGGTGACATCAGATCAGGTGAATTATTTGTTCAGTTAAGATAAAGGTAAGATAAGGTCAAGGCAAAACACATACACAATTCCCTTGATATCCCACCTAGACTATCTCTCTCAACTATCATCATTGCCCTTCTTACTATTTCAGGTCTGGGCCTCACTGCACACCAAATAAACATTTATTTTCAAGGTTCTTGACAGTGAAGCAATTTCTACATCTCAACTTGCACCTCCAAATACTGTAAGGTCTTTTCTATTAATTTTCTTAATGAAAAACTTACTTCAACTATATGTTTTTCACTGGAATTCCATGTAATATTAAATCAAATTATTCCCTTCTCGGTCTTCCAAATGCTCCTCCTCATTCTTCAACCTGTTTATATATTTAATCATTATGTATTATTATACAGATCTGTGTAATTTGTAGCTTCTAAATCATTGATGAAGGTGGAAGATATTACTGCTTACACCAAAACATATTTAAAACACCTCCAAAACCTCCTGCACTAAGAGCTGTGCATTAGTAGACCATGGGTAGTGTATCCTCTGTTCCCAAATATGTGCTGTGCTAGAGCTCTGTATTTACCCCTGTCTTAACAGACTTATCTTTCATGGCCTTTCCAGCTTTGTATTATGCATGTAGCCTCCACACTTCCATCTAGTGTTTGTGCTTTATTGCTGAAATGATTTAGACTCAGGGAGAGGCACTTCCCCTAGGGCCAAGTAACTACCACGACCAGCTGGGAAAGAATTGATCAAAAAGAAATATAGAACATGTAATCTGATGTAGCTGGGTCAAGGGTCACAAGGTCATCACATCTGGAAACAACCCAAAACATGGTCATTATTTGTAAAAGAGGACAGATTGCTATAATATCACGTGGCCTTTAAACACATATGTTTATGAAAGCTGCTTTATTTTTAAAGAAGTTGGCATAGTCATGGTGTAGAGAATTGATTCTATTGGGAAGAATAAGGGTGTTGGATATGTTATTTCTCAGGAGTGGAATATAGTAGTCTTGTTTGGCCTGGCAGAGGGCAGAATTGAGGCACAACATGAGAAATGTATTGTTTAGAATGTCAGTTTTGTTCAAGATTTCATCCAAATGCATTCTGCAGCTCAAAAGCACCAGACCGAAGGAGCCTACCCCTTACCTAACCAACCAATAAAATACCACCAACCTCCATTCAACTCACAACAAATCACCCCCACTCACCTGCTCATTGAATAGATGGTTATAGTTACAGAAGTGGAATAACTAGAGCAAAGTGGGTAGAAGAGTTTTGTGACTAGTGCTCCACCCAACCACGGCATAACTACAGTGGAAGCAGACATTGCAACTGCAGGTGGGCCCAGGAGGTATAGGGGCCCCATGAGACCTTAATTGATATACAATTTAAATAAATATTGATAAAACCTCTATACATTTTGGGGAAATAATTAGCTGGCACAGAATTATCTGGTTAGACCACTGCCCCCCACCTTTGAACCCTAGACATGTACATTCCTCTATCTAGCTAGAGGCTGGGGGTGCAGCTTTCTGTGGCCTGGGTGAATCAATTCAGAGCTGAATATGAAAGAAAGTGTGATTTTTTTTTTTTTTGCTGGGTTATAGATACTGGAGGAGGTTAGTCCAGGAAAGACTTTTCTGGGATATTCATTTGAGTAGGTGGTGGGTAATTGAAGGCTGTATGGACAAACCAAGACTTTGCAACCTGGCCTTTGATTTGGTGTGTTTGATGAAAAGTTTCCAATGGACAGATGGATGGATTCTGTGGGCTGAAAGGTGTATGGGTGGGTTTGTGGGACTTTTGGGTATTTTTGTTTTGTTGTATGATTTGTGAACTGTTTATGAAATGTTGATTACTTAATGTAAAGTGATTTTATAAATAAAAAAATCCTAGACATGTTCCTCTTCTGTCTACCCCCAGCCCTGCCTTGAAGGTTGCAGGCTGTCTATTAAATATTAAAATATCATAAGGGATATTTATTCATGTTAGCAAACTTTGCCTAGACCATCAATAAAATAAACATTGCTATAAATATTCAAGATTCTTTCATTTACACAAGATCTCTGTTGTCAACATTCTCACTTTGTATTGTCGCTACCGCTGTTTATGTATGTATTCATTTATTTATTTAAACACATATTTATATATTTATTCAATCTTGAAATTAGACTAGGATAAGATAGGGAAAATAACTACACTCTGTAATAATTTGCATTCTCTTTTGTGCTCAGGACAAAGGGGTTTGTGTTGCAAAAAAGAAAATTACAAGAGAAAGAATGTCGAGCTTTCAGCAGAGGGAGTCATTGACACACAGACATCTTGATGTTGCGAGGATCTCATGCCAAAAATGCTTTGAAATCATTCTCTGATCCTGATAGAACAGCGACTGCTAAATTGCTAATTACAGGACCTTTATGTGAATGCAAATCTGATACAATCCCAGGGAATTACTTGTCCCACAAAAGTAACTTGTGTATTGAAGGGATGATTTGGCAGGAGCACGCAACAGGAGTATTGCACAAAAATGGCCTATGTTTGGCAATGGCAACATTATCTTTGGTATGCAGTGCACACAGCAGGTGCCCATGTACAGTATACGGTGAATAAAGTACCCTCTGTTGTAAAATATAAGGATATTATAAGTCACCAAGCACAAGTGTTTTTAGAAAGGCATTGGAACACCAAGGTGACATCTATTATCCTCATATTTTACAACAGGGCGTACTTTATTTCTTATAATACAAAAGTTTAAGTCACATGCCAGAAATGACACCACTAAGCACCGATTATAACCAATGACATCACTAAGCACCATTTCAAAAATATTTTATTTACAGGATCATAATGGCTCTGTGTATAAGAATCAAAGCAAACTAATTGGTCCCCCCCACGGGGGTTTTCTCAGAGTTGCCATTATGGATATGAAAATAAGGGTGACTGACCATAGATAGTAACACCCACCATGAAAAAGAAGTTGAAGCTAAACAGGGTAGGGAATAAAGGATAAACAAGAGCAAGATGGCATCAGAAGGGAAAAATGCAAAAAATAACACAATACCAAATTCACGTGAAATGATTAAAGTTCGATCGAATAACGATCGTACAAATTTTTCGTGAAATCGTAAAGTGAAATTTGGCCTCTTTGATCATCGAATATCGAATAGATCGAATGATTGGATATTTGATAATTTGATCATTCGATGATCGGAGGAATCAAAACTTTAAAGTTATTCGACTGCCTACTTCGCCAGATTGAACCTACCGAATTGCAATAGAAGCCTATGGGAAGTTTCCGATTGGCTTCAGAGACTACTAAGTCCTGCTCGAATACCATTCGTACGATCGGAGTATTCGATCGTTCGGATCGTACGAATTTTTCGGACTCTCGAAGGAAATTTCACGATTTCCGATCGTACAAATTCATCGAGAAATCGGATATCGAGCAAAATGATAGCCTAAAACTATTCAATAAGCATTCGATAGTCGAATACTTATCGAATTGCGAATTTGGCCAAGCTAATTTTGGGGAATAATAGTAAATTTGCCCCTAGAACTCTCAATTCTTGGAAGAATCAATGCATTGTAGAAAAAAAGGGTAATTTGCAGATGACAATTACAGAGTTCTTTTTTTTGCCTTGGCCCTACCACAGGCAGGTCCAGATTTATATGTAGGCCACAAAACCGGCAATCTGAAGGTGGCATGCTGCACTGGGGGCTGGGTTGAATATTTCGATGGACATTTAAATTTACCATCTGCCCAGTCCCCAATGAAGATGATTGTGTTGCTGCTGAATGCAATGACTGGGGATGTGCTGCAGAGTTGCGAACAGCTGGAGGTAAATGTGGACTGAGGGGGTGGTGGGGGTACGATCTACAAGAGGGGCCTAAGGGCGCACCATTTTGAAACCCAGCCTTGACCACAGGTAAAGATGGCCCAAGTTGTGGTTTCAGTTTTATACATTTCAGATTTAACAGGTACCCAATAATCAGTATCACATATTAATCAGGGATAGGGACATGAATTTTACACGAAAAGCCTAGGATGGTGAATTGTCCTGTGATGATATGAAGTAGAAAATCTTTTGTCACTCAGTACCATGTTGATAGTGATCAGATTGGCAGGGTGGCGTAGGAAGCCCAGTAAGGCTCTAATTAATGAGCAATTTCAAAATATCTTGGTGGAAAAGGAAACTTACCCTGTCCCATTTTGTTCCACAGAAAAATTATCAAAATTGCTGAAAATTAGCGGAAGGCATTGAAGTCAAAAGACGAAAACTTTTTTTGGCTGGCAACTGTTGTTTTTTTTTTTTGCGCACAACATTTTTTTCTTACTTCAAATGCAGTAAAGTCAATGGGCATTTTTTTCTTGCGCTGACTTTTTTGTCTTGGTTACTTTTTGTACAAATGCAGCCAAGTCAACAGGAGAATTTTCTTGCGGCAACTTTTTTGTCTCAGTGTTCTGATTTTTTTTCCCGGCAAATTTTTGCCACAGTTTCATGAAAACATTTGTAGCCAGCAAAATGCAGAATTTTGCCTCAAATCCATGTCTGGTGAAAAAAAAAATGTGCTCATCACTAGCCATTGAATATGGGTACATATATGCTTATATACAGTATAATAGACATTTTACAATAGGGGGTGCATTATTCACTATATACAGGTCACTTACTTCTCAACTTCAAAAATTACACTGACCTACAATTCTTCTCTTCTTCAAAAATTACACCTACTTACAATAATTCTCTTCTCAGCCCATACTTTCCCAGTGCCTAACACCCTTTATGCTGGCGTAGAAAGCCACATGTGAATAACAACTTCTTACCTCCTGTGAGTCTACCTTTCCTTGTCCTATAACATCTGCATTGTTGTTTGAACCTCAACTGCTTCTTATTTTTTCCCTACATTCTGTGTTTACAGAAATCTACGAGCTTTCCAGCCTTTGTTACAAAAAACACCAAACCACTGTTAAAATGACACAGGGTTTTTTAAATGATCTGCACATGCCCCAACCCACATGCACAGGAACACAGTGTTCCGTATCCCCCAGCTTTAGCATTTTTGCAACTATCTGTGAGAAAATATTTGATGTAAATGTCAAACCACATATCCTGTGCACCCATCCCTACATCTAACAGTTGCCACCTCCTGGGTTCACTGACATAATGCTGCATTTACTACAAATACACAAAAGGCATCTCAATAGTTCTTGAGTATTTCTTTGTGCATTTGGTACCATTGGTTCCCTATGTAAAAGGAGTAAAAAATACATTGTTGACTTGGGTACAATGAAGGTCTCAGCTAAGCGCTGTAGGTCATTGGAATAAACATGGCAAATGTGGAAGTGGGACGGCACAGCGACAGATTTACAAACAACCTGAGCACTTACACTTTTTTTCTTTGCACTTTTCCTGTTGAGTCTTGCCAATTGACTCGCTTTCTAAAGATATATGACAGCATGTAAGGATAATGTAAGTTTTATTTTGTTAATTGAAAAAATTACTGAAAATGGAAAAACAACCAAAAGCAAAATAAACTTCTTGTAGATCTCACTATACAAAAAACATTGGGGTAAATTTACTAAAGGGGGCGAAGTGATAAATGCTGGTGAAAACACTTTTAGCTACTTCGCCTATTTACTAAAGCAGGTTACAATTTGCAAATGAAGGAGATAGACACTAGCGTTGATTCGCAGTCTAACACCAGTTTTCATTCTGGCGATGCGGATTTTACTGAACGTTACCTCTATCGCCAGACTTGACTTTGCCAGCTCTGACCTGGTGAAGTGCATTGAAGTGCATAGAAGATCCTCAATCTTCAGTTACATCATAATTTTCGTTTAAAATATTTTCTAAGTCCAAAAGACACTGGTGACTTTTTCAGGGTGATAGGCTGCAAAAGGCATAATTTTTCTTTTGGGTACCCAGTTTCCCCCATACATTTTCTAACATATGGCACATTAATTTACAGGGGGTTCATGTTTAGGGTATTAAAACTACACTATATAGGCTTTATTAAGCCTCTCTGGACTTGTATAGTTAGGAGTGGAAATGTAATGTATTAGCTGCAATGTGTAACATACAGAGCTCATTCATTTTCAAATTTCCTGCCGTATGCCTGAGTGAAGTCCTCTAGCGAAGTTGCACTAGGTTGAATTTAAACGCTAGCGCATCTTCGCTTGGATTTACCTGTATTGATGTAGTTACAAATACAATCAATTACTTATTTTTAATATCAAAATTGTTAAAAAGCATCTTTTTTGCACCTGTTTGCTGTTCTTCTAGGCTCTCTGCCAAAAGCCAATTAGGTTAGAAACTTCTCTCTTTTTCTGGCTATTCCGTGCAGAGAAAAGAGGGACTTTCCAATACAAATGAAATGAGGGACTGCAGGTTGCGCTGTCAAAAGAGGGAATGTCCCTCCAAAAAAAGGGACCGTTGGGGGTATGTATTTCACCTGGCAGTTTTATTACATTGCACTGTGCGTCAAAACTACTCTGACGCGCGTCAAAATAAGGACGTGTCAACTTGGGCGCGCGACAAAACATCAGCGTGACTCATTTCGTGAATTTTTTCGCCGTTTCGCAAATTTCGCTGATAATTATAGAATTTTTCGGCGAAGCGAAACGCCACAGATTCGCCCATCACTAATCCTCAGTCATCATACAGGTTCAAGCATGACTGCTAGGGGTTACATGTTTTTATTTGTTCCTAAAAAGTTAAGCATGTGGTGGCATTCGGGCTTCTTATTTGAACTTCTTGTTTGAAAAGAAGATTCTCTGCTACATTTCCAGAGGCAGCACTATTCCCAATAGAGATGCCATATTAAGTGAGGACTCCCGTGGTCCCTATGGCCTGTGCAAGCAATACATACTGTAACAGTGAATATTCCTTTAAGTAATTGTGACTCTTGGGTGCCATCAGTGAGGCCAGCATGATTTCTTCTGCAAAATACATTAGTCATTCAAGCTGTTAACGTTTGGGGAAAGAAATAAATTTTTTTGTTGCTGTTTCACATGTAAAAGTATATTTCACACACGTCATACTCCAGAGCTCTAGAAGGAAAATATCCTTTTGTATTCATTCCATAATGGACTTTTAAACTCTCTAGCCACTACTGAAAAATAAATACAAAAACAAATATGTTGATTCAGTTGCTGAGGTCACCCTATTAGAATCCATAATTTACTCTTCCCCAAAGTATACATGTTGCATCCATCCAGCACTGTTTGTGATGCCAACATTTTACTCATTAGTATTCAGTCCAAACAAGACTGAGACGTATTACAATGCACTAGAGAACTGCTTCTGCCCAAAGGAATTAGAGGAAGGCCAATTCCTCAGTAAGTCCAGCTGCAAGAATTACAATTTTTGCCTTAATTGTTACTGCCAATATTGCAGTGCTTAGCAAACCATTATGGAACCCAAAAGTCTGGTAGTCTTTGATCCATGATTGCCCTATTTCTGACCCGTGGTTTCCCCTATTTTATAGAATGACTAGAACTAGAACCTTTTTCAAATGTAAGGGTTAAAGCGTCCTAGGTATTGCAACATCTGGAGACCCAATGTTTAAAAATAGGGCAATATAGTCTTCAGTAAAGGATAAAAAGAATGAATTTGTAATGTTGAAGGCTTAAAATCAGTAAAAAATTTTTAACTTATTTCTTTGCCCAAATGCAATTTTTTTCCCATCTTCACCACCATGCACCCAATCAGTGGCATAACTAGATGCTACTGGGCCCCACAGCACCTTCAATTTATTTGATTGATAAATTGGCCTATTCTTCTAAGATATGTTAAAATTGTTTATTAATTAGGGCCTGACTGAGCCCCCTACACTCTTATGCCCCCTTGCAACCACAAGGTCTACTTCCTCTTTAGTTACACCCTTGCACCAAGTTACAGAGACACAATGATTAGTGTCAGGTAGTAAATAGCAAGTATTTTGCAGAAATTCAGCAGCACTTGTAATGGTATGAAGTGCCAAAAAGTGTTTTATTGTCTCACATTGGCATACAGTCAACATTTTGGACCACACAGAGTCCTTTAACAAGTCTTAATCATGACAGCATTTTTATGATACTTTCTTAAAGATAAATTACTTTTGTTCATGATGTATTAGAAGTGGACATTAGGGCCATTCCCTGTGTTTGAGATTAAAGCTTTATTTACAGGAAGGGGCAGATTTACTAAATTCATGTGAAGGATTTGAATATTCGCGCGAATATTCTCAATTCGATTGTGCGACTATTCGAATATGATCGTGCGACTATTCGAATATGCAAATTAAGTATTTTCGACCATCGAATATAGAATATTCGGGCGCATCGAATAGATCGAATAGATTGAATAAATATATATTCGAGTGCTCGACTATTTGCCAGTCGAAGAACTTGCCCTTTAAATTTTTATTCGACTGCCTACTTCGCCAGATTGAACCTACCGAATTGCAATAGAAGCCTATGGGAAGCCCCATAGGCTTTTTTTCTAAGTCTTTTGCCGAATTTCGTTCGCATGTTCGAATGCTTCGAACGTTCGATTTGTACGATTTTGTTGAATATTCGAGAGTTTTTTCCTACAACTATTCAATCGTACGATTCTGGCGAATATTCGAATATGCGCTCAAAACTGGCGAATATTCCATTCGATTTTGGCGAATTTATTTATTCACCAGTCAAATTCGAGGGCTAATAGCCCTCAACAATTCAACCCTTAGTAAATCTGCCCCTTGGAGTCGCCAAGTAAATATAGTAGCAATGGTAAACTGGCCCTTTAATTGCCATCCATCCATCTTTATCAGCTGAAAATGCATTTAAGTGCTCAGCATAATATTTATCTCCAGTCTCTCACCTAGGATATTAAGTCATTTTCCATATTTCTTTCTGAAGGCCATTGCCTCCTGCACTGTTCTTACTTATATTTCAGCTTTTTATTATGTGGCGACGTACGTGGGCAATGCTTTTCTTTCACTTGAGCTCCAAAAAAAAAGGTGTTTGTTTCAGCTTATTCAGGAAGCAGAGATTTTTGCCTGACAGCTGCAGCAGAAGCAGATCCAAAGACTATTTTCTCTCCAAACTCACACAGCTAAACTAATGCTATGGAGGACACAGCTGGCCATCCTGGGGTTGTAGCCAGTATTTCTTCTTCCCTTGTGTTACCTCACCAGCAGAAGTTTATACAGTTACATCTTTGATGATAGTGCATGAAATGTAGGGGGTTGAGATCATTTCCTATTTCATGATATATCCTCTTCTTTATACGCTTGGGGACCTTAGGGAAGGGTAAGCGTTATTAGAAGAGAGCTTTGGCATGGAGAAACACATTCTGACACACTTTTGGAATATTAAAGATTGAGTTTCTCGGCATTGGATAAATATTTATGCTTTGATTCCTTATGCAGATTTCAAATGAAAGATCCCACGTGTTGGAAGACATACAGTACATCTGGTGGTATTAACATTTTAAGAACCAAAGGTGAGGTTATAGACAACCTACCACCATGACTACCTAAGAGCACAATGCTATAAGCAATAAAATATGGTAAAATAAGGCTATTGGGGAAGTACACATGGAATCAACATGGACTATATTTAGGAAACAGTTTTCTTATTATATATTGATTAGATTAATAAAGAACCAATAAAGCACTTTGAACAATGAATTGGGGGAGAAGTTCATATGTAGTGGGTGGGTGTACAATTTAATTAGTTTAGAACTATGTCATGTATACTGCACATTTCTAAGATGATGGACCATAAAATAGTAGTTCTTAAGAATTCCTCCAGGGAGGGAGGATGCAGTGAGGTATCTTAATTGGCAGGCAGGGAAAAGGGGCGTGAGAGGGCTGGTTGTGGGTGGGGAGTTGATGGGAAGGTCAGGAAGTAGGCAGGTGAGGGGCAGGGTATGCCAATTACTTTTTTTGCAAGTGGGCCCTGGCTCACACATGGTACACCACCGAACACAAACATAAAAAACGTTCCCGTGGACTCAAAAGAAGGGAGGTAATTGAGTATTTGGTAACCCCTTTGTGGACTGGCAGCCTACAGGAGGATCTGTTAGACAGTGCACCTGGTTTTTATGCATCCAAAAATTGACTCCAAGACAGTAATTCAAAAATAAGCACCTGCTTTGAGGTCAATAGGAGCAGCATCCAAGGGATTGGTAAGCAACATGTTGTTCACGAGCCACAGGTTGGAGATCACTGGTCTAAGAGCATTCACTTTAGACAAAGCAATAGTCATTATTACCTCCCTCATAAGGAGATTTTGTAACTTCACTGGCATTAGGGCAATGGTACATGGAGGATTTTGGATCCCTTAGATTGCTCACAAATCTGCAATTGGATATTGTTAGTTGTCCACCCCCTTTGAGATAATAGAGGATGTTTCAATAAATTAAAATGCACATTACAGTAAAGAACTATGTGTGTCCCAATGAATTTCATATTGTTCCCTACAATGTCTTATAAATATAAGTCTTTTTCTTACAAACCCTTATAATATTTTTATATGTGTGTGTGCATTTCGAAAATGTCCTATTTTTGTGCATAATCACATTCAAAATTATCCTTTGCCATAAAGCTGCCATTTCCATAAATTGTGTAGATGCCCTTCTCTAAACCTCTTCCAAATCTATATTGGTCTTCATTTTGTTAAAAGGTGTCTCTTCTTTCTGTAAACATTAAGGGGCACATTTACTAAGGGTCAAAGTGAATATGTGAATAAAAATCGAATTTAAAAATTAAAATTTCAAAGTAATTTTGGGCTACTTCGACTACCGAATAGGCCAAAATTCGATTTGAAAATATTTGAAAAGTTGAAATCTCGAAGTACTGGCCCTTTAAAATCCTTCGAATTTGAAACTTCACAACCTTAAAGCTGCCAAATTGCCATTTTAGCCTATGGGGGACCTCCAAGAACCTGTCCTAAAATCTTTTCTAAGTCATAGGAATTCGAAGGATTTTGCGTGAAATCCTTTGAACCGTACGATTGGAGCGATGCGACCAAACTATTTTTATTCAATCAAAAATGGACCTATTCAATTTAAATAGGTCCGTTTTTGATGGAAAAAGCCCTTTTAAAAAAAGATGGTCGAATTTCAAAGTTTTTTCACAGTAATTCTGCCCCTAAAATATTGACAGTAGGGATGTTTTATGTATTTTTCTAAATCCAGCACAAACATAATAGCAGGAGATAAAATACAAGTTAAACCTGTATCGACCATTTGGTAACTATAACCATAAAAAAAAGTTTTGCATTTATTCAATGAATCTCAAGATTTTTTTCTTGATTGCTATTACAACTTGACCAAATAAATTTATAACATATTTGCACTAAAAATTGCATGGTTCCATAAATTCTATTGTTTTAAAGAATCAAAAAATAATTTATCTTGAATGTTGAAAATAGGCAATTATAATATAACTGAAAATCGCTTTTTCTTAAATTGTGTGTTTTTTACTGATATGGCTGTAAATTCATTTGGGGGCTATCATATAAACTGGACATTTGGGTAACATTAAAAAAATTTTGTTTTAAATTATAAACTACAGATACTTTAGCATGACCAAAGTCATTTTCCTGGTTCATTCAGATTTCAACATTTCTCTTTAAAAGGCAGCTTTTTCTATTTTACTATTTCTCTGTAACCATAATATCCCACTTCACTCATACTTGTACCAATTTGCAAAGCTTATTCCTTAGTTACATGTAGCTTCTTGTTTAACCTTACCAACACATTGCTTAAATTGCACTTCGTCACACATTTTAGCTAAAAATACTAGGGTAAGACTTCTTTCTTTCTGCAACTTTTAGTTTTTTACAAATGTGCATTTGCCAGAACCAGAGTAAATGCTTAACAGAACTGTTTGTTTCAAAATGATGAAATAAAAACAGTGTTGACTGTTAAAGAGAATTACATTCTTTAAAAACACAGTTACAGAAGATGCAGATGGTTTCACAGAATTGTCCAACTTTCTCACTATAAATCCATTACTTCTAAGACATGGTTCTTATTAATATTTGAAAAGAACACCCCTAAGACTAATTGCAAGAAGACTGGTCTATAGAGTTGTTTTAGGGATCCTGTCATGATTTTTATGGGTTAGTTTTTATCTCTGCTGGGGGGAAAGGGATAGGGATATCACTCCAACTTGCAGTACAGTAACAACTTGCAGTAAAAAGTGACTGAAGTTTATTAGAACACAAGTCACATGACTGGGGCACCTGGGAAACTAACAACATGGCTAGCCCCATGTCATATTTCAAAATTAAATATAAAAAAACAGATTTCAGTGCAGGAGACTTCTGGAGCAGCACTATTAACTGATGCATTTTGGAAAAAAACATTGTCTTAACAGAATCCACTTAAGGATTATTTTGAGTTCTGAACAGGGGTTGAATCTATGGCACAGTGATAACTGATGTCATACTTAGTGATGGGCGAATCTCCCGCGATTCCCGGCGAAAAATTAGCGAAACGAGTCGCGGGACGCTTTTGACGCGCGTCGCGGCATTTACGACGCGTCACGTCAAAAACGACGCGCGACTCGTTTTTTTGGCAAAATTTCGCTGGTGATTCGCGAATTTATTCGGCCCTGGCGAATAAATTCGCCCATCACTAGTCATACTTTCCAACATTTTAATTTAGGTCATTTACCTGACAATGACTAGTAGGTAGTGATAGTTTGTGTACTGAACAATCTATGGCAAAAATTATAGAAGCTCTTAATTTATATGTTTTCTTATTATCATTGTAAACTATTTATATGTTTTCTTATCATAGCAAACTATCTGAAGGAATCTTGACAACCTCAGACCTATGTCTCTGCTAACTTTCATCTCTAAACAACTAGAGCGCCTAGTCTACAACCGATTAACCTCATTCCTCTCTGACAATAACCTGCTGGACCCCTTACAATCTGGTTTTAAACCACAACACTCCACTGAAACTGCTCTGACCCATCTAACTAATGACCTTCTAACAGCTAAAGCCAACAAAAATTTCTCACTACTAATACTGCTTGATCTCTCAGCTGCATTTAACACTGTAGATCACCCTCTCCTCCTCCAGTCACTCCATTCGCTTGGCCTTCGTGACACAGCCCTGTCCTGGTTTTCTTCTTACCTCACTTCCTTCACTTTCTCCTACAATGGAGTAGCATCTTCCCCCCTACCTCTCTCTGTCGGGATTCCTTAAGGCTCTGTCCTGGGACCCTTATTATTTTCTCTATATACTTCCTCCCTCGGCAAATTAATCAGCTCGTATGGTTTTCCACTACCACCTCTACTCTGACAATACTCAGATCTATCTCTCCTCTCCTGATCTTAACCCAGAACTCATACCTCATGTCTCCTCCTGCCTGTCTGCTATCTCTACTTGGATGTCACAATGCTACCTTAAATTAAACCTCTCCAAAACGGAAATGGTTCTTTTTCCTCCAACTAACACCAGTAACATCCCAGAAGTATCCATCGAAGTTAACAATTCCACTATCACCTGGTCTCCCCAGGCCCGGTGCCTTGGGGTTATCCTATATTCTGCCCTGACATTCACTCCTCATATCCAGTCACTTGTTAAGTCATGCCACTTCCACCTAAGGAACGTATCCAAAATAAAATAATTTATCACCCAAGATGCAGCCAAAATTCTTATTCACTCTCTTGTCATATCGCGTCTAGACTATTGTAACTTTCTTTTAATTGGCCTTCCCCTCCAAAAACTGTCACCTCTCCAGTCCATAATGAACACTGCTGCTAGGCTTATACACCTCAGCAACTGCTCTTCCTCTCCGATGCCATTCTGCCAATCCCTGCACTGGCTTCCACTGCCCTTCAGAATTAAATTCAAATTAATGACCCTGACATTCAAAGCACTTCATAACTCTGCCCCTCCCTGAACTAATCTCCATATACTGACCCAACCGCTTTTTACGCTCCTCTGCTGACCTGCTTCTCAGCTGTTCTCTCATTACCTCCTCACATGCTCACATTCAAGACTTTGCAAGGGCTGTAACCCTCCTCTGGAATTCTCTCCCATGGTCTGTCCGACTTTCTCCCAATCTTTCAGCTTTCAAGAAATCTCTTAAAACCCACTTTTTTAGAGAAGCCTACCCTCACTGTTACCTCCCCAATGCAATACAGCTTCCAGTACTACATCTCTCACCCACTTTACTCTGATCTTGCCCACTCCCACACCTTGTTTATCATTCCCTTTAGATTGTAAGCTTTTTCTGTACAGGGCCTTCCTCACCTCCTGTACTGGTATTTATGGTGATGTATGTAACTCCATATTTATTGTGATGTATGTAACTCCTTATGTTCTATGTATGTAATTCATGTGATTTAGTTGTATAATCACATTCACTTTACAGTGCTACAAAATAAGTTGGCACTATAGAAATACATGTTAATAATAATAATAATAATAATCCCTTTAAATAAGATCCTGTAAGCAGATACTGAGTGTGTGAGAATTAAAATAAGAATATAAAAGATGTCCCTAAACTTCTATTATGTAAGCCTTTCGCAAAAACTTCAAAGAGATCACAGAAACCGATAAACTATTTATTGACTATAGTCTGGTTGTCTATAGCAGCAAGGTAGAAAACACCATACTTCCACCACTACATGGCTGAGATATGTAGCAGAACTGAAAGTAATAAGAGATATGAGTTCAGAATTTCCCATGTACAAAATCAAACAACCCAGTTTCTCTAAATATGTGAAGAACCATCTACACTGCTTCAAATTTAAGTTTTGTTCTTCTAGTCTAAAGGGGTAGCCTCAGGTGCATTGAATGTATTCGCCTGGGGGGAATTCACGGCGATTTCCCAGTAAAATTTTGCCTGGTGATTTGGATGCCAGCATCCGTTATTTTGACGCCGGCACTGTGCGCCAGCCAAAAACGGACGCCCACCTCCCAAACGAGACGCGGCAATGTCTCACGAATTTCTCTAGAAATTTGCAAAAAAATTGGAGAAGCAAAACACCGCAGATTTGCCCATCACTAATTATTTCTTCTCTTTTCAAGAAACATCTGACTTGACACTAATACCATTTAGAATGCATGTATATGAATTCTATTGCCTGGAAGGAAAAAATAAAAAATGCTGCCCTTATCTGTTATACAATGAAAGGCACGTTTCTTTAGGCACACCTGCCAACTCTGCTGAAATTAAATATGTGTCACCTAATATGGGGCTAGCGTGGACTGACTCTGAAAACATCTTCTCGTTGCTCAGCCTCATCACTGCCTAATGGTTGCTTAGAATGTCAAGGCTCAAACAATGGCTAAACAGTACTGCTCAAGGGTTTTTTGGGGAAGAATTTTTTTTTTTTTGCATTCCAAATATTTTGGTAGATGAACAAAGCAGATTATCTTTTAGAAATATTTGCTTGGAGATATTAGTAGATTATCACAAACCTAGAATGCCAGTGGAACGTTCTTTCATTCTGTAACATGTAATTTGTCATGTCAATTTGACTGAATTTTCCTGGAAGTTTCAACTAGCATTTGTCATAAAAATATTTAGTGTTAGTAGGTTGAAAATAGATGACATAGATAATGTAAGATGGTACACTATAGAATGCTGCATACCTGGAATAGAGTTTCAATTATAAAGAAGCAATAAATTACACACAACAACTCTAGTTTCTAGCACATGCTTTTCCAACACTAATTGCAGTAATGTACCTCAGATAGGGGGCAATGAATCATGAGTTTATTGTGTCACATCATTGTTTATAACTGAATGGAACTTCTTTGTTCTAAAAAATCTGTGGTTGTTTATCAAATACACAATGATCACCTCCATAACAGTTACTTCAAAATATGATGGGGGATGGGTGTAAGTTAATGGAGGAACCTTGCCTTTAGCATTAAAACATTGGTTTAAGCTTACAAGTACTAGACGGTCACCAGAAGATATAAACAAGGGGATTGTTGCTGACAAATAGCAGTTGATTGCTCTCAATTAAAATGGACCCATGGAGCCTTTAAAGAGTTGGAATTTTCTTTTACCTGTAGGTGTCATAATATACATGAAACTGCATCTAGTCATGGAGACCATGGTGCCCCCCTGGTTGACCACTGGTTGGCGTTTTTGGGTCAAATTTTGGCCAACCATTGCAGGTTAGGGTTGGGAGTGGATCAGACTGGGGAATCAGACTCATCCGCTGCTCCCGAAGATTCTGTGTATTGAAACCAGACCTGTGCACAAAAGTAGCAACAAGTTGCAGGAACATGTTGGGCGTAGGTCCTGCAATGGAATTTTTTTTTTTTATTAGGGCTGCGTGCAGGTTGCGTTTTTCCTGACCCACACATCACTATCTCCTATTACACATGCTGGGTAAGTTTGATTGAGTCAAGTAACTAGTTTGTGCAGACAAAATTCAAATGTTCAACTTTCAGTCCAAAGTTCTGTAAATTTATTAGCCTGAATTGTCTGAATCAATAGTTGCCAAACAGGAGCCTGGGCAACATGTAATACGGTTTGTGTTTTATTATATATATTATCACCCATGGTTATGAAATGATTATTTTGAATTTATTGTCAAAATAAAATACATGGAACATTTATTGGTTGGCAAATCTGGTATAAACCTAATGACTATAAGCATTCAGCTTTTTGTTTGTTTGAAGAGCAAACTTTATATTTTATTGGGTTAACAGGTTTGTAGCTAATGTTATAGGAACCCATACAATTTGTACTGTATATATTTTTTTAAAGATATAAATGAGTACTTCCTCTTGCCTAATGTATTTTGCTGATGCAAACAGATCCTCCATGTTTGTTGTACATTGAAAATTGTTGCCTCATGCAGGTATCAGCCATAACAAAACCTGCTGTACCCCTTACACCCACTTTGCTCCCCACTCAATAACTGATCCATGACAGAAAGTGGGAAGAGAAGGCAGCAGTCATTTATTAACAGTGATACATAACATAAGTTGAAGTACATAATCAACTATCTGTCAGGCTGGGCAGGTAGGAGCCTAGGTGCTTTCTAACATGGATACTGTGGGTATTTAAGGTGCTGATACACAGGAAACATGTAGTAGCGTGAAAGGATTTATTAAAGTAAATTCAGGCAAAAACAACTAGTTAGATGCAAAGGAAAAAACAGAAGTCCTTTTACCGGGTCAGTGGTCAGAGGCAGGCTGCAGACAAGAGTGTTCTGAAGAACTAGCAAAAAGATCAGGACTGGCGGCAAACTAGGAGAGTCTGGTAAACTGGCTGAGATCAGGGGCAGGCTGAAGGCAGCAGAGAATGGTTAAAGAGACAGGCTGAGGTCAAATACCAGGAGATCCAATAGTAAATGGGAACAGGAAGAGGAGCAGGGAGCGGAGAACCAGGCAGGACAAGGACAGGAACAGGCAACAAGGCAGGAATCAGGCACAGGAGTCACAGGAACAAGGCGTCAAAGGAACAAGGAGTACACTGGATCTGGCTGGGGAACTTCAATGAACAAGCACCAGGCAGAGGTCAAGGGCAGGCTTATAAAGGGTCAGTATAGGCTCATATGAAACAGATGGGCATAATGAGATGGGCGGAGAGGTAAGGAGGAGGACTGAGGTAGATCAGGAACACAAAATAACTAAGCAAGAGAAAGGACCTCCAGTGGCATGACAGGCAAGTACACTGGTAAGTTGAAACCGAGCACTTCCTGACACTATCCAGAGTAGTCAATATTATTTAACCTTGTGAGATGGGAGCAAAGTAGTCTGGAAGCCCTTGCCAGGGGTTACATAGGCATACAACCAGGCAATGTTTCAGGCTTGCTTGGAAAAGGGTGAGAGTAAGCACGAAATGTTGCCTGGTTGTCTGACCTAAAATTTTACTTTTTACAGCAAAGAGGTGCTTTGCTGTAACTATAACTTATTAAACAGGACATTAAACAGTAGTAAAACAGTGCCACATATCTTCCAGTAGGAATGATCCTGAGCCCAGTTTTGAAGCCATCCTCCACCAACTGTGAGAATGACCTCAATGATCAGATAGGGAAAAGGAGATGCTGCTTTATTTCTGGTCTTCCGACACCTGCCACAGGATGTCCCTTTCCCAAAAATCCATAAAGACCAGTCACACCCCAGAAGAAAAGACAAGAAGGCCTACCCTCCTAATACTGTCCTGCTTTGTTCTGCTATGCTCCTGGTCATTGAGCACCTGAGTACCTAGAGGAACCCTACACAAGCACAGGGAGAACATACAAACAACTTGATTATAATGCCTTTGGCTCAAATGGGACCTAGCACTGTAAAGATACCTTCTGATTGGTTAATATCTGGACAAATTGTGGTAAGTTTTATTACAACCCCATGGAAAAAATATAAGGAACATGATGGGATTAAATATAACTGAATGCATGTATTATAGAAGATAGATAAAAAAATAAAATAAAAATCCATAAGATTCACACTGCCAAACCCTAGTAGATTTCTATAACATCCTGTCTTACTGGCTCTATAGTCTAGTGGGTTCCTAAATTTCAGAGTAAATAAACAGTGGGGGTTGAATATAATACAGCACTAATAATAAAAGGATAAAATTATATAAACACATATAAGTGCAAGCTCGGTCCACTGCATTTCTAGGCTCAAATATTTGGTTTCAGTGGAGGCCTGTGGCTGGTTTCCATTTTTTCTATATTTGTTTTCATACCAACATATCTTGTAATCTTAATGCTTAAAATGTGTTGTTTATTTTTTCTTTCCTCTCAATAAAGTTATTGTGTATCTTTAGCCCAGAAGTTAAATCAACAAAATGCTTACTGTGTCATTTCAGAAAAAAAAATTCTCCTTTTTCATTGTATGTTAACTGGTGGTTTTGATGAACAAGCTAAATATCTTAGCAAGCTTACTTTTTTCCTCTTTTATCTCATCACCTATTGCAACAGATAGGGGCAAATTTACTATTATTCTGCAAAAAAAATTAGATTTTGCTCGATATTCGATTAGCATTCAATTTTCGAATGCTAATCGAATACTTTTAGGCTACCCTTTTATTCGATCTTCGATCATTCGAATAATTCGTATGATTCGAACGATCGAAGACTTAGATCGTACGAATCCTATTCAATCAGGACTAAGGGGCAAATTTACTAGTATTCCCCAAAATAAATTCTACCAAATTCAAAATTCGATAATCATTCAACCGTCGAATGCTTATTGAATTGTTTTAGGCTATCATTTTGGTCGATTTCACGGAAAAGAGAGTAAAAGCTCCCCATAGGCTTCTGAGACTAAGGGGCCGATTTACGAAATTCACGTGAAATGATCAAAGTTCGATCGAATTTGATCGAATACCGATCGTACAAATTTTTCGTGGGAAGCTCCCCATAGGCTTATTCGATCGAATACTGATCGTACGAATTTTTCTTGGGAAGCTCCCCATAGGCTTCTGAGAAATTTTTTGGACGCTCGAAGGAAATTTCAAGATTTTTTCGCGAAATCGAACGATCGGTATCTGATTGTACTAATTCATCGAGAAATCGTATTGAGCGCAAAATAATAGACTAAAAGAATTCGATAAGCATTCGATGGTCAAATGCTTATCGAATTGCGAATTTGGTCAAGTTAATTTCCAGGAATAATAGTAAATTTGCCCCTAAGTCCTGCTCGAATACAATTAGTAGGATCGGAGCGTTCGATGGTTCGAATGGTATGAATCATACGAATTTTTCGGACGCTTGAAGGAAACTTCACGATTTTTTTGTGAAGTCGAACAATCGGTACCGATCGTACAAATTCATCGAGAAATCGTATAGCGAGCAAAATGATAGCCTAAAACAATTTGATAAGCATTCGATGGTCGAATGCTTATCAAATTACGAATTTGGTCGAGCTAATTTTGGGGAATAATAGTAAAGTTGCCCTCTAGTGTCTATTGCCTCGCATATACAGTAAGCAAACAAGTACACCACTTAAAAACAATTGTTTTTTAAATAAAGCCTTCAGCCCTTCACTAAACATTCCCCACCTATAGATCTGCAGTGGTGGCATCCCACTGTAAGTCATTCCAACCTGCACAACATTGGGTATATCATGCACATAGAGCATTTGTGCATTATATAAAATAAAGTTAAAACAAGGTTAAGTCCCTTTATACATTGGAGGTCTTGCCCCATCTTCATAGCTAAAGTCTAGACTGCAGTTGCCAAGATGCTTAAAGGAGAAGGAAAGGCATCCTGAGATTGTATGGACTTAGCTGAAACCCCAGGGCGGTGCTCCTACTAGCAGAAAACTGCACCCACCCAGGGTTATATCAGTGAGCACCACAGAGTGATCCTCTTCCAGCTTCAAGTTTATCAGGGCAAACGCATACGCAGTTGAACAATGTAGCTGACTTTTTTGTCAAAGTTTGGCTTTTTGTTCTACTGCTCATGCTGAGCCATGCGAAGAAAGTGAAAGATGGAAGAGGATCGCTTCTTGGTGTTCACTGGTATAACCCCAAGCCAGTGCAGTTTTCTGATGATAGGAGTACCGGCCCAGGGTTTCAGGTAATTCAATGCAATAACTTGGGGGTGCCTAAATGTTAGGCACCCCCATATGCAGGATGCCTTTCCTTCTCCTTTAAATATTAATAAACAATGGGGCATATTTATTAGTGTGAATTTTCTCCTTGTCCCTTGTCTAACTTTAACAAAATTCTTCTCAATGGAGAAGAAACTTTTAGTAATGAGATGCAAAATTGCTCTATCTTTTTGCCAGCCTGAACGTGGAGAGATTTATTTTGCTGAAAACACAGACTTGTGAAATTCACTGTAATTTCATCGGGCAAAAATATGTGAATTTTCACCAATGCAGAGAATGCTTGCCAATGCAAAGTTAATACACTCAAACTTGCCATATTCATCATTTTGTAAATTACAGATGTGGCAGAGAATTATCATTCTTGGAAAAACTATGCAAAAATTCAACATTTGTTCAACAGTAACAAAAACTTTAGGGGGGCTACTTATGAGTACTAACACTTGAATTTCCTTTTTTTCACAATTTATGTTGTTTTCTCTAAAAATGTTTGTTTTCTTATTTCTATCAAAATTTGAGATTTATGAAGTGGAATAACCACAAGAAACTCTAATAAAAAAATGTTTCAAAATGAAAGCAGAAGTCAATGGTAGCAGTAATGATCCTATTGGATCTTTTTTAACCATTCAGCCTTTAAGAAGTGTTTGGATATTTTTTCACTTGTAATTGTCAAAAAAAGTGAATATTTAGTGGTTTTTGAGATTTTTTGGGAGTTTTTGGATTGCTCTGCAATTTTTTCCTTTGTACTTTTTATGTTTAGACCTTTTAATAACTTTTGTGACATTCCTGGTTTTAGAGAAATAGAGTTTAATTGTGGTTTCAAATTGCTCTAATTCTAGTAATTTCTGACTTTTAACAACTGCATTGTAATGAGAGAGGTTTTTATCAGTGGCTCTAAGAAATATTTTTATAAGGGTTTTGTACACAACAGCCTTGTAGGAAGGACTGCTGAACCCTAGATAATATAATACTAACCCAATATCTTGTATAATACAGCTTTTTAGGAAAGGAACTACTGAACTCAATACTCAATGATTTAATATGCTGAGATCTCTCCTGTGGGGTAAGCATGTGTACTGTCCAGGAACCTTGGTGCACTGTTCAAGGATTCTCTGCCTACTAAGGCTTCTTTGCCAACTGAATCAGGGTCTCCCAGTCTTGTTGCAGATGAAGGTACTTGCTGCGTTAGGTCAACTGGTGACGGTGTATATCTTTCTTTCTTAAAAACTTTGTCTGTAATAAAGTTCTGTTACAATAGACAGCACCATTCATGGATATCTTTAAAAAGCCTCTATTAGAACATTGGCGCTGACCCTAATGCAGCGTTTCAGACCAACATCGGTCTTTTATCAAGCTTTGATAAAATGGCTTGAAAAAAGACCGATGTTGGTCTGAAGCATTGCATCTGGGTCAGAGCTGATGTTCTAATAAAGGCTTTTTAAAGATATCGGTGAAAAAGATTTGGATGAACAAGTTGACGGTGGAAACTGTGGGACTTGCACCAGACTGAAGAGATGTGAAGGTTGTAAGTGCTGACTAAATAGTTTGTAGTAAAGTTTTGCTCATATGTAGTGATGGGCGAATCTGCATCGTTTCGCCGAACTTTTTCTTGGAAACCGGCACACATTGCCGGCTTTAAAAAAATAGACGCCAGCACCCAAAAACAGACGCCCATGTCCAAAACGAGACGCCAGTGAATTTTCACCAGGTGACTTTTTCCTGGCATTTCATGAATTTATTCGCCAGCGGATATTGGTAGGAATTCACCTCAACTTCGCCCCAGATGAATAAATTCGCCCATCACTACTCATATGCCATATGTGCATAGATGTATAGGGGACAGATTTACTAAATTCACATGAATTCACATGAATGATTCGAAATTCGATTCAAAATGATTCAAATATGAATTTCGAATATGCAAATTAGGTGACTTCAACTCAAATAAAATTTGATCTATTCGAATGATCAGAATAATTAGAATAAAAATCTATTTGAATATTCCACTATTCGACTGTCAAATTACTCCCCCTTTAAAATTTTATTTGACTGCCTAGTTTGCCTGGTTCAACCTACTAAAGTGGGGTAAATGAATTTAGATTGAAAAGTGAAAATTCAATCGAATGGTTAAAATCGTTTGATTCGATCGAATCGAACGATTTTATCGATCGATCGAATTTTTATATTCGATCGTTTGACCAATCGAATTGTGGTAAAAATCCTCATTCCCTAACTATTCACTATAGTAAATCTGCCCCTAGGTGTTGTGTATCAATTATTTTTGAGAGAGTCATAGAACCATAAGCAAAAGATGCATTGAAACCCAGAAAGATTAGATTAAACCCTATCAGATTTTTTCTTGCACCACTGGCTTTAGAATCAGCACCTTATCATCCTCTGCATTATTATATGCAAATATGTATGCTACTGAGGTAATAATACTTGTATCACAATAACTACAGAAAAGAACTGATGATACAGCTCTATTTTTACCCAAGACTGTTTTTATAGGCACTGTAATACATTGTACAACAGTGGCCTTCACCTGTTTTACATTGCTGTGAATTATTTACTTATCTTTAACCTTTACATCATATGCTGGTATCTTATTATATGGTTATATTGATCAAAGTGTAATTAGGTAAGTAGTAAGTCGGTCATTTCCCTCTATACATGTAAAACACATAAAATTATACATCTTCAGGTCTGAGTCATGGACTATAGAGCATTTATTAATAATCATATTTTCTTGAATATAGAGAATGTATTAATAATCATATTTTCTATGCTAGAGAACAAATCTATTTGCCCTCTCAGCTCTTATCTTGTTCTCCTTTCTACCCACACAGGGTGTTTGTAGCCTATGGTTAATTGTGTATATATATATATATATATATATATATATATATATATATATATATATATATATATATATATATATATGATTCTAAAGCAATTCTGGTGTGAAAAATGACTTCCAGAATTTGGAAATATATTTATTAAAAAAAAATTTTAATTACAAACATTTGCAGGCACTATTAGAAATATATTTTTCATGTGTAATGTATTAGAGTTTATTAGACCAAAGGGTTTCTAACCACCTAAGAATATGTAGAACATTTTAGCTTAGACATGACGGGAGAAGGTTGTCTATGGCCATCAAATTTGTTCTTTAATAATACAACAAATTGTAGTGATCTATTACCCATACAAGCCCTGATTGGTCATATAGTCTGCTAATTGGTATAGCATAACAGTGACAGTCATATTACTACAATAACAGAGTTTTGCATAGAACACACTTGAATCCAGTTGATAAAATGTGGAAGCATACGTATGTCAACAATCATTTCCATAAAATTTTGCTTGGACATAATCATCAATTTCTCAACTAAATTCTACGTAATGGTGATTATTACATTAAAACATTTTTTGAGTCATTATTTATAATTTTAGGCATGCTCTGGACCTAAGTAAATCCCAGAAGAACATCATTTTGGTGGATCAAAACTTTAAAACAGAAATTTATAGCACGTCAAATGTTGTGTTGTGCATCATAATTTGATAAACAGAGGTGTCCAAATATTTTCAATTAGGGGTCAGATAGACTCCAAAGCAATCAATGGTAAGCCAAATACTAATGTTTTATGTCATTACCACAATACTGGAAAAAAAGGGATTTGGGAAATAGAATTGCTGATTCTGTCAAGGGGTTGGACAGTAATATTTTCTTCTGCCAGTTAGATGTTTAACCCATTGGCAGTCAGGTCATTCTTACTGCTATAATATTGGGACTAGATTTTAATTACTTTTTTATACTATACTCAAGGGAAAAGTTGCCTAATTTGTGGGTTATATATGATGACTGTAGGTTGGATAGTCAAAGTTTAGGAAGACAATTGTGTAGAAAAAGCTTATCCTTATGCACACATTTCCAAACTGTGGGAGAGATTCTATGGGGCAAAAGTATTAAAATTTGAGCATTCCATAATTCAAGAAAATCACAGCTTAGCAGCACTGAAATCTAAGTTAAGCAAACATTGCATACATTTATTTACATTTATAGGTAAATGTATGCATTTATAGGTGTTATACTGTTTATATTTACATTTATAGGTATGCAAGTATATAGCTAGGGCTGTATGTATCAATATAAATTTGCAGCAGTTGAACTTGACTAAATACTGTTGTCTTTTTCATGTAATTAACTATGTAATTATGTAAAATAAAAATAATGGGCCATAATTATAGGAAACATTTTAATGCTGTACTTATGATAAACATAAAACTGAGATGATGAGCCTCTCAAAAGTTGAAGATTCCTAAGGCTCCAACTAATAATCACATATACTACTGGAAATAGTAAAGGTCAATAGCTGTCCAAAGAGTTAAGGTGACATTAGACCATATATTATACCAAAGGAAGGAAAAACAATAGGATTACAATGACTGGAATAGGGGCTGTAGGGGCAAGGACCACATTAATGAGCTAACGTGGTTCTCAATCCAATGTGAAAATCAATCCAGCTCCACAGACTCCACACCTGAAAGGGAGATACACTCTGGCAACTGGTAAGACTGTTTTCATCTGGAGACAAAGTACTAGTTTTGGTCCCCACGGTAGAGATTAAGTTCCTTGTAAAATGTCAGGGACCCTTTGTAATCATGGAGAGAGTTGGGGAGGTAAATTACAAGGTAAACCAACCTGGCAAGAGGAAGCCAGAACAAATTTATCATGTTAATTTATTTAAACCCTGGAAAGACAGGAAGTCATTGGCTTCAGTACCAGCCTATGCTGCTCCTAATGTAACTTGCGAGACCCCTCTGGTCCCTGAGGTTACCATTGCAGAAACTTTGTCCACCTCCCAAAAGCAAGAGGTAAAGGAATTCCTAATGAAGAATAGGGATAATTTCTCTGACCTTCCAGGGAAGACTCCCATTGTTCAGCATGATATTGTCACCGAGCCAGGAGTTCGTGTTAAACTCAAACCCTGTAGGATTCCCAAAACTAGATGGAGAGTTGTGGCTGATGAAGTAAAAAAAATGCTTGAGTTTGGGTAATTGAAGAGTCCAGTAGTGACTGGTCTAGCCCGATTGTTCTTGGTAGCTGGCGGTTCTGTAATGGTTTTTGCAAGCTTGATTCTGTGTCCAAGTTTGACACTTACCCAATGCCTAGGATAGACAAGCTCATAGACAGGTTGGGTACTGCTCAATATCTGACGATTTAACAAAAGGCTAATGGCAGATACCATTATCTGAACAGGCCAAGGAAAAAACTGCTTTTGTCACTCCTGGTGGTTCTTTCCAGTACACAGTAATGCTCTTTGGCCAACAAAATAAACCAGTCACATTTCAAAGGGCTATGGATAGAATATTAAGACCTCACCAACAGTATGCAGCTGCATACTTAGATGATGTGGTGATACACAGTACGGATTGGGACTCTCATCTGCACAGAGTTCAGGCTGTGTTAGATGCCTCCATAAAGCAGGCCTTAATGCCAACCCCAAGAAATGTGCAATTGGTTTGGAGGAGGTCAACTATTTAGGTTACACCATTGGCAGAGGGGTGGTAAAAGCCCAGGTAATAAAACAGCAGCCATTCAACAGTGGCCATGCCCTCTTAATAAGAAGCAGGTTCGAGCTTTACTAGGTATCCCTGACTACTACAGGAGGTTTATTCCTCATTTTGCCATCTTAGCTGCTCCCTTAACAGGCTTAACCCTGAGGCAGAAAAATATTTTAAGGCCCTCAAAGATGCGTTATGTGCCCAACCAGTTTTGTATTCCCCAGATTTCTCAAATGATTTTGTAGTCCAAACTGATGCATCAGATGTGGGTTTAAGGGAGTTTTATCCTAGCTTTATAACGGGGCAGAACATCCAGTGGTGTACTTAAGCAGAAAGCTCAATGACTGTTAGAGGAAGTATGCCACAATTGAAAAGGAGTGTTTGGCCATAAAGTGGGCCCTAGATGCCTTAAGGTATTACCTCTCAGGCACGAAATTTGACCTTATTACTGACCACCTCTAAAATGGATGACCTAAAAGAAGGAGGAGACCAATAGATGAGTGAATCGTTGGTTCCTCACGCTGCAGGACTACTGTTTCACAGTGAAACATAGGACCAGGTCAGAAATGGGCAATGTTAATGCCCTGTCCCAGGTTGATTCCCGTTGGGCCTCAGTTGTTCCAACCATTGGGTTGAAATAAGGAGGGGGGTATGTGGTGAGGTCACTATTAGGATACCTGAGAAAGTCCAGGATGGAGCTTGATTATGCCCCATGTTCCTAACAGAGTGGTTCCATTACTGCTAGTCGAGGCCGGGTTTTTTGAGTTGTCCTGAGGCATCTCAGGTGGATAATTAAACCAGCGTCTCAAGCCAGTGTGTTGAGCTTCAGTCTGAGGGAAAAGACACAGGGAAGCTGTCTGTGAGCACAGAGAGAGATTTTTGAATCACTTTTCTCATTGTAGTTGTATGACTGTATTGTAGACTTTTGATTTAAGCTGTCTTCCTACCTCTAAACCACTGGCAAATTTAGCATATTCTGTTTTTACTTTTTCTGCACCAACATTTTTTTTATATACTTTGACATACAACTTGAACAGGTTGATGCCATAGAGAGAGGAGTGTTCCAAGGATATAGTCAGTTCTTTAGAAATGGGAAAGCAAGTACATAGTTAGAGAAAGTTAATTTTGGCATTCAATTTGTATTTAATACAAATTTCCAAAGCCACAAGCAAGAACAAGCACTTTAACCAAAGGCATGAACGAAGCACATAATGTACTTGTAGTAATTGGTTGAGGAACCATTCGCAAAAAAGGAGATTAGCAATTTTTCCCATAACAAAGCAACCAATTAGCACTGTAAAAACTTTACAAAAGACTGAAAAATCCAGCCTGTTATTTCCAGTTGAAACTGTGCTCTTTTCATTTAAAAATTCAAAAACATAAAAATTACAATGGGCACATTAACTAAGCTAGACTTCCTGTTCTGAAACTCAAGCCACATTTAAATGGATGAGGATGTAACGAAAATAAGCAACAAGTGATTAAATGAGGTAAGGAAATTCCACTCTTAGTACTTAATAATAAATTAAATTGAACCATCAGTCATCTGACTATATCCTAAGAAAACCACTAAAGGTGTAATGTCAGAAAATATGACCTTGCAATGTAGGTTTCCAAACATCCTTGTTTTCTGCATATCCATAGAACTTTGCAGAAAGGTCATTCAGTAGCTTAGAGGGATCAGGGAGAAGTGTGTCCTTTAGAAACATTCTCTGTTGATGCATCCTGAGTTTATATAGAGATTAATTTACCTTCTTCCCTTCTGAAGGGCTTTATTAGATAGCAGATGAGGTTGATTAAATGCCCTTCAAGTTCAATGCACATCAAGGAGGACAAAAAATACCTACCCCCCATACCATGTCTTACCCCACCCCCTTTAAAGGGGGATTTTCACCTTTAAATTAACTTTTAGTATCATGTAGAGAGTGATATTCTGAGACAAATTGCAATTGATTTTCATTTTTTAGTATTTGCGGGTTTCGAGTTTGTTTGCTTTTTATTCATCTGCTCTCCAGTTTGAAATTTCAGTCCAAATTACCCTAGCAACCATGCACTGATTTGAATGAGAGACTGAAATATGAATAGGAGAGAATGGTAAGTAACAAAAAGTAGCAATAACAATACATGTGTTGCCTTACAGAGCATTGGTTATTTATATGGGGTCAGTGACCCCCATTTGAAAGCTGGAAAGAGGTAAATGATTCAAAAACTATAAAAAAATAAAGCAATGAAGACTAATTGAAAGTAACTTACAATTAGCCATTCTATAACATACTGAAATTAACTTAAAGATGAACTACCTCTTTAAGTATCTCTTCTCCACTGTAAACAATTGTGAGGAACACCAATGGTGCTCCTCTGCTCTTCAGAACTGCAGCCAAGATGGTAGTGCCCATGAGCCATGTGCATTGCAATGTTGCGTAGTGATGTCATTGCACAGACATGTAACAGTTAGGCGCGTAATTCTAAATTAACGGTACTCCATGGACCTGGGTTCAATGCCCAAATATAGGTTCTACTCCTGAGTGATCCTGGTGTGCTATAATTCCTCATTGACTGATTCCTGAATCCTGACTTTCTAGCTTTGACTCTTGACTTCGCTGTTCACTGCTTGCCATAATTTTTTTTCCTGAATATGACTATGAACTTAACCCTTTGGATAACACAAATTGGACTTTCGGTCTACAGCTTCCTCCTTGGTCCTGACTCCAAACTTACAAGAGCCTCTAGGCAGTGACAACAATCCCAACTTTGTCAACCAGAGACCTTCCATAACTAACCAGCTTGGTAGCTCTTCTTTGAACTTTATCTCTCATTAATATTACTTTTAAGCACCTTGAAAACTGATCTAAATACAAAGAATAACAGAGACAGAAAATTGTTCCTCTTTGTACTGGTTATCTGTTGTATCTTTGTATGTAATCTCTATATTCAGTGTATACATCCTTTGAAAAAACACAAAAATACTTCAATATTATTATATGTCCCTTGTATTTCTAATTATTGAATGTTTCAAACAGTTGACTTTTTCAACTGATATGCATTGTAAATATGAGGAAGGCATCTAAGAATCCTTAAATACTCTTAGGGGCAGCAAATAAATATGGCCAATAGTGTGCACATTTCTAAAGCTACATACAGTATGAACGAATATAGAAATGTGATAAATGTTAAATCTGTATTCCACTATATACTATATTTATAGGTGACGCCTGAATATATTACACATGCTTTTAGCCAACTTTAAAAATACAGAAAGTCATGTTGTAGAACAGTACATGCTGTAAAAATTTGTACTGTAGGCGTGAAACTATCATGCGAGTACAATCTCTAAGTTTATTGCACATACATTTTGGTTTATAGCCCATTATAATGCAAACTGATAAGACTTAAATGGTATTGCAAAAAACCAACTGTATAGTTTCCTGTTTTACATATTATGGATGGTTTATTTGAGATATTTTTGCTTAAAAAATAATATTGTTTACTTAATTAATTCTTAATAAAGGCCTTAAATCATTTAAGAGGATAAACATGGTTGATGTCACTAACTGAGGGCAAGGTCTGTTTTTCTAAGTGGGATGAGAAGTTATGCACTCATGGTGGCACTAGTAAGCTGCCTGGCTGCCTTTATGAGCAGTACCTAATACAGGATTTTTCATTCACAGTAAAAGTATGTATACATGAGCAGACATTGGCTGACTGTTGAGTTATCAGCCTTTAAATCCATGAACGAGTACAAAAAAACTGCCCACCCCAACTGATTCAAGGGCCAGTCAAATATTGATCAAGGTGGGCACAAAATGGCATGTATTCTAGTCAATGGATTTGGTCTTCTGTCAGTTGCCTGATTCCAAAATGTTTGAACCAGCATGACTAGGCCCACCAATTCACTGAATGAATCAAAGATCAACTGGACAAATGACCAAATCTTTCTGTGTTATAAACAGGAGCAGAAATGTGCCAAAATGTTTAGCAGGATGAGGGTTCACTAACACCTGATTGTTGCTTGTCAAAATTATTCATACACATTTGCATAAAATAGTGGTGAGAAGAAAAATTGTCGTTCTCATCAAAATTGTTGCACGTCAAAATAATTTTGACGCCCATTGATTTCAATTTTTTTCATGAATTTTTCGGCACAGATTGCCCATTGCTAGTTCTAATGGGTGTAAGTGCTGCCCCTTATCAGGTGGCAGTACAAACTGTGCTTTCCAGCTCCCCATGAAAGGTAAATCTTTGCACTCCATGTCAGAGAATGAGACAAATTTTGACAAAACATGGGCTTTGTGTTTGTTTTTTGAAATTTTGCTTCCTCTTCATAAATAGTATGAAATGTACAGTATTGTAGTGAATTATCTGTTCTTAAGTGTAATGTAGCTATTAGTGTTAATACTTTTTCTTTTTTTATATTACACACTTTGAACCTTTTATGCATTGTGCCCAGGTGCTGGGATGAATTGTTTATTTTCTTGTTGTTGTCATACTGTAGTCACTTAATATGATGTTCTCATTTAGTGAATTTATACTTTCAGCTGTACTCTCTAGAAAAACTTATATACAGATCATCTGCGCTCGGGAATTCTTCAGCACATAACTAATGGGGAAACAAAGATACTAAACCATAATGATGACATCAAAACAAGATGCTATGACAACTGGAAAGACAACAAATAAACATGTTACCCCAGCATCTAGACCAAGCCTCGTAATAGAAAACAATTCAGGATGTTTCACACTGTGAAATCCATGAAAAAACAATTAAAATTAAACATAAAAATGACCAGCCTTGACAAGTATAACAATTATTCTAAAGTAACAGCTGTTTCATCTTATTTGCCACTTCCAACTCAACTATGTTCATATGTACATGTGTTGGCAATTTGGTGATCAAGCTAGCCCCGATTGACCAAATGGAGAACTATGCTACTGAGATTCACTGACTAGAACCCAGAATGGAGCTCCCCCTATGGTCAGCCATGCAGCACGTGGTCCTGATGCTACCTAGAAAGGGGCAGCCTTACTGGCACATTCGGGAGAAGAGAAAATGTAGAGCTGTTGATGTGGTCCAGCATCATTATAGGTTCAAAGTTGAAAGCACCCCACCCAGAAATATAATAAGACTGGAGCTCTGTTTCTTAGGTATGTAGTTTAGGAGGTTCATTTGGACATGCATTTAGCAGTGTCACAGTGGATGGGGAATGTTTGCTATTTTGAGGTTTAGGCCCAGGAGTTATTTACAGCAGATTAGCCAACTGGAAGTTATGGGCTTTCTGTAGGTGTGGAAACCATGAGGTTTTGACAATCCGACATTGAAAAAAATTATATAGTCTTACCTGTCTACAAGTGGGGTCTGGGTTCACATGCTATAGACCTACAGCTCTAGGTGGAGGTATTCAACTATGGAAGAAACAGTAGGCACTCACAGATCCCATGGACAGACAAAGTAAAGGGACTGCAAACTTTATTTCAGGCAAGGAGTGCATAAGCACACAGCCTTAAATGTTTCGTGCACACAGCCCCATATGCTTTTGACAACAGTGGCTGTAAAGACAAATAGCCCACTGGTGTTGTGTGCTGGGTAACAGTGGCAAGAATTCCTGAGGGGTGGGTTCCATCCAGTTTTATGTCAATCAAAAGTGTAATCATTATTGTAAGTATTATTTAATCATATTCATGTTAATTTTAATTAAAGTTGTTTCGCTCTTTATCCCAAGACCTGAATTATCTTCTTGTCTCAAGATGAATAGGGCCAAGAGAGGCTGGGAAGAATTCTGACAGCAAAAAAATATTCTAGGCAGTCACTTGATGATGTCTATGTCAGCAACCTACTCTCCACAGTTTTCCAATCCATTGTCTCCCAACTGACTTAGGGATATTTCCTTAAGGAAATTTAGATGATAACTGAATTTACTTGAAGTTCTTCTAAAAGCATAATGGGACATAGAACTGTCCCGGCAGGCAAGAAGCATTAGGGATGCTATACCTGAAAACATGGACAAAGATTTCTAGGAGAGCTCTCCCCTACAAAACAACGTCCAAAGGAGCAGAGAGAAGGTCTTGTTTTCAGATCTAAACTTTGGTACAGTTTTTTTTGCACTTTTGTCAATTAATTGCTTCCCTAAATGAATATAAATGCTGTTGGGTTTTTTTGTTACTTTTTCTGGTACAGCACATGTATTTTTAAACCTTGATGTTCACATAAAGAAGTTTGTGTGGCGATGGGGTCATCCTGGCTATAGTACTTACAGTTCGTTACAGCAGCAAATTTTTGTGGTACGCCAAGGATGAGTATTTACTCGAAACAAGATTTGCACTTTCCCAGACAAGGTACAAACTGTGCATTTATGGTGCCTGTATGAATAGATACGTAGAGCACTTAACATGAGGCAGCTGGATACCATCTGTAAGAGATACCTAAGTTTATTAGTAAAAACAGAATTCTCTCTTCCAGTATGTATGGATATCCAAGACTATAAAAATAGAAAGCACTATAAATATTGGTTGGCAACTTGCAATATGAGGCAATCAGATATTCCAAATGCTTGGATTTATTTCCCACAGGAATCTGTGATCTGCACTAAAGAAGAACAACAATATTATGCCATTCTGCCGGTTGTGTGGCCTTGATTTATACCAAACACGTTCATGTGTTTGCAAAACAAATCTCTCCAGCATTCCAGTGAGATTGAAATTACATATTTTGGTGGGCCCTACCACACACGTACACATTACTTATTACTATGCGTGCATTCGATTCCTTGCCGTCAACGGAGAGCCAAATGAGCACTTATTAAATCATTTTCAAGCCATTTCATAAATCTGGTCCTTGAAAAGAAATATTTGTTTATACCTTTAAGACCACAGTAAATTCTTTCCACTAAAGACAGCTCTGCTGCAGGCCAGATCGATGCAGAGGGAAAAATCAATCATAAGAATACTTGAAAATATTATGAAACCAGTCAACAGAAACTAAACTGGATCCATCAGGAAGTACCTTTGATATAGGTAAAAGGAAACTATATTCAGATGTTAAATTATTGTGCCTCGGTTATAGAATTGAATGTACTTATAATCAATATGTGATTGAAAGAGGTATTGGTAGTAATAATATATTTAAAGTGTAAAGCAGTGATCCCCAACCAGTGGATCACAAGCACATATTGCTCACCAACCCCTTGGATATTGCTCCTATTGACCTCAAAGTAGGTGCTTATTTTTGAATTCCAGTTTTAGAGGCAAGTTTTGGTTGCATAAAAACCAGGTGTACTGCCAAACAGAGCCTCCTGTATGCTGCCAGTCCATATTGGGGTTACCAAATAGTTATTCAACAGATCTCTTTGTAGATATAGTCAAGAATAGTTAGCATTGCAAAGATGGAGGTGTACTGTATGTGGCACAAAGACATGGATGAGGTCTACCTAATAGGGGGACACTATTAAATATAAACATGATTAAATTCCATACCACCCATAGCCTATATGATGTTCTAGCAAACAGTCTACACCATAATAAGTCTTTTTAAAAATACACCTTTTAAAATCTAGATCATTATAAACATAATGTGACCAAGACTTATCAAAAAATATATTCTATACAGGAATCCTTCCCGAAAGATTTGGCCGAATACTGAATCGAATCCAAACCTTAATTTGCCTATGCAAATTATGGGTGCGAAGGGGAAAACATTTTTTCTTCCTTGTTTTGTGCCAAAAAGTCACGTAATTTCCCTCCCTGGCCCTAATTTGCATATGCAAATTCGGATTGGGATTCGGTTTGGACAGTCAGAAGGATTCGGGCGAACCTGAATCCTGCTGAAAAAGGCCGAATCGTGGCTGAATCCCGAACAAAATCCTGGATTCGGTGCATCCCTAGTTTTTATCCAGCAGCCCTTCAAAAAACCGGGCTGTCTGGGTTAAAAAGACAGGTGGTAATCCTAATTCTATATATTGTCTATCACTATCTATCAATCTATCTCTATCATCTATATATCTAACTATGTATCATCTAGCTATCATCTAGCTATCATCTATATACTGTATGAATCAACTATCAATCATCTATCTATCATCTATCTATCATCTAATCTATTATCTGTCTATGATCTATCTTTCTTTAGAAAAGGGAACAGGGATCATACTGTGACTCAGTTTGTATATGTTTAACTATATATTTTTAATTACCTAATTCTTGCATTTTTGCTTTTAGAAAAATAAAATGTTTCCTTGCCTTTGGTAAGACAAAAAAAAAACTTGGATAAAAAAAATCCAACTGAAAAGCAGATAACTATAAATTTCACAGATTTGATGATATATGATAATTGGTATAATTGTAGGTTGTATATCACTGTGCAGAACCAAATCCTTTACGTCACAACCATAATAATTGCCCTTCCAAGTTAGGCTTCTTCCCTTTTTTACTGATTTCATGGAGTTGCTTGAGTGAGTTAAAATAAAATGCTGTTCTTGACAGAGACAAGCAATAAACAGATTGATGCAATCATCGGACCACGTATGCAAGGAGTGAGAGTGCAATCATAGCTGCACACATCTTAACAGCTGCTGGTTACCTTGAAGCAGAAACAACATTTACACGGGCTAGAATTATGTGGTTTATTAATAAATCAAGGTTTCAGGCACATACTGTGACCTTTATCAAGATTTGTACAGCCAGGGAGAGAAAAACATTGGTCAGACAGCCAATTTCAATAATCCTGTGCCATGAGTTTTGTTTAGAGCATGTGTGGGGGTCTGGGAGCATGTTAAAGGGAACTTGTTCTAGAAGCTACACATAGTTTCTCTCATTACAAAAAAAAAATACATTTCAATAATAACAAAGATCTACATTCATAGTCGACACCGCCAACAAAACACAGAGTATCCCAAGTGAGTGAAGTTCCATTGATGGTAATCAGAATGAGCCCAGGTAGCCCTGAACCATCAGGTGTTAACTGGTCTGTGAAACAAGAGGTATCTGTTATCCAGAAGCCTGTAATAAAATTCCAAGTAACGGAGGGCCATCTCCCAAAGACTTCTTTTTAATCAAATAATTATAAGTTTTAAAAATTATTTCATTTTCTCTGTAATACTGAAACCGTACCATGTACTTGATCCTAACCAAAAAGATAGAATTAATCCTTATTTGAGGCAAAACCAGTCTATTAGGTTTAATTAATGTTTAAGTGATTTTTTATTAGCCCTATAGTATGGAGATCCAAATTATGGAAAGACTCCTTATCCGGAAAACCCCAGTTCCCAAGCATTCTGAATAACCCTTACCTGCACCAGTTGCATATTATATTTTTTTTTATTTTGTGTTGTGAAAAGTATTGCCTCCACATTTTGGACCCTTTCCCTACTTTTGCCTCTCTTTTATTTTGATTATTTCCCATAGACTTCAGTGTATAACTGAAACATAGAAACTCTAATACTTACATGCTGGTATTTCAATGTCAGCTCCCTAAATTCAAATCAACAAGAAAAGCTCAATAAATATTGCCCCTCAAAAAATATTGCCCCTTGACTTCAAAGAGTTTTTACAAGTTAAAACATATCCCACGTGGCCTACAGGTCAACTTAAGACCCACTATTTTTCAAGACAGTAGAGACTTCATCAGATGCTATGAACAGATTGTGAATAAATATAGTACTATAACAAACAAGGGAAAGCTGTGCTCACTACTAATTTTTAAAACCATTAGGCGGTGATGCAAAGAGGTTGTGACCACAAAATACATATAGACAAATACAAGATCCTCTGCACTCAACCCATTATCAATATATTTAAGACATTGAAACATTCTGTGCATACAGCTACTAAAAAATGCCTTACCCTTTCAACAACAGGGATTGTTTGTCCATATATTGCAATATATTTAAGCTGGCCAACTACATCAAAGTCATCCCATATCTGGCCAGTCCTACGCTCAATTTTCATCTTATTCATTAAGAATTCTATTACTTCATTATACATTTTACAAAGGGACTAAGTTTTACCTGCAACTTACTTTCTGCTTTAGTCAGATGATCCCACTGGTGTCTAATAAAAGGGCAACCAAGTGTGGGAGTTTTACTTTGAAACTTTGGTTTACTTGAAAATACTGTGGCAGCAAGGTATAATTCAAAGCACTGACGATTCGATTTGATTAGATTTCCTTGTTTAAGCCAAAATAAGGTTACACTTAACCACTATACTCTTTACCACTTAAGGGTTGAGGAGCCCCTCAATGTTATGCTGCAAAAAGGGGTGATAGAACCATTTATGAAGTGTCTTGTTAAGTTTTTTACTCAGGCTCCCCAATATTAATTAATTGATTCATTCCATCATTATAAGAATTCAAAACCCAACAACAATATAAACAATACAGACAATACATCAACTTATGATCTGTTACCACTGTGGCCTGAATATTCTTATATAAACTGTCAGCTATAAAGCCTGGCAAATTACTGAAAAGAAAAGAGATATCCCTATGTAAATGGAAGAGTTTTTTAAAGACCCTCTAAACTAAAGAAAGGACCCATGGTCTTTCACCAGGAATAGTGTCTAATCACACTTTAATGTCTTTTAAAAGCTATTCCCTTAGCTAGATGAAATGAATCTATAGTAACAATCCATGCAGAAGAGGAAGATATTAGTAATACTCTTACAGTCTTCCTTTCACTGGTTTAAGACTACTCAACAAAATATGTCATGAGTCATAAAAGCTCACAGACCTGTATTTATCAAGACTGGTAAAGTTTAACCTTCCTTATCTCCTGTGTATATAAAAGGCAGGTGAGAGGTGCTAACCTTCTATAACCATTATAACATGTAGGTCATAGTTTAGAAAAAAAAAAAACCCAATTGTGAAACCAGGTGTGATAAAACTAGGACTATCTACGGCGAGTAGATTTATTATACGTGTGGGATTGAAGGCAGCATAAATCAATGAAATGTGATAATTACTGTGCTTGCCATCAGTAGAAACAGCTTGGTAGTTTCACAAAATAAATACAGCCCTGTAACAATAACAGAACACCACCTGGATGACAAGATATAGACGATATGCGGCTTCATACCAATCCTACTGCAGCCTATTCCAGATAACTTTGAGAGGGAAAGAAATTTTGTTTATAAAATCTTGTCTCATGTTATTGGGCAATAAGTGAAGTATTACTGGCTAATTCTTTGATAATGATAAAAAGTGTAATAATGATATATATATCACCCTCTGTACCCATGAGCAGACATTATAAAGACCTGCATGGACATCCAACATGGACCTGATAACCATCTAAGGGTAGGACACGGAGAGCTGGTGAACAAAGTAACCATCAGGTTTAGGTTGAGAAGTGCTTAAATTAGGTAAAGAGACCTTCTGTATGCAAAACATACAGTGAGCAACCTTCTTAAAACAGAAGGCATTCTCATGCCTCATACTTTCCTAAATTCTCATTCTTTGCCCATGAAGGAACAATCTCTGGATAACAGAAGAATTTTTTTTTTTTGTAGTCATTGTAGAAAACTTGTAAGTGGTTTGATACAACTCTCGTAGAGTTTTTAATCATTTAAAAAATTTGCTAAATATAAGGGCCAGTGAAATCTTCACCTCCCCCCGCCCCCACACACATGCTCATGTCAGAATTAAAGGACCAGTAACATCAAAAAAAGTATTGTTTTAAAGGAAAACTATACCCCCTGAACGATGTAGGTCTCTATAAACAGATATTGCATAAAACAACTCATATGTAAAACCCAGCTTCATGTAAATAAACCATTTTCATAATAATATACTTTTTAGTAGCATGTGCCATTGGGTAATCATAAATAGAAAATAGCCATTTTACAACAGGAAAGGACAACCTCCTGGGATCGTATGATTCAACGGAGCACACAAACATACCAAACAAACTATAAAGTTAGGTCACATGAGTCAATTATCAGACAGGGTTGTGGCTTTTGCCTCCACACTTCTTCCTGTTACAGTTAGAGTTTAAATATTTCTGGCCAGGTGATCTCTGAGGCAGCACACAGACCATCACCCTATGGGGGTTCAAGGCAAGAGATGTAAAAGGGCAATATTTACTTAAATATATATACCAGGTAGGTAAGACTTGATTTGATATAAACTATCTGTTGCTCAAAAATTCATTTTCGGGGTATAGTTTTCCTTTAAAGTAATAAAAATACAATGCAGTATTGCCCTGCACTGGTAAAACTGCAGTGTTTGCTTCAGAAACACTACTATTGTTTATATAAATAAGCTGTTGTGGCCATGGGGGCAGCCATGCAAAGGAGAAAAGGCTCAAGTTACACAGCAGATAAGCTCTGGAGAACATAATGTTATCTGTTATCCATTACTTACCCTGTGCCATGTAGCCATTTTTCAATTTCCACCATTGCTACAGCATCACCTACAGCAAATACCATTGTATTTACTTTACTGAACAATCGTCTCTGTTATATACTTTTCCTGGTTATTCTACTGTACTACACTTAACCCTATTTCACTTTTCTGTTATCCATCAACTTTATAAAGAATGTCAACTTTATTACTCCTTGATTCTCATTATATCCATGAACTATATCTGATAGGCTTCATTTCTTTATTGTGATGGTGTATTTTCCTAATGTTACCTTGTAATTAGTGATGGGCGAATCTCCCCAGTTTCGCTTTGCCGAAAAATTTGCGAATTTCCACAGAAATTTGCGAATTGCCGAAAAATTCGCGAAACGAGTCGCGGCACACTTTTGACGAGCGTCGCGTCAACTTCGGAGCGTTGAGTCATTTTTGTCGCATCGCGTAGTTTCGCTGGCGTTTCGCGAATTTATTCGCCAGCGGCGAATTGCGGGAATTCGCCCCTGGCGAATACATTCGCTCATCACTATTTGTAATTATGGGTTCCTGTCTTGCCCATCTAAAAATCACTTATATTTGAGGTTACCTGCCGCTCTACATTGGTATCTATTTCCACTTGATGATTAAGTTTGGAGGATCAATGTTCAAAAAACAGCTTGCAAGGTCCAAGAAGTATAAAAGATCTATGAAATCAAGTGTAAGATTGCTCTTGTTACAATGTGTTACATATTATCTTTATATAACCTGCACGTGAATAACTTGAACATAAATATACATACTTTGCATCACATGTATTAGCAAATACACTCTGTATCTACTGTAATCTTTATATGTATATTTACCCTGTTTTTCAGGTTCCAGAACTTCGAACTGCTGTAAGCAACATTTATTTTCTGTTTTACAGTTTCACCTGACTGGGACTTTTGTATTTGAGTTTCTGACGCACACACCCTGCTTCTCGTTTCTATTTATTTCTGTTTTCTCGGTTAATGTTATAATGCGGCCTGCAGCTTATTGTGAAACTGATGATCGATGTTGGAAGGTATGTATGGCGTAGAATGTGTGGGGTAGGTGCTTTCTTTGTTATTATTCATCTGATGTTGCACTGACCGCATTATGTTGATAGCTGAAAGTGCTTTACTCAGCTCAAAAGTGAAACTTAATGGAAAAGTGTGTTGTCTTATTTACCATTGAGGGATATTTTCACAATTTTTTATTAGATTATAAAGCTCTACTTTCTCCTTAGGTTTACATTTTTGTGTCTATGTATTCTTTTCAACTTGGTGAACTAGTTCTTACAAATGCTCAGAACTGCATTCTAAATAATAAAATTAAATTTTTTTACTTTATGTCAGGTAGGGATAACAGCTCAAGCTGCTGGTGAACAACAATTGAAAGAGCTCCTCTCTATCCATTACATTTATGGCCAATAGTTTAAGTAGACCTTCAAAATGGAGTGCAAGATTTTGCAACTGTCCTTTTGCCTCTAAAATATGGGTTGCAATAACTTTGCATTCATGCAACTTGCTCACTTGATCCTATCTCATCACCTCTACTAAAACAGTGTGCTCCTGTCCTTACTCAAGTCCTTACTCATATATTCAATTCCTCACTCACTTCTGCTACTTTCTCCTCTTTATTCAAACAGGCCTGTGTCAAGCCCATCCTGAAAAAGTCTACACTGGACCCTGTTTGTCTAACTACCGTCCTGTCTCTCTCTTACCGCTAGCCTCTAAACTTCTGGAATGTCTCGTCTTCTCCCGTATTACTAACTTTCTCTCCACCAATAATCTACTTGACCCTATACAGTCGGCTTTTGACCTACACACTTCACTGAGACTGCCTTATGTAGAGTTGCAAATGATCTCCAGACTGCTAAGGCCAAAGGTCATTACTCTATTCTCATTCTCCTGGATTTATCCTCTGCTTTTGATACTGTTAGCCCTTCTATTGGTATCCGTGATCAAGCTGCATCCTGGTCCTCTTCCTACCTCTCTGACAACTCCTTCTTTGTTACTTCCGCAAACAAATCCTCTCCTCCTGTTCATCTTAATGTGGGGGTACCTCAAGGTTCTGTACTTGGACCTCTGTTGTTCTCCTTATACACTCTCTCTTTAGGAGACCTTATATCTTCTTTTGGCCTTAAATATCACCTATATGCTGATGAAATTCAGATATATTTAGACACACCCTCACTAACCTCTGATGTTCAAACCCAGATAGCAAACTGCTTAGTAGCTATTTCTTCCTGGATGAACCAATGCCACCTCAAGCTCAACTTGGCCAAGATTGAGCTCATGGTTTTTCCACCCAAACCGAGCCCTTCTCCTTCTTTCACCATTACTATTGATGGCATGACCATCAGCCCGGTTAACTCAGCACGCTGCTTAGGGGTCATCTTTGACCAGTCCCTCACCTTCTCTAATCACATTAATAATACTGCCAAAACCTGTTGTTTCTTCCTCCGCAACATAGCCAAGATATGCCCATTTCTTTCTCAAACAACAGCTAAAACACTAATCCATGCCCTTATCTTACCTCGCTTAGACTACTGCAATCTCCTCCTAACTGATCTTCCTGACTCCCATCTCTCTCCCCTCCAATCAATCTTAAACTCTGCTACCAGGATTATCCTACACTCTCCTAAAAGAAAATCTGCTCAACCCCAACTAAAATTCTTAGCATGGCTGTCTGTCAAGCAAAGGATAGCATATAAAATCCTTCTGCTAACATTCAAAGCCCTTCACTCCTCTGCTCCTCTTCTATTGTCTCGCTATACATTCCTGGTCGTCTTCTCCACTCTTCTCAGAGCCACCTTCTCTTTACACCACCCACATCCACTGCCACCTTTCGTCTCAGACCCTTCTATCTTGCTGCTCCTTACCTCTGGAATTCCATCCCCAAATTCCTCTGTAAGGAATCCTCTCCCAATCTCTTCAAAAAAAAATCTAAGACTCTACCTTTTGGAGCACTAGAACAGTAGCCTAGCCCTGTGCCTACTGTCTATGCCTTACCATGTGCACTTTTTCATCTCCAATTTGTACCTGTATTTTAAACTCACATCCAGTTAGACTGTAAGCTCTACGGGGCAGGGACCTCCTTCCCACTATGTCTCATACCACATAGCACTTAACCTCTTTGTTCTATGATTCTGTATATATTTATTATGTGATTTGTCTCCCCATGTATACTTTTATATATAAATTGTACTTTTATGCACTGTACAGCGCTGCAGCTCCTTAACAGCGCTTTACTAATAAAGCTATACATACATACATGCATTCTTTCAGGAAACTACATAGGGAGGTAGCATTTACCAAGTAAATTTAGTTTGGCTGTAGAGAAGATTAATTCATTTAATTAAGTTTGTAACTTCAACATACAATTCGTTCTTGACTAGCTCAAGTGTTATAGAAGAGCTCATGGTTGTACATGTTGTGACCATAGGAGCCATTGGCTTATAATCTATTTCTGTAAGATGTTTGTCTAATTTGCATTTGAGTAGTGTATGTAGCTGTGTTTTAGAAGTATCCCATCTTAAAATGGCCCTTCTTATCTTTCCTGAAACTGTTCTTAATTAACTAAGGCAGGATTCTCTAACCTTTTTTATCCATGAGCCCCATTCAGATATAAAAAGAAATGCTAAATGGGCCCTTGGAACCTTTAACAGAGAGAAGAAAAGACAGATAAGCCAAGCACACAAAGAAATACAAAGAATTAGAAAATAAAGGTTTTTTTGGTAACCCGAAAGTCACAATGTTAGTCCAATATGGTTTCCTGCCGATCTCCTCGTAGTCTCCCCACTACGTGTGTTAATCCAAGCAAAAGAGAAAACGTAGTTTTCCTGTGTTGGGATCAGCGCCTAAGCAGTGGAAATTTTTAGAAACAATATATAGTGTAGTATTTTAGTAATAAAAAACATACAAGTTCACCCGGTGTTTTTCAGGGTTATATTATTTCACCTAATGTGAAGTGAAGATAGCCCCAGGTATAGTGGGTACTTTTTGCCTCCAGGTGTGATAATTACTCCTTTACTTAATGCACCACAATGTAAGTAAAGGAGTAATATCACACCTGGAGGCAAAAAGTACCCACTATACCTGTTAGCATTTCTTTTTATATCTGAATGGGGCTCATGGATAAAAAAGGTTAGAGAATCCTGCCTTAGTTAATTAGTTAATTAACTTGTATGTTTTTTATTACTAAAATACTACACTATATATTGTTTCTAAAAATTTCCACTGCTTAGGCGCTGATCCCAACACAGGAAAACTACATTTTCTCTTTTGCTCAGATATAAAAAGAGTTGGGGAGCAACACAAACAAAAAAATGTTCCTGGGGATGCCAAATAAGGGCTGTGATTGATTATTTGGTAGCCTCTATGTGGACAAAATGCCTACAGAAGGTTCTGTTTGAAAGTACACCTGGTTTTAATGCAACCAAAGCTTTCCTCCAAGAAGAAATTCAAAAATAAGCACTTGCTTTGAGGCCATTGGGCGTTACATCCAAGGGGTTACATAGTTACATAGTTACATAGTTAAATTGGGTTGAAAAAAGACCGAGTCCATCAAGTTCAACCCCTCCAAATTAAAAACCCAGCATACAGATAGAGTCACTTGGATTTGTAAGTTAAATGCGTCGTGACTCAGCATTAATTGAAGAAACTGTGTTATCTAAAGTTATCTTAACTCATTTAATGCATTTAACCTTTTCATTAGCATACCAAAGCTCCATTGTTTTCAATGGTGAACTCTTTAATTGGATGGGATGCTGTGACACAATATTCTGTGATAAGTGGGATAAATGAGATAAATGAGTTAAGTTGCGACGCATTAAACTCACCATCCAAAGTGACTGCATCTGTACATACACACACACACACATCTCCACTCTTTCAAACACAAACCATATATGCCCATAGCTATACTAACTGTAGAGTTTAGTATTAAAATAGCCTTTGATATTATGTCTGTCCAAAAAATCATCCAAACCCCTCTTAAAAGCATCAACAGAATGAGCCATCACAACATCACCCGGCAGTGCATTCCACAACCTCACCGTCCTGACTGTGAAGAACCACCTATGCTGCTTCAAATGGAAGTCCTTTTCTTCTAGTCTGAAGGGGTGGCCTCTGGTGCGGTGATCCTCTTTATGGGTAAAAAGGTCCCCTGATATTTGTCTATAATGTCCTCTAATATATTTGTAAAGTGTAATCATGTCCCCTCGCAAGCGCCTTTTTTCCAGAGAAAACAACCCCAACCTGGACAGTCTCCCCTCATAATTTAAGTCTTCCATCCCTCTAACCAGTTTAGTTGCACGTCTCTGCACTCTCTCCAGCTCATTTACATCCCTCCTAAGGACTGGAGTCCAAAACTGCACTGCATTGGGTTGGTGAGCAACATGTTGTTCAAGAGCCACTGTTTCAGTTGACTGAACTAAGGCCATTCCATGCTGCATTTAAATGGAGCATTGCTGATGTTCAGGCCCTGATTTGTGGCGAGGCCACAAAGGCCCGATCCTAGGGCGGAAAATTCATAGGGGTGGCAAGCCGCCCAACCCCATTAGAGTGCCTTATCAGGAGAAGCAGAGCTTCTCAACCATGGTCTTCTACCTCTCCTACATGTATGTCTTCATTTGTCTGGGAAGAGGGAGGTAAACTCAAATTTAAACAATGTCCAGTACCAATGATGTTAGGGGTCTACACTCTCTATATCCGGGTCCCCAACCTATTTTACCATTGAGCCACATGTAAAAAGAGTAGTACATTTATAATTGTAGCCCTTGCTTTGAGGTCATTGGGATCAACATCCAAGGGGTTGGCGAGCAAAATGTTGCTCACAAGCCATTGGTTGCTGATCACTGCTCTTTATGCAAAAGTCAGACTTCTGCACCAAATTTACTGTTTTATTTCATGTTGTAAATAAATTTAGGAAATATAACCCAAGGTTGACATTGTCCAAAAATGTATTTGTAATTGTATGAACTACATTTTCAGAATTTTAACTTAGTAGAATATAGTAAATAAAAGTGAAAGAGAATTTGTTTTTTTCATGTAACCACAATATTTACTGATTATCTGATGTTACTTTAAGATATAAGTTATATGGGTGGCCTGGATGGAAAACATGTTCAACTTTGACATGCAATGAGCCAAAATCAATCATCAAAATGAACATTGAGGGAATACTTGATATGAGTTATGCAAGCCACAGAGGTACATTAATTAATTCTAAAAACATTGAACAAACACACTCCTTTTCTAAACAGTTTCCTTATTTTAGTATTGTCAGTTATGATTTATGAAACTGAATTTGATTTTAATACTGTTTAATAGTGGGGGGATTGTTTACGGATTTGCATAAATAAATACTATTTAGGAAAAATATTTTAAAAGTGAGTTCAAAAATACTTTCTGTTACAAAAATGGTACCAAGCATGTATTTTGGGGCAGTAGCTCTTTTTAAAATAGTTATACAATTCTACAAAAAGTATTTTGCATACCCTTGCTCTGCAACATCCCAATAGATGCAAAACTATTGTCCAGTTAAAATCATCCCTAGTAATGGTCCATTCATTAAATTAAGTTTCTATGCAGTTTTTTGCTTGGCAATATCACAAAGCGTTGATTAGGTGTTAAGAGCTAATCAGAAAAGAGCTAAGAGAAAAACATGTGTAATACATTTGGCCATGATTTATGGAACAATTATCAAAGGGATAACTGCAGGTTTTTGGCCATCTGGCCATACATGATACAATAAAAGCTGCTAATGTGGTCCTTCTAGATCGAGATGGGATCTTATTGACCTGTGTATGGGGACCTCCAAAAACTGATATTGATTGAGCTGGTTAAAAAATCCTGTCAGGGTGAGGACCACACCAGCTCCTTGTCCTTGTATAGCCAACATGGGTAATTAAGTGAACTTCTGGCTTTGTTCTATGTTAAAGTGATGTTAAAGTGAAGGACTCTATAACTTGAAGACCATTTGTTATCAACATAAGCTGTGCACTACGCACCATGTAAAACAAAAGGAAGTTTAGATGAACTTTTTTCTGTAAGCCTACTTAATGAGCTCATGTAAAAAATAAGTATCTAAAGGGAAAGTCTAAAGTGTTTGTGTTACTAGTTTGGTAAATAAAATGTCAGCTGCCCAAACTGATCTGCAATTTAACAGTCCTGAATTTTGACATTTAATGGTCCAAATGTGACCAGTTGTCTTACCAACAGAATCATAACATTTATTTGAATAACACACAGGCATTGATTGATGCTGGTAGGAACATTTTTATGGAATCCTGGTCACTGGCAAAAGCTCCTCACAACAACAGTGGCATCACAAATGTGCAATACTATAGAAAACACTTCAAGTAAACCATTTTGCTGTCACTGGTATGTCAATGTGTTGTCATACCCCATACATTTAGGGGCCCATTTACTAAATTCACATGAAGGATTTGAAATTTGATCAAATTTTGAATATGCAAATTAGGTCACTTCGACCATTGAATTTTCAAAATTCGACCGATTCGAATAATTCAAATTTAATTGTATTCGAATATATACTCGATGGTCGAAGTACTTCCCCTTTAAAAAAAAAAGTTCGCCAACTCCCATAGGTGTTTTAAAGTTTTTTTGTGATCGAATATAAAAAATTCAATCAAAGGGTTAAAATCGTTCGATTAAAATCGTTCGTTTTTATTTTTAAACACATCAGTTAATAGTGCTGCTCCTGTAGACTTCTGCACTGAAATCCATTTCTCAAAAGAGCAAACAGATTTTTTTATATTTCCAGCGAAATTCGCGAATTTTTCGGCGAAGCGAAACTGGGTAGATTCGCCCATCACTAATTATGACTAGTTTGATTTCACCCCTTTACACAAAATGTAGGCTGTGAAAGTTCACTATATTCTTGAACACTAATACAGATGACTTTTGCAGCCTTGTAGAGATCTCTGACAATTCTTCAGATATATATTCAAGTAGATGGCTCATAACGTATGTGTATGTAGCTGTAGACCTTGGGTTTTCCAAATAATGTGTCTTTCTGTAATTTGAATCTTCATACCTTAAGTCTACTTGAAAAACATTTACATATTAAATAAACCCAATAGGCTGGTTTTGCCTCCAGTTAAGATGAATTATATCTTAGTCTGGAACAAGTGCAAGCTACTGTATTATTAATATAAAGAAAATAATTTTTAATAATCTGAATTGTTTGGCTAATATGGAGTCTATGGGAGATGGCATTCCAGCAATTCTGAGCTTCCCGGATTCCTTACCTGAACATATTAAGGACTGATTCATGCAAGGTAACAATAACTGAATGGCAGAGAATCTTGCTATTTGTAGATAAACACAAAGCACAAGATCATTGGTGACCTTTAAGATGGTGGCAAATCGTACGATTTTCGGTGTGTGTATAGTGGGAAATGAGCCAATATTGTCAGAAGATTAAGATAGTGGTTGGCTGGTTGATCAGGCTGGACGGAAAATTTTGATCGGATGCCTTTGAAGGCACCCTTAACATTGCCAATTGTTAGTGCTGAATCGTCAGATACAGGTAGAATTCTATTGTTTCTACCTTTATATCTAAAGATTCAGCTCTATACGTGTGTGTTGAAACGAACGATCTTTCTTGGAAAGATCTTTTCAAAGAAAAATCGTAATTGTAATGTCTATGGCCAGTTTTACTCCCTGGTTGCATCCTGCTTTGCTCATTCACATGGGACATGAACCTTCTTACATGTTAGAGCATATGAGTGTGCTGAGTAAGTGATGAACAAACTAACAACACTAGAGATCTCACCTTTCACTCCCCACAGACCAGGGGAGATTTGAGGACAGAGAGAGTCATGCATCCATAGTTTGCAGGCCCCAGAATTGATCTAGAAGGTAAACTATATTAATTCCACCACTGTCCACAGATATTTGAATGAAAACAATGCTCAAAATACTTTCAAATAACACCATCATTATCTTGATTTATTCAGTAAAGCTCCAAGAATTTTCTTAGCACCAACAAGAATAGGAACAAACCTGTGGCTCTATGGTCTACAGCAGTGATCCCCAACATGTTGCTCTCCAACCCCTTGGATGTTGCTCCCAGTAGCCTCAAAGCAGGAGCTTATTTTTAAATTCCAGACTTGAAAGCCAGTTAATTGCATAAAAACTCTAAGCATAGTACCAAGGAGAGTGTCCTATAGACTGCCAGTCCACATACAGGCTACCAAATAGCCAAACACAGACCTTATTTGGCATCCCAAGGGACTTTTTCATGATTGTGTTGCTCACCAACTCTTTTTACATGAATGTGGCTCACGGGTAGAAAAGGTTGGGAATCCCTGGTCTACAGTATAAGGTCTGCCTATAGATACATATATTACATTTAGGGAGTTATCTATTAAGCTCGGAATTCCGAAAAACCCGAATAACTTGTATTTTTCTTCAAAATAGGCCTTTTATAAAATCACAAATTTTTTCGGGATTTATTAAACCCCGAGGATGAAAAACTCTGAATATTATAGGAGAAGTCCCATTGGTTTTTCGATGTGCACTGGGTTTCGTGCAATTCCCAAGAGCTTTCTGGGGGGAAATCCGAAAAATTTGTGATTTTCAGAAAAGAAATCTGAAAAAAAATTGTGAAAATCTGATGCAAAGAAAATTTTTGAGAAAATGTTATAATAAATAAGCCTAAAAAACTCATGTGGATTTGCTCTGAGTTTCTAAAAAAAAATACTGAGATAAATTCAGAGCTTGATAACCCCCTTAATATATATTACACGCAAAAATATCAGAAACTTTTTTTCCTTGAAACAATCAATGTTTTTTTTTATTTTATATAACAATTTCTAGGCATTTTTTATTCTCTATACCAGTGATCCCCAACCAGTGGCTCTTGAGTTACATGTTACTCACCGACCCTTGGATGTTGTAACCAGTAGCTTCAAAGCAGGTTCTTATTTTTTAATTCCTGACTTGGAGGCAGTTTTGGTTGTATAAAAACAACGTGTACTGCCAAACAGAGCCTCATCTAGGGGCTACCAAATAATCAATCCCAACCCTTATTTGGCACCCCAGGACATTTTCTCATGCTTGCATTGTTCCCCAACTTTTTAGATTTGAATGTGGCTCACATGTAAAAGAAGGTTGAGGACTCCAGCTTTATCCAATCAGGAATTATTTTATATTAACTTGGGTAAACAAAACCAGCTTTACTGGAGAGGGTTGACTGGCACATTACGCTGCAGATTTTCTTTTTTTTTCCCCCTTCTTCTGCCTTTTATCTTTTGCCTCTGACACTATTTCCTAGCAGAGTAGAAACACTGTCATAACAATGGAATACTTCCCACTTGGATGCATTTCTGCAATATCACGAATGTTTGCATTTGCACACAAAGGGAATGGAGGCAGCAGAAAAAAACATTTCCGTGTTCCCCTGATGCATGCATTTAGTTATATAATACATAAAAAGAAGTGATTTTGTATGTGATTCTTGCTTATGCTTTAAATTGTTCCCAGCTGTAAAAAAAAAAGTGAACACTGGGGAAACATAATAATCAATGTGTTTATCTCTTCATTATATTATTAAGCACTGCAATTACTTTTATTCAAAGAAAATAAATTGTATTTCCCATTTGAAAGCTATATACAGTAACTGTATATCCAACATATAATAAACATAAAACACAGACCATCTAGATCCTATATCCTTAGAAAACCTTGTTGTTATGTTTTTCAAAATATCAAATTTCAATCATCTGTTTGAAAGAGCCCTGCTATTGACTAGTGATGGGCAAATCAGCGGCGAAAAATTCACAAAGAGCCGTCGCATCTCGCTTCGGACGTGCGCGTCTGTTTTTGGACATGCATGTCCATTTTTGGACGGGGGTGTACGTTTTTTGACACCAGTGTCCGTTTTTTGATGCTGGTGCCCACTGGCAGTGTCGAAAAAAAAAGGACGTCGGCAAAAAATGGATGCCGTAGTCCAAAAAACCGGACGCGCACATCACCTGCAGCGAATTGCAGGAATTCGCCCATCAGTACTATAGACCTGAACTGATTGGTATGGATTGTGTTGATTCTGAATTTTGTTTCAACTTTATATCTGCACCTAGGCCATCAACAGATTGTGTTAAAAGAATTCCTTGTGCTTTTATATAATCATGTTCCGGTATGGGACCTGTTGTGTATATTGATCGGGACCTTGGGTTTTACAGGTAAGGGATCTTTTTGTAATTTCATATCTTACGTCTACTAGAAAATCATGTAAACATTAAATAAACCCAATAGGCTGGTTTTGCCTCCAATCTGCAAGAAGTTTGTGTATTTTCCAAGTACTTTACTGTCCAAAATCATACAGGAAAGTTACATTTCTATTAAATATATCAACTATGTTTCTGCTGCCTCCCTGGAGGTGGGTGGCACATAGACATGCATTCAGACTTGCAAGTAAGTGAGTGGCAGCTTTATCTGGAGAGAGTGCAGGCATGGGGCATGCTGTTACACTACTGCCTGGGGACATAGTAAATAAACTTTGTGTTGTCTTTTAAATGGACCTTAGATTGTAAGCTCCACTAAGACAGTTTCTAATATAAAAAGTTATAATAGCAGAATTTCAATTATGCATATATATAACATAATATTGATATTGCAAACAACTAAATAGGGATTTTAGAATTTTCTTATTGCTTCCATGCTAACAAATACAATTTACAAAACATGCCTTTTTTGTTTTCATCTGTATCCTAAGACAATTATGTAGTCTAGACAAAGCATTTATCCGATTAGTGTGTTAGAAATCTAAACAGCTTCTACAGGAACAGGAAAGGCATCTAATCGCTTTGTCCCATGTTTTCAAAAACTGGATTGGCACACAGACAATGTGGAAAAACTAAGAGGGTAAAATTAAGGAAAATTGGTCAATTTAAACTGAAAAACTAAATTGTGTGGAAAAGAAGCCACCAACATGATACAAATGTTTGGCAAACTGCGGCATATAAGTTGATACATTTAAAAAAAGAAGACATAATTGCCTTCCAAATACCAAATATATATCTTTAGACATCCTTTATTTGTCAAACTGAGAGTTTGCTATCAAACCCTTATTTTTTATAATATTTTCCTTATCTTGTATAATATTTTAGTGAAAAGTAATAAATAATTATATATGTTACGTGATTATTTACTCCAAAGTTATAGGCAAGAAAAACTCCACATACAAATAGAATCAATAGAAGAGAGAAACTTGCCCCTGTGTTTACCAGTGAAAATTAATTGACAAGTGCAAGGCATAGGGGGTTATTTATTAAAGACCGAATGTTAAAAATGTGATTCAAGTTTTTTTGTTTAATGTAAATGTAAATCAATGGGAGAGGTCCCTATCCTATTTGGAAGTGTCTGGGGTCTGCACTGAAATTAGCCAAAACCTCTGACCTTTCAGGTAAAAATCCCAAAAATTCTGTGTTTTGGGAAAAACCCGAAAAAATTAAGCAACTCAGGGAAAAACGGCAAAAAAAATCAAAAGATTCAAGTTTTCACTCGATTTTATCGAGTTTGTCCCCAATCTGGTTAAATTGTGCTTTTTAATAATAAATAAGGTTCAATTGTGGATTGTGGTTTGGTTGGACATTTTTTATTTAAGTACTTGGGTTTTGAAAGATAAGCCCCATAGGGGGTCACAGTATTTATTGAAGTCTGAATGCCTAAAAGCAGAATTTTTAGTAGTGAAAAAGTCAGAATACAAAGATCTGGCATCTCAAACCTACCAAGATTGTATATGAGTTAATGGCAGAGGTCCCTATCCTATTTAGAAGTTTCTGTGGTCTGCGGGAATTAGCCTGAAAATCTGACTATTTCAGACTTCTCGGGTAAAAATATAGAAAAAATCACACAATTCAGATATTTTTGTATTTTTCCCCGTGATTTGCACACACATACTGTCATTCGTGATTTTTTAATAATATATAAGGTCTAATCAGGGATTCTAGTTTGATCTGACTTTTTTAATATAAATAGTCAGAAAAAATTAAATTTTGATAAATAAGGCCCACAGAGTATATTAAAGAATGATATTGGGTGTTTTGGCACTTGTCCTTGGGCAATAAAAACATAGTGCCCAAAATCGCCACTTTCCTAAAACCTTAATCTACTAATTTATATGAATATTTTGGAGACCAAGTGAAAACTAGCGAGTGACAGGACACTATGCTACAGCATGTGAGTAGCTTGTAGGCATTGGGGCAATATCATGCAAATGTAATACTATATTGATCAAGCAATATGTTCAAGCATTAAAATTGTTTTTGTTAGGCCACTAAATGATGAAAATGAGGGTCTAATCAGGCTGATCCATATCTGATTTCTTGGAACACGTATGCATACCTGCTGGGAGAGGACCTGGGAGAATTTGTAGCTTGAACTCAAGCTATAGTGTAAGAACATATATACTGCCAAATAGAGCCTCCTGTAGGATGCCAGTCCCCATAGGGGACTACCAATAACCAATCACAGGCCATATTTGGCACCCCCAGGAACTTGTTGCTCTCCAATGTCTTTTACATTTGAATGTGGCTCATGGTGAAGGTTGGGGACTCCTGCCCTACACAATTAGTCTAAGTAAGGAAATACAAATACTATACTTGTCCATACTGTAAAAGTATTTTTAAAAGGTTCAGCACTGAGGGATTTATAGCAGGAAATATACTCCAGGCCAGAAGTTTTCCACTGCCCTTTATGAAACTGTATATTAGCTGGCTTTATTTTACACAGATACTGCTAATCCTGGAGAGAAATGACATTTTACCCTGAATGACAGAATTATAATTCAAAAAAGAAACAAGATAAGATGATGGTTTGGGCTTGCAGCTGCTGTACTAGAGGGAAGTTACATCTATATATACAGGAAACTGCAAATTAATCTGAAATCCTATGTACATTTTGCCGCATCCTTCAATGACTAATGGCACAATCTAGGTACTTTGGCAGAAAAAAGAAATTTTTTGCATTATTAAAAATGATTTTGACATATCTGATACAATTTACAGAACTCCAAATGCTCACTGCCAGAGAGTAAATAGAGTTGATTTAGGAGTGTATTTATATTTTTGTTGTAATGAATAAAATGTATGTGTAAAAGTTAACAACAAAAAAAACCCATGTGCCGATATCACTCATCACAGAAAAGATTCTATTGTTAAAAGCTAAAAAGCTAAAAGCTAACATCAGTTTGAGAGTAACTGACTGAGAATAGTCTGTACCTTTTTCGACAGAAGAGCATTTGTGTTAATGTCTGAGACAGACCAGATGTGAGATTAAATCCCAGTGGGAAACAAATAGGTCTTCAACATCTTGCACCACATTAAGAAAAGTTGTCTAGAGAGCAGAAGACCTTCTTTATCTAGGATTCCATTTGTTTTTATACAAATTCCAAAATGTTTACTACCTTTGTCTGCTGTATAGATGCTTATTCTCAACTATAGATCTGGTTTGAACAGGACTTTGAAAGCTCTGGTTATAGTCAATAAATGATCATAGCATTAACGTTAGCATAAATTGGACAGGAACAAATATAAGTTCAAACAAATAGGTTTAAAATGCAGTTTAGGGTGAGATCTTTCTACAAAGAAAAATAGAATGGCTCAGTTGAGTAGTAAAATTGCATCATTCTGACAATAAATCCATCTTGGAAAAGGGGGAACTGAAGAGACTAGTATCAACAATGCTACTTCATGAAAGTCCTAAGTGAGTTACAATTAACCCAAGCACAAGAAATATGAGCAATATGGACATATACATGAAAGGCCATATTGCATGTATCCGAGGAACAGAATAACTGGTCAGATTAATCAGCAAAAGGGCAGGAATATACTGTTTGTCCAATGATTTCTACTATAAAGTAATTTTTCTGGTCTAAAATCTCTGTGGCCCATGATGTAGACTATAAAGTATTTTTATGCTCCAGAATTTCTGTGAGGGCTCCATGGAGCTAGCTGCATGATATCATTATTTTAATAAAACTGTGCCATATATATAACCTATGTTGAATAATCAATGAAAACGTTTCTGCAACGACAATAAAAAATGGCTAGTTTGCTATTATGTTTTTAAACATTTAATTACTTTTATTTAGGAAATAATCACAGTCTAGTTCAGCCAAAAGTCTACAAGGGATAATGTTATTTTACTGGATCACAGATTTCTTTGTTAAGCATAGTTATTAAAAAAAGATGTTGAGTAATGTTATATTACTTTCCTGGTTCTATATATGTTTATTTATTGGATAGCTAGATGTTTACCGATGTCTTTCAGAAGACATTGAGGAAAATGAACACTGACATTGGGTGGTTTGGCTCTGGTCCTTGTGAAAATTATTTCTGGGAAGGAAACTATTATCACTAGTAAAATTCTATATAAATGGAATACCCTATAGGCTAGGTTTAGGAAGGTCACTATAAAGTCTTCATAATCAAATATTGTAAGAAGCAAATAATCAAAAATGTTTTATTCAATAACAATTTAAGAAATGTAATTTGCAACACATTTTTGAATTTACTTTCTTATTCTATTTATAAAAATATATATATAAAAATATATTTATATTTAAAAATATATAAAAGTATTTATAAAAATACACTTTTCTTATTAAAATGTAATTATTACTCCATACAATCTTTTGCCTATGGAACACTAAGGACAAAGGTAAAAATTATGTAATTAATAGGGAAGAAAGATAACACATAGACCAGTCATTTTTCCAAAATGTGTATTAACCCTATCACCAGTCATAGGCTCCAGTGAAACAGTGATCTTTGGTGGTCAAATGGTCAAGACACATAAAATACTCAACCTTTCTTGGTTTTTGAGGAGGGTCTTTGTTTTACTGAAAACAAAAAAAAGTTGTGCACACCTTGTATTGTTTCCAAAATACATACAGAAACTGGTCAGCAGAACATCTCTTTAAAAGCATGGCTGTCAAATCAATCTAAACAACAGAAGGTGTGTTAAAGAGATACATGATATGTGTCATCTGTGTGCAGGTGGCACTTAAGGCTAAAAGAAGCAATGACTTCACCAATATAAACATAGATGAGGAGAGGCTCCAGAAAAGAACATTAATGTTACAACGAGAGAAGATGACTCATTAACACTAGGCAGAAGGTGTAAAAGAAAAAGGATTGGCCTTTCTATACCAAACTGCAGAAAGATCTCACCTCTATGATATTGTTGAAATAAACACTGAACATTCTACTTCAGGGTTAATTATTACCAGCCCATGGGAACTTAGTTAACTGAAATGAATTGAGAGCTAATGAAAACAATATCTCAGCTGCTTTACAGAGTATCAGAATTGCAGGTATGTCTATTCACAATTACTTTTCTTTTCTTAATCCACTATTTAAATTGTGAGCATCCAATAGGCATCCCGACTCATGTAAACATCTAAGCAAGGAGGTTTATAGACAAAAATTACACATTCAATGAGAACTTTAGTAGAAATCCATGATGCCTTTCAATAAAACATTGTACATGTTTTGCCTATATTATTATTATTATTGTTGTTGTTGTTAGTATTATTAGCCTCCGTATATATCTTTAAGACATTTATGTAGATCATGCTGCCAATGCCTTTTTCTCCAGGAAAAATTAAAAAATAGCAACCCTTTTAATTTTTTTTTTGTCTTTTGCTCCCTTTACTCTATGATCATAAACCATTTTGACCCAGCAACTCGATTAGGCTAGGGCACAAAAAACACAAAAAGTTGCCTTGTCTGATTAAGCTAAGTCCAGTTAGGAGCTAGATGGGTGCAGGCCCTGTGTGTGGGCAATTTAGGTGAACAATAACAGTGGAGGCATTATGGGAAGGAACATGACAAAAGCCTGAATCAACAAAAACTGCATACAAAATCAAGGCTGGCCATAGGTCAACAATGAACAGCAAAAACAGAAACAGCAAAACCCCTAACTGAATTAATAACACTTAAAGTGGACCTGTCACCCCAAAACAAATATACAAAATCCTATTTTATCACATTAGTCAAGCAAAATGAACATTAGTTACACTATGTAAATTATTTTAATCTTGTTTTCTTCAGTCTGGGAATTCATAATTATAGCAAACAGGCAGGAGCCATTTTGTGGACACTGTTATTAAGACAATCCTTGCATCATCTCAGAATCTTGTTTGTGCACCAGAAAGGGGGACCCAATGTCTATCCCCATGTCCTGGCTACACAATTAAATGGTTAACAGAACTGGGGGAATGTGTGGGGAGCAGTGGCATCTAGGAAGTGCTGAATGGAAAGTGAAAGTAATTATCTGCCCCTCCTCTATGCCTAAGGCATAGAGGAGTGACAGACAATATTTTATTGACAGCTATGAGCTTAAAACAGCTATGAATGCTTTAATTAAAAATTTGAAATTGGATTTCATGATTCATTTGAAAAGGACTTTTAATATACAGATTTTTGTATCTGGGTGACAGGTCCACTTTAAAACTGTGTTCTCCATTCCTTTCTGAATGTAATTTGAGACAATTGCCCAGGTGAAATATTTTGCCAGGTGCATCCAGACGTTTTAGAGATATTTTTGTCCCTAATGTATATCTCAAGAGAATGTTTTTATGTCTACATGGTACAGTTTAGACTGTATATATATAGGTGCCCAAAGTAAATAATGTAAAGACAAATGTGAAGGTAATGCACATGCAAATATGCTTGTCAAGACACCAACCCAACTGGCTTTCGAGAATTCGCTTTGGCTTGATTGGTAATTGCATAAAGATACATTCATACATAAGTCAGTCACACTAGGGGGTGATTTACTAAATTCACATAAATTCACATGAGGGATTCGAATATTCCATCGAATTTTCAAAAAGATTTGAATTTCGAATGTGCAAATTAGGCAAATTCGACCATTGAATATTCGAATTTGAATGATTCGAATTTTCAAATTTAATTTTATTCCAATATTCGAAAATTCGATGGTCAAATACTTCCCCTTTAAATTTAAATTCGATCACCTACTTCGCCAGATTAAACCTACAGAAATTGGGATCATCAAATAAGAAAAATTTGATCGATCGCTTAAAAATCGTTCGAATATTCGATTCGAATTTGATTGTTCGATCAATTGAAAAAAAAATCGAATTCGAATTCTTTTAATTCCCCACTATTCCCTGGTTGAATTTCGAATTTTTTTTTCATTCGAAATTTGACCAATAGTAAATCTGCCCCTAGGAGTATACACTGGATACATCTACTACATTGTAATGCATTCCAAAAGTTACACACAGAAATCCATAGTAATTAGTAAGAATACTGGTATTTGATGGTTGTTTTTCTGTTTTCCTTGCTGATGTTCTAAATAAAATAATTCAAAGCATATATGTGCTGTTTATTTTATGTATACCTGTATCCTATTAGCGATACCAGGGATCTCATTCACCTCAGCGATTATAGGAAATGCAAACCTATTCATCGTTCACCAGATGCTAAAATTATAAAGAAAAATGGGACATTTAAGATTCAGCAGCAATAAAATTTAAAAGGGCAATGTGGTCCCATTCAAAAGACTAAAACTGTAACACAACTTCCGCCCAGACAAGGGAACAGTGGCAAATAGGTATCTCTAGTGGAGCTCATTATATAAATAACTTATTTGTTCTATATTGTATTTTTTTTTTTATTTAATTGTACACACTGTTTGGTTTTCAAAGTCTCCAGAGCTTGTCACATCAAGTGTGGCAGACAATAGCAGTCTATCATGTAAGCACAGGGAAGATCAAATACTCAGCTTGTATAAACTCTTCATCACAAAACCATATGACACAAAAGCTAGAAGATTCCATCTCATCAGTGTTTCAGGTTAACAAACTGGAATGACACATCAAATATTTATGCACCTGTACTATACAAAAGGGTTCTGAGTTAAATACGTGAAGCTCTCTTAGCATATTAAAGGTTTAACTTGTATAGAAAGTTTGTGATGCAAAAACACAAAAGCATAACATACAAGTTGGTACATCTACAGAAATAATTTACATTTTAAAAAGTTTCAAACCTAATTTATTACAATTGCCAATTGCTTCATTTTCAAGATTTAAGAAAATTGCAGCAAAAACTACTAAAATCAACTTTTTATCATTTAAGTATTTTCTTTAAAAACAAAATCAATAAAATTTAATGGAAAATAGTCAACAATAGGTTTATTTTTTAATATTCAAGCTATTTCATTTTTTTTATAAAAAATGTTAATAATGAATGAATGAATGAATGAATGAAACCATCTAATTTTTGCTGTGACCATGCTTTTCCAGTTCCAGTTTTAAAACATGATAGTGATTGAAAAACCAAAATCCATCAATCCATTTTTTATGATCGATTTTAGAAAAACTAAAATTTAAAAATGTATGAATTAGTCTCCCCAATATGGATTAAACATGACAACAACTCGATCAGGTTTGTTAAAGTTCTGAAGTGAGGGAAAATTACAAATTCTGTTTAAATATTATGATTACAAACATAAAATTGGAACATGACCTTCTACTGCTATTCATTACACCACAACCCCAAATTCCTCAGTATGAGATTTATATTTGACAGAACAGAACACATTTCTCTTGAGGAAACTGTAGGCAAAATAACACCTGATTTGTGAGCCAGTATTAAAAAAACAAACACACTTCCAGTTAACGATGTACAATATCCAGTTGCAAATATTTTTTGCCATATGTCTGGTAAAAAAAAAAAGTTTTCAGGCCTAATATGTCAAAATTTAATGAATTTTGGAGCTTGGTACCTCTTTGGTATTCTTTTCTAGTTGCATAACAAAACTTTATATATTTGAAATTCTAGTTAACAATTTTCAATATACTACTTTTATTTTTTTATAATAAAAATATTATACATGTATTTCATTCAGTACACAGAAAAATGAATTCATTCCAATTTTAATTTTTTACTTAAATAGGACCTATGAAAATGGAATTCCTCTATTTAATAGCTTTCAGAGTAAGAGATACTATTTTGGCCCAGTTATTACTTCAACAAAAAGCTAACAATGAAAATGTTCTCATAATTTGTTGCTCAATATACATGCCATCAGCCAGTTAGAAATAACAATAAATGCATTTTGCCAGTGTTTTGTTACTAACATTGGGCACAGAGTATGGCATTGGCATTATCCTAGCTCAGGTCATGGCATCTGCATGCATCAAATAAATACAGTTTCAATAAAAGGAGCCTCCAGACAAGGGTAATGAACTCACAACAATCAAGTGTAGTTTTCTTCTGTTCCGACATATATAAATGCCTTCCCAAATGTCTGATGTTGCCAGGGACAATTACACTCTCAGCAAGTTTGAGAAACTGATGCATCAGGAATGGGGTTTCTGTTCAGATGACCCATGGGGAAAGGGCAAACCTGAAAGGAAAGGATTATGCCCTGCTCAGAACAGCTTAAATTGAATCAGTTGAGAGCTGAAATTCAACCTGATATGTATGCTTATACTTTCTCTTTGACATTCACACCATTGATCAACCATACAGTATAATGCTTTGCTAGGAAAAAGACAGGATTATGGAGCAAGTAAACAATGCAACACAATGTAAGCCCTTGGAAGAGGCTGGAAGGTAAAGTTCTCCCACAAACTGAGTTCTAGTTAACAACAGAGAATAAATTACCACTTCTGAGTCAATGTAATTGGGAAATTTATAAAAGAGACATTGATCCCAGACAATAACATACAGCACTTTGAAATCAAATAAACCAGAAATAGTCCAATATCATTTGTATTAATTCACTGAGTCATGGAAGAGGCCCAGGTGCACAACCCTTAATAGACAATATTATGTGTGTGCCTAAACCACTTTATTTATCCTTGTAGGTTGGGGGCAAAGCAGTCCAGAAACCCTTGCTAGGGGTTTGCATAGACATGCAGGAAAACATACTGCTGCAGCACCTTTGTTGTAAAAAGGGAAAACTTGAATTTATTAGGTCAAACAACCAAGCAAAGTTTCGGGTTTACTCTTGCCCTTTCTCAAGCCTGGTGCACTGCCCTGAACCTTCAGCAATGTGAGTGACCAAGTGTGTATAACACAAAACGCATAAGATTATGCTGATTTGACATAATGAATATTTTACTTATTTTACTGCCTGGTTGAAGATTGCCTTTTTAAGTGTCTACTCTATATTTCATTGATTTGAAACTGCCTTGGAAATCACCTCAAACTGCAGGTCTTTATAACCTCACACATACTTAAGATAAAAAATCAAAATGAGGCAAACTTTTGCATTATGTGCAAAGTATGGGTGTTACCATACTATGGTTCCAAGAATATTAAGTGCAGTAAATGCAACCTAAATGCACTGTTTGCAACCCGCTGCAACCTAGAACAATCCAAATACAAAGGCCTGTATGTTGCCAAGAAATAGTGAAAACATAGTCAGGTTGTAAAAAATTAAAAAGCTTACATTTACTTCCAAAATTGAAGAACCATCAGCCTGACGCATTTCGTGTCCAAAAGACACTTAGTCATAGGCATAACATTGAACATTACAATCACACTGTTTAAAAGAAAAGCAGCCAATAGAAGACAAGTAGGCGATGCTATGAAATATGTCATTTAAAGACATTATGTAATTTAAAGAGATATAACATACAAATCCTGAGATCCCTTTTATTCACTTCTAAGGCTACTATGTTATATACAGGTTTACTTAATTGGGAAATGCATATTACAGGTGTTAATTAGGTGTTTCCATATCTATTCTGAGTTATTAAAAACAGAAACAAAGTGGATTTTCTATTTGGGCACTAGGCAGCCTCTTGGCCTAAATTTTGACGTCTCTTGCTATATATAATAGTCAGCGCCCTTCCTCCTTTTTTCTCTTTTCTAATTTCTCTATAAATTACATGATGTCTTTAAATTACACCGTCTACTTGTCTTCTATTGGCTACTTTTCTTTTAAATAGTGTGATTGTAATGTTCAATGTTATGCCTAAGACTTAGGCATAATTAGGCAAATTCGACCATCGAATATTCAAATTCGAATAATTTGAATATTCAAATTTCATTTAATTCGAATATTCGAAAATTCGATGGTCGAATACTTCCCCTTTAAATTTTAATTTGACCAACTACTTGCCAGATTAAACCTACTGGAATGGGGATCATTCCCTAAAATCGAATATAAAAAAATCGATTGATCACTTTAAAATCTTTCGAATATTCGATCCGAATTCGATTCGAATATTCCAACGATTGATCAAATTTTTTTACATTCGATCGTTCAATCAATCGAATTGCGGTAAAATCCTTCGAATTCGATAGTCGCATTCGTAGGATTTTACCTCCCCACTATTCCCAAGGTCGTATTTTAATTTTTTTTATTCGAAATTCGACCTTTAGTAAATCTTTCCTTAAATTCTGGAAATAAATGTAAGCTTTTTAACTTTGTACAAGCTGACTTTAGCGTCACTATTTCGTGGGTTCCAAGCTTGTGCCAGCATTTTTACAAGTTTTTTGGATTGCTTCCCTTGCTGAAAGGTCTATGTACAGCGGTAAGCTCTCTCTTTACATTAATACTGAACACACTCTGGTTATATATTTGCAAATCTGTATGTTGCCAAGTTTGGGCACAAAATCATAAAATGAGACAACGTATTTTCAACCAGTTTTCAATGTGATCATTAATCTGGGTCTCTAAATTGTAATAGTGACCACCTTAGTGCCAGTACAAGATGAAGTTTGGTCCCACCATGGTCCCTTGCTTCAGGAATCTCACTAACTGTGTCTATGAAACTCAACCACTTGGATCCCTATACTGCCAGGGTACTAACCTGATAGCTGAATCCTGCCTGTATATTACTCCTGTGGTGTATATACCAAAGCTAACTATCACTAAACTTTCCTAACTGTGCCTGGCACCTGCCTAGTCCTGTACCCACCTCCCCACTTGGTAGGATCCAGGAAAGAGCCCTGAGCACATGTATTTCTATATACTTAAACCCTTCCACCTGCTTCACAACACACAGAATTGCTATTATATCACTTTTACCCTGGAAAGAGAAATGATCACCCAGGGCTTATGGAGGACCACTTTAGATGTCCAAACTATAGAAAAAAATTGTCTGAGCAAAATACATGTAACTCTCAAGGTTAACGTTCAGTGGTGGAAGTCAACAGTAAAGTATTTAGTCTTCAGAGTTGGTCCGTTTCTATATAATTATACTTGAGCCAAGCCGTTTTGAGTATTTTTTTCAGTAGCAGGAATAAAACATGATTGCCGCTAAAATCACATTGTTCTATTCATTTCTAAAAACTAGAAGAATAAAATGTGAATTTGAATTATACACAGCCTATTGAAGCTTGTCTATGATTATCTACAGAAGCTCTCCGAGCTTTAGTTTTTCTTGTAATTTCCATCTTTTTCCAGTTTAGAAATCTTGATCATTCAAGTTCAGATGACTCAAATATTCAAATTTTGGAAACGAGGAAAAAAACAACTCATATTTTAATAAATGTGCCCTTTATTGTCATTTACACAGTGCCATTTCTGTAACAGTGTAAGGAGAAAGTTACTGCTCCCACTTATAATTTTATAGGCAAATGCACGTTTCCAAGAAATTCTGACTTAAGAACATCTCTGCAGTGAGGTTTATCAACAAGTCATGCAACTATTTCTTTGATGTGTGAATATTTCTCCACAATAAAAATGATGGACGCTGATTTTTTAACTAATTTTTTATTGTTTGCTTTAGCTGATGCCTTAAATATAAAGTATTTAGTATGGTTTTGAAACTACTTTGAATTGTTTATGAAGCTGTCCCAGGACTTGTTTTTAGCTGTCCTTGCAGAGACTGACAGCTGGATGTGTGACAGTTTAGAAGTCACTGCCGGAGGTGTTATAATCTAAAAGTATGTTACAGGCAGGAACATGCACTGGCCTGGAATGCTTACGTTAGCAGGGCTGTCAGTGAGTTTACTTAACACTCATTTGTTTCAGTCTGCTTCAGGACAGACATGCAGGCAGTGAAAATTTTTACCATCCCCACCTCCACAAACACACAATCAGCTGCAATAATTTAGCAGGTAATTGTCAAGAGATGGGGAGTAAAATGAGAATTTTTGATTTTTTCATCTGATGACCGACAAACTTAGGGTCTAAAAATAATGCCTTGTGTATGTGTCAACAAACTTCCAATAATTGTGGGCAATGGCACGGTGGAAGGTTCTGGGCAGTTTATCTATTTCTTCCTAACTTACTTACTACACAATGTCATGTCATTATCAAGGATGAATATACAAGGCATGGGATCTGTTATCCAAAATTATGTCTAATGATGATGATTCAGATGTCACCCAGGACCTGGGGGTTTTACAGATAATGGATCTTTACATTATTTGGATCTTCATTCTGAATTCTTAAGTTTACTAGTAAAAAATGTAAACATTAAATATACCCAATAGACTGGGTTTGCTTCCAATAATAGGATTAATTATATCTTAAGTGGGATCATAGAACAAGGCGCAATTTTATAATTACAGAGAAAAATTTGGATTATTTGTTTAAATGGAGTGTATGGGACGGCCTTTCCGAGCTTTCTGGATAACGGGGTTCTACATAACCAATCCCATAATTGTATATTGTTTTTCAAAGGCCTAAACATACGGGATATTTTGAAACCAAGAAAAGAATGAGTGAGGGAGAGACACAAGGGCAAATTCACTAAAGCGAGAAAATGCGCTAGCGTTGCCTTCGCCGAAGTTTGCCGCACTTCGCCAGGCGAATTTTCGCCAGCGCTACGCAAATTCACTAAGGTGCAAATTTGCACTCATGGTGGCGAATGTTAGCGAAGTAGACTTCGCCAGGCAAAGCTCATTTACACTAGTGATGCCTAATTTGCCTACGGCGCAAACGTAAGCGTATAATAGAAGTATATGTTACAGCCACTACACAAGCCCAGGAAACCTTTAATAAAAATAAAATAAAGTTGTCCTATTGCCCTAAACATGTGCCCACTTTATAGCTGAGTTGCCATATGTTAGGAAATGTAGGGGTGTAATGAGGGTAACCCAAAAAAATTATTTCTAGCATTGTAGGCTTAGTGAATTTGCACCCAGGTTTCTTGCTAGATAGAAGGATAAAAGGTAAAACAAGATAACAGCTGCCTGGTAGATCTAAGAACAGCACTCAATAGTAAAATCCAGGTCTCACTGAGACACATTCAGATACATTTAGTTCATTGAGAAATAACAGCCTGCCAGAAAGCAGTTCCAAGTGCTTGCTCTTTCTGAAATCACATGACCTGAGATGGTTGCCTAAACACCAATATTACTACTAAAAAATACACTTGCTGGTTCAGGAATTAATTTTTTTTATTGTAATGTGAACTAATTGCAGTGTAAACAGTTTAATGTAGAAATAAAAACTGTATCTGACTAGTTATGGACGAATCAATCCCGTTTCGTTTCGCCAAAAAATTTGCGAATTTCCAGCGAGTCGCGTCACATTTTTGACGCACGGCGCGTAATTTTTTTTACGGCAGGCGAATTTTCACTGAATCGCGGGAATTCGCCGCGAATTCTCGCCTGGCGAATAAATTTGCCCATCACTATATCTGACATATCCACAGAACATATGAGGGGCGTGGAAGAAGCATTCCCCTCTGGCATTTGTGCTTCTTGGTGCTCTTGCACTTGCATCAATGCTCAAAGTAAATTAACCCCACAATCTCTCTACACTTGGTATAGGCTCTCACAATAGAAGAGTTGTACTGTATTCTGTCCTGTTAAGATATTGTTCTTTAAAATAAATTAGTATCAGGAAAGGCTTTAACGAAAGTGAGGAACTACAAACCTAATGTTGTTAATATTCTTCGCACAGCACCTAATTCTCTGTAGGAATGGTGTTTTTAAAGTGGAGGCACTTTTCCCACAATACAACATTTTTTGCAGATATGCTTTCATGTTCTTGTACACAGCACCAGATTAAAAAATGAGGTGACCTAGACCTGGATCCTCCTGCACCCCCTATCCCTAACGCACATCCTACCCCCATCATGCTCACATGCCCCCTACTCCCAACGCACATGCACACTCAGGGGCAGATTTATGAAGGATTGAATTGGAAATTTGAATTTTCACATTTTTTTTATGGTCAAAACTTTCAAATTCGACTAGGGAATTATTAAAATTAGAGTTTTTTTTTTAAAAGTTTGAATTTGAGATTTATCATACTCTGGCCCTTTAAGAATTCTAACTGTTCATCACCTAAAACCAGCCGCATTGCTGCTTAAGTCAATAGAGGTCCAGGGATCAATTTGGAGCTGTTAGCAGACATTTGAGTTTTTTTCAGAGAAAAAACTGGAATTCGAGTTTGATCGAATTTTATTAAAATTTTCACGTTGTTTCAATTCATCTAAGTTTTAAACATTCGATTTTAATAATACATTTTATTGGTCTAATATTGAATTTATGGGAGTTTAGGGGAGCTTTTAAAAACTCCTGAATTTGAAATTTCCCCCTTTGATAAATGTGCCTCTTAATATCTCACCTATTTCATTTGGCTCCAGTGCTTCCTCAGTGTCTGGAAATATTGATGCGGCTGAGTGGCATGCCACCCTAAAAATGTGCTGCCCTAGGCCTGGGTCTTTGTGGCCTTGCAACAAATCTGGTCCTGTTTGTACTTTGTGGACTTTCTGAGTAATTATTCATTTTTGCTTCCCTCCCATACAGGCCAGTGTTACACTTGAAATGTGGGACCCATACCCACCCTAAAAGTATAGTGGTGGCATCATACCCTAGGGCATCAGCAGGGTCAAAATATTGTATTGGCATAGAAGGAAGAATGGGTAGTTTACAGGGCAACAATGAATATCCATTCGACTCTATTCGAATGTGTTCGATCGTTCGACCATTCCCTATACGATGATCGAATATGCCAAAATTCACATATTTGACCAAACGAATAAATCCTTCATTCGAAATTCGATCGAATCTTTCATGTGAATATAGTAAATCGGCCCCTTAATGTCCTAGATTGGCACTGGATCCATGATAATGTGGGTTTGGTTAAAAAATCTTGGTACACAAAAATCCTCTGACTAATCTGAACAGCGCGGGACAAATTTGCCTTGGTGAATGAACCAAAATGTCTTCCAAACAATGTGCAAAACATAAACTGAAAACATTCTTGCCAATGCAAACACCATACTTACCATTTAAATATTTGCACCCTGTATAAAAAAAACCCCATTATCCAGAGAAGGCCATCTCCCATTGTTTTAATCAAGTAAATGAAATTTTAAGAAAGAATTTCCTTTTCCTCTGTAATAATAAAATACCTTGTACTTGATCCCAAGTAAGATATAATTCATCCATATTGTAGAAAAAACTTCTTTTTGGGTTAGGGTTAGGTTATATATATATATTCATGTGCCCACTTATTCTTATTTCCTATCACTGTCCTTCTAATAATTGTGTTTGTAGCAGATTTCAAGGGAAATATCACCTTTCCTGGAATATGCAATCGTAGCACTTGCTTATGAAAATGTTTTTCTCACTAAAGGAAAATAAAGAGAGTAAAGGCAATGTGTGAACACGTCACTGAAACAGAAGAAGCATTATACAGACCCCAACATCTACTCATGCCCTCATTTTGCAGTCTTTGTGAGCAAGAAACGTTAGAAATGTGTCATCTTGGTGGCAACAGCCATTGCTTACATGCAAACATTCCCAAACTCTATTTCGTTCAGATAGGGCTGACTAGGAATGTGGTTTCTAAAGGTTTACACTGTAGACTTATTTTCCGGTTAAAAAAGTTGAAAACATGTTTTTCTTTTAAAGAAAATAGAGGAAAGAATAAAATGTAGAATAACATTATATGTTTTTCGAGCTATTTAAAATAATAAAAAATGATACATAAAAATTTATCACCATAGGGTACAGAAAAATTGGCAATTTGTATTCATAGAAGAGCAGTCATAGGAATATCTGAGGAGGTTTACTGTGCATTCTCTTAATTTGCTATAAACGTAGCTACTGCAGCACCTCTGTATACCTATAGTCTGTGCTGAGACATATTATAACCCTGTACTTTACCATCATTTTTATTCCCCTGTACTAAGGTCAATTCAGCTGCAGCTTCTCCATAACTTTGTTCATAGCGTGTCTATAGCCTGTTTTATAGAGAGATACCATAAAACTATTCCTCAAGTCTCCAGCTCTTTGACCTTTTTTATGTTAAAAAAACAATCCCCAACGATCTGCCTATAATGTCCTCTAACTTGTTCGTAAATTGTAATCATGTCCCCTTGCAAGCTTTTCAGAGAAAAACCCAACTTTAATAGAGTTTCATCATAGTTTAATTTCAAAATTTCCCTTACAGAGAGTAACACTTCTCTGTGCCCTCTTCAGCTCATGAATATCCTTCTTAGGATAATGGTAGACAGGGTATGGGAATATAGAAATTTAACTTTGGGCATTGTTGCCTGCACTGGAGGAGATGGGTAACAAAATATCAGCAGTTATTACCAGAACCTAAAATACAAGGTCATTAATAAACAAAAGTCCAATAAGAAAATGATATATTTCCCAAAATTTGTAATACTAGGTCGGAGGTCAGTGTTCCTTAATTTAATTAGTAACTTTCTCTGTGGTACTCAATCAAATGTTATAGCAAACCTAGATCACATTCACTGCCACCCCAATGTCTAGGCTTCTGATCATCTCCCAACAAAAGGCAATTATATTTGAGTGGCAAGATCTATTGTGCATAAAACACAATAATTTGGATCTTCATACAGTACCTTAAGTCTTGGATCTTCATACCTTAAGGGGAAGGTTTACTAAAGGTCAAATTTCGAATAAAAAAAAATTTGAAATTCAAACTTGGGAATAGTGGGGAGGTAAAATCCTACGAATTTGGCTATCGAATTTGAAGGATTTTACCGCAATTCAATCGATCGAATGATCGAATATAGAAAATGCGATTGATCGTTTGAATATTCTAATCGAATATTCCAACGATTTTTAAGCGAACAATCGAATATTATATTCAATCTTAGGTAATGATCCCCATTTTGGTAGGTTTAATCTGGCGAAGTAGGTGGTCGATTTTCGAATATTCGACTAAAATTAAATTCGAATATTTGAATTATTCGAATTCGAATATTCGATGGTCGAATTTGCCTGATTTGCATATTCGAAATTCGAATTCAAATCTTTTTGAAAATTCGATCGAATTTCGAATCACTCATGTGAATTAATGTGAATTTAGTAAATGTGCCCCTAAGTCTTCAAGACAATCATTTAAACATTAAATAAACCCAATATGCTGGTTTTGCTTCCAATAAGCATTTATTACAGTATATATTAGTTTGCAACAAGTACAAGCTACTGTTTTTTTAATACAGAGAAAAGGAAATCACTTTAAAAAATTGGCTTACTTGATTATAATGGAGTCTACGTAATTCACATCTTTGTGGATAATGGGTTTCCAGAAAAAGAATCCCATACCTGTACTGTGAAATGCATTCTAATATCTTATGCCTTATTACCAAAAGCTTTCCTACCAATGATGTCATATTAACAGACCTACAAAACATTTTTTGGTGTGAGAGCAGTATTTGTTTTAGAATAATGGCACCACATTAGGAATTTGCAAATTTCTTGGTATCATGCCAGACCACAACAATCCTACAAAATTAAATCACAGAGCTAAGACACTTTAGCACCCCAAGAAGAAGAATACTAAGGATGCAACAAATCACTATTTTGGATTTAGCTGTAGTGATGGGCGAATTTATTCGCCAGGGCCGAATTCGCGGCGAATTCCCGCGATTCGCCGCTGGCGAATAAATTTGCGAATCACCAGCGAAATTTTGCTTGGCGAAAATTCGCCGAAAAAACGAGTCGCGCAACGTTTTTTGACGTCCCGCGACTCGTTTCGCGAATTTTTCGACGATTTGCGAATTTCGCTAGAAATTCGTGAATTTTTCGGCGAAGCTAATCTCGGGAGATTCGCCCATCACTATTTAGCTGAATACGGAACTGAATTTGAATCACAATTTTAAAAATTTGGAAAAAATTTACTTCTTTGTTTTGTGGCAAAAAGTCACATGATTTCCCTTCCTGCCCATAATTTGCATATGCAAATTAGGATTCGGATGTGGTCCAGCCAAGCTCAAGGATTCAGAAGAATCCGAATCCTGCTGAAAAAGGCCTGGCAAAATCATGAACCAAATCCTGGATTTGGTGCATCCGTAAAGAATACTATCCAGTCCTGGCCCGATTTTTACATTCAAATATTGAAATATCTTTTGAACTCCTGCGTCATCCACCCATGAACAGCCAGCAGTTCTGTATCCTCACTCCCTCTCCTAATCTGATACTGCATTGCTCATTCTCTAGAGAAGTGTCTTGGTGCTGATTATTTGGTCGCAGGTAAATCCAGACTGTTAAGGTGGCCATACACAGCCACAGCCGAATGTATTATTTATTTGCAGCGAATTCCCCGCGGCGAATAAATTTGCGAAACACCAGCGAAAATTTGCCTGCCGAAAATTCGCCTGCCGAAAATTCATTCATTAAAAAAATGAACGCCAAAAATGACGTGACTCATTTCGCAAATTTTTCACCAATTCGTGAATTTCGTTGGAAACTTGTGAATTTTTCGGCGAAGCAAAATGGGATAGATTCGCCCATCACTAGCCCTGTGTGATGGTTTTTTTTAAACCTATACAGCTCTAAAAATCCCGCTGGGATGAAGAGGGCATCGTTCTATCGCAACAGCCTCCATTGCTGCCTGATTGGATCAGTCTGATATCGACCAGCTGATCAAGGGAGATAAGTAAAAGTGGCCATATTGGGCAAGATCTACTTGTTGTTTCCACAACTTTTGAGATTTATTAGCATCATGGAATAGTAACCCATCACAACCAGTCACATACAGACCAAAAAATACTTCCTTTTTTTTAGTTTTCTATAGGTTATTTTAAGAAAATTTTCTGTGTTTTTAATACGTTACATTAAACAAAAAGCCAGATTATTTGGCTATGAGTGTATAAATTCTATTTACACAAGCCACTTTCATTCCTCTGTTTTTTTAGGTTGACAACCCAGGTGACTTTTTAGTTGAGCTGTTTTATTTATATTCCCCTTTATACAAAACAAGTTCACAAAAATGTTGAGAAAATTGCAATCAAAAGCAGACAGATTAACTACTACGAGCACTTGATAAAAATGACACACTTGTTGAGCATTTGAACAACAACGCTGTTATTTCTTTCTCAAGAAATGATAGAAAATGGCATTGAAATTTTGGCAGTAATTTTGTCTGGCTTGTCTTTGCATGCACCAATCACACTGACTTCAATAAAAAACAATTCTGACTGGCAAATTGATTGCCTTACTGAAAAAAAGCAGACAAATCTTACACTCGACTTGTTGTGCTCTGGATATTTTTGTCACCACAAATTGCCCTTGCAAAAATATGGACTAAAAACTTTTCCCAAAGAAATTAAAATATAAGGGAAACAGAATAACTGGTACAAAATTTGCCCAAGTCTAGTCATCAGCAGCAATCAAGAAGATATTTTCTTTAATTATTCAAGAGCAGTATTAGACCAGTAAATTATAATTGCTGATAAGTTGCTATGGTGTTGGGTTACTAGACCTGGACAAATGTTGGGCCTTCTATTTTATTATCAAATTCCTTTATAATCAATTTTTATTTACTCTGAAACAGAGTTGAATAATTAATTCACATGTAGTATAGCAACATTTTGGACCCAGATGGTCCTTTTTCAAGCTGAGGTGAACATACTTTTTTGCATGCACCCTGTGAAGATAAGACTTTAAGGGGCAGATTTACTAAGGGTCGAATTTCGAATGCCAAAAAAATTTGAAATTCGACCAGGGAATAGTGGGGGAATAGTGGGGAATTAAAAAAATGTGAATTTCATTTCGATCGAATGAAAACGATTTTTAAACGATCGATCGAATTTTCTTTATTCGATCTTAGGGAATTATCCCCATTTTGGTAGGTTTAATCTGGCGAAATAGGTGATCGAATTTAAATTTAAAGGGGAAGTATTCGACAATCGAATTTTCAAATATTCGAATAAAATTAAATTTGAATATTCAAATCATTAGAATTCGAATATTCTATGGTCGAATTCGGTCGAATTTGCCTAATTTGCATATTGTACAAATGTACAAGTGTGCTGAAAAACTGCTGTCATTAAATAATTATTTGCCTATTTGTGAAACTTAGAAGCAGATTAATTTATTTACAAATTGCAGGTATTTTTCTTTAAATTGATCTTCTGAAAAAACTTGTATTTTTTTCTGTTACTAGCATATTTACGACTTGAAATGAGAAACCTTGATGGCAATATGATATTGGTAAGTGGACCTATTCAATCATGATGTATTGAAAATGCTAAGTGGGGCCTCATTGGACCCTCCACACTCCTAGGCCCCCCTGCAACAACAGGGTCTGTTTCCTTTGTAGTTACTCCCATGTTGAACTCTGTAACATTTCAGGGGTCTGCTATTTCAGGGAGATGCTACAGTCAAAAGTTGTAGCACCTAGGTAAATGCCCTTTTCTATTTATTAAAACAGCCCTGACAGGTTTCAGCTACTGAATTTTTTAATTTTGAGTGATACATTTCAAAAATCGAATCAAATTAAAGGGATACTGTCATGGGAAAAATTGTTTTTTTTTTCAAAATGCATCAGTCAATAGTGCTGTTGCAGCAACAGATTTTTTTATATTTCATTTAGAAATCTGACATGGGACTAGACATATTGTCAATTTCCCAGCTGCCCCAAGTCATGTGACTTGTGCTCTGATAAATGCTTTATTTCTGTACTGCAATTTGGAGTGATATCACCCATCCCTTCCCCCCAGCAGCTTAACAACAGAACAATGGAAAGGTAACCAGATAACAGCTCCCTAACACAAGATAACAGCTGCCTGGTAGATCTAAGAAGAGCACTCAATAGTAAAATAACATGTCCCACTGGATTCCATTCAGTTACATTGAAAAGGAAAAACAACAGCCTGCCAGAAAGCAGTTAAAGTGCTGGCACAAGTCACATGACCAGGGGCAGCTGGGAAATTGACAATATGTCTAGCCCCATGTCAGATTTCAAAACTGAATATAAAAAAATCTGTTTGCTCTTTTGAGAAATGGATTTTAGTGCAGAAGTCTACTGGAGCAGCACTATTAACTGATGCGTTTTGAAAAAAACATGTTTTCCCATGACAGTATCCCTTTAATGAAAAGAATACAAGAAAACATGTGGTCGCTAATTTTAATGAAAAGGCTGATGAACATCTAGTGGAAGCATGTACTAGAAAATTTTGAAAACCTCTGCTGTATGACATATAAATAGTCTTTCTTTGAGATGGCTGTTGTATGTGTCATTTTTTTCTCCCTGTGGGTATATAGACAGCCTTGCATGACATTTAACCCGTGTTTGTCTATTTCTCAGTAGCTAATTGTAAACCAATTGTATTCCAAATGGCTTATCAGTGCTTTTCTATGCAGATGGAACCCTGAAGCTCTGAGGAGTAACTCTCAAAAGCAACAAAGGAACTTATTTACAAAAGACTTGCACAACAAATACTTTCCCACAGTGATTAACCCACAAGGGAACTCTCCCAAAATGTGATAAATGTGACAAGTTACTCAGAGTTTGCCATTGTGACACTCGCTCATGTATCGAGCAGGATGTTTCTTGTATGATCCAGCCGTCTTATAATGGCTTGCAACCTATGAGCCCACAAGCTATGGAGTCAGATCAGATGTTTTCTTGTGTTTCTTTCCCAGAAGCCAGTAATAATTTCTTACCCAGAATACCAGAGTATATTACTAGAATACCTGTATTCCCCTTAGCATTCTATCACTCTAAGTAGGAAGTACCAATGGATGCAAGGAGCAACGGAGGCTTACACTTACTACATGCCTATGGTAGGTATTAAGTACAAGAGTCCAATGCAGTAAAGATGCAAGGAGCAATGGAGTCCTGTACTTGGCAAGGATAATGTACAAGGATTCAATGCACCCACTGATGATACAATCTGTAAAGTGTAGCTATGCCTGAGTGCAAGTCTTCTGAGTCCTTTTTAATTATATGAGCCCTTGAGCCCTCAAAAATATCATGTTGTCATGATACTAAACTTGGTAAAATTAGCCAAGTATAGCTGAACACATTAGGGGTCATTTGCAAAGTGTATGGGAAAGTGCAATGTACCAAAGATCAGAACAAATCTCCAAGTGTTTTGTTCGTTAGGACTCAATATTGGTACATGTTTTGGTATTTTAAAAAGGACATGGCCTAAGTAGGCACAGTTTTGGGCCCATTAGTGCTCTTGCACTTGTGTCAAGGGCCCTACACATTTTATTAACTAGTTTTGCTGTTCTGCTACTACAAGCAAACACAGATATGGATTAATCCTCCTACTTTATGTCAAATCAGTGTAAAGGTGGCCATAGACACACAGATAATATTGTACAAAACAAATTTTCATACATTCGGTTCATGTACTGTGGGAAATGAGCCGACCATTATTATCAGATATCGGTCTGCTGGTTGAGCGGGCTGGACGGAAAATTTAGATCGGATGCCTTTGAAGCCACCTTTAACATTGGCCATTGTTAGTGCTGAATCATCAGATACAAGTAGAATTCTATTGTTTACACCTGTATATCTGACCATTCAGCTCTACGCGCGTGTGTTGAAATGAACAATCTTTTTTGGAAAGATCTTTTCCAAGAAAGATCATAATTGTTATGTCTATAGCCACCATAAATCAAATATTTCAGTGCATGTCCCTCAACTCAGCAGCCTTCTCTCAGCTCAGAAGTTATCTGTCCATATAGTGTCTATAGTAAGAGCAAGCATGGTCCTGCAGACTTCTTCAGCAGAAGTAGGAGCAAGCATGGTCCTGCAGACTTCTTCAGCAGCTGTGACAACAAGTGACGTAACCCCAGGAGAAATTTCCACCAGCATCATCCAAAGGCCATGTAAAAATCAGAGATAGGGCTTATCACGTTCTTCGAGGGGCTTATGGTGAGGGCAGATCATGTGACCTGTCTTTTCTTCCAGGGTGTGGTTTGTCTGTTACAGTTGCATATCAGTGGGCACATGTGTATGGGAGATAAAAGCAGGGGAAAACACTTGCTTGGGAAGAAGAGAATTTGTTTCAATCTCAAGATTTCAGTTATGTTCCCTATGTCACAGAACTTAAACTGCCATAGGATTCATGTAGTTCGCTGGCATTTGCTTGCCATTATTTGTGATTTTACAATGAATTGTCTTTTTTTCCTAAACCTGCCTATTTCCTGAATAACTTTAAAAATACCTAAGTTGGTAATTTCTACAGTTGGGTGGGTATTGATGTTATTATTATTTGATGTTAATTATCTTTCTGTTCAAGCCATATTTCTACTGTTCAACCACAGCCTGGTTGCTGAACACCTGGATAATATCCCAAAGTAAAAGGCTGCAGAACCACAAGTTAAGTTGGGAGTAGTGAGATTTCCATTCCTACTGTTCCCCAAGATATGCAAATCTGTTCTCTAGAGGGGAATGTGCATGGAGCCTACCTTCTTATTGAGAGTTCCCTTGGGGTAGAGTGAGTGGTGGAGCAAACAGAACCCACTTAGGGTATGAAACGAAGGCAGTAGGGTCCCTTTCTGTATTTTGCATCTGCTTCTTGGTGGAAGGTGTATGTACATTCATGCATTGTGTTGCAGAGTGGGGCCAGGGGACTCACAAACGAGAATTAGCCATTGGATAGCTGGATACAAAAATGAAGTGTCTTGGTTCATATCAACTACAGGCCGTGGCATAATTAGATGATACTGGCAGGCCCGGATTTGTGGTGAGGCCACATAGGCCCGGGCCTAGGGCGGCAGAATGTTAGGAGCAACATGCGCTCATACCAGAGGGGGGTATGTGGGCGGGCGCCAGGACCACATGGCCTCAGGGCCCCCTTGCGTGGCCCCCTCCATGAAATCCAACACTGGATACTGGGCCCCACAGTAAATTAAGTTTAGAACCACCAATATATCCAGAGGTTTAACTGTTTTACCAATATATGTTGAAATTGCTCATTAATTAGTGCCTCAAGTGCCTCTCTGTACCTTCTTGTCACCCTTGCAGCCACAGGGTCTGCTTCCTCTGTTGTTAGCCCCTGACTAAGGGTAATCGTGCAAAACAAGACTGAATATTTTGTCCCAAAGCCCTTTTGTTACGAAGGGGTTAATGTTCTTAAGGATTCCTATGGCTGAAGGCACTTCTGAGTACTTTCTCCCTGGGATTATATGGTGCTCTGCTGGAAACCTGTGCCAGGGAGCTGTTAGTCTGGGAATAGGAGAGTCTCAGGGAGAGAGCTGCTACACACACAACTAGCATAGTTTAGTTACACAATTACTCAGAAGCTAGGGAAGGTTAGACAGGCTGGATCAAGGCTATGCAGGAAGATTGCAGGAAGATTACAAGGTGGATTTCTCACTACAAATACAAAAGGGGGGGTTGTGGATGCACTCCTAGGGCTAAGTAAAGTATACAAGTAAAATGGAAGTGCTGCTGATGACTGTGCATCCACAACCCCCCTTTTTGTATTTTGGATTTCTCACTACACCCACAATACTAGTCACTCCAGGAACCAAACTGATCTGGCAAGGAAGGAAGGTTAGTTTGGACTGATTAGACCTTGCTGAGGTTTAGAAATCCTAAAGGGTTCTCATAGGCTGAGTGGCAAGCTCATCAAACACACACAGACAGTTAACGCCTGCAGTGCCAATTCAACAGCTGTCATGATACCTTTGTAGTTCCATGGGGGCAGGATAACACAGTACTACATTTTAGAATATAAATTTACCCCTTACATTTGACAAACCCGTAATTACTATTTATATGAAATTATGGGATGGATTCAAGTGTTTTGCTCTGACTCATCTTGTGTACCATTGCCTTAAATAGTAAGTTTATTACTCTAGTGGTCTCCAACCAAGGGATGAAGCTTTAGGCTAGAGACAAACCTTGGACATCTGAAGAGGGTGTGTTTTGAAAAGAGCTGCAGGTGTCACTGAGTGTGAGCCCTATAACCCAAATTATTATGAAGAACCTGATGCTGATGGATTATTTCTTTGATTTATATCAATGCAACTGTTTTTTTTTAGATCAAACATCATTGTTTTGTCAAGAACCTCTGATATCCACTTTGAGAGCAGCCTCGTCTTTCAGCATAAGATGCCCCCAATCTTTTTTTTACCTGTGAGCCACATTCAAAAGTAAAAAGAGTTGATGATGATGAGGAAAAAAGTTCTCTTTGGCAGTACATGTGGTTTTTATGCAACCAAAACCTGTCACCAAGCCTAGAATTTAAATATAGGCACCTACTTTGAGGCAACATGCAAGGAGTTAGTGAGCAACATGTTGTTCTCAAGTCACTGGTTGGAGATCACTGGTGTAAGGGTCTGAACAAGGGTAAAACATGTTCTCCTGTGCTAAGGGGTTAAGTCTAGAATACTTCTCTATATATAATAAGGTACATTCTTTCTCTGTATGTTTGCATTCATGCATTGACTGGGGAGTCCAAATACTGTTTGCATTGACTGTATTATTCTATATACACCTCCATAGAATATTGCCATCTTTTGACCAAAGATAATACTGAGAATTATTGTAACAGCCATGCATACAAATTCCTGCAAGTTTAAGACCTTAATGTATAAAGTGTGTGTGATGCAAAAGAAATGAATAAAAACTCTACTTATAAGCAGGGTATATTTACCCTTTAAGGCAAAAAAAACACACACAAAGTTTATCTGAAAGGAAGTTTATCTGAAAGCCAAACCAATTTTAAAAGCATTTTTTAAAGCCTTAATGCACTGGAAGTTCTAAATAGCTCTGTGCTTTGACTTCTACACATGGCCTGTCACAGATCTCTGCCAGCTGTGAATAAATAGCTTTTATTGCACCCTGCCAAAAGCTTAGCGAGTTGCCCTAATACACTTGGCTGTTTTCACACTAAGAAAGACCGGCTTTCATTAGACCTAAAATGTGGGGTCCTGCTTCTCTCACATCCGAAGAATTCAAATTGCTGTGGAGTACGTTGTAGCACACGATGGAGGCTGAAAAAACTGAATAGTAAATCCTGATCTGTGACTTCATTCGAGCATCTCGAAGAGACTGTATAAAGGACGATCTGTGCTGCTGTGTTAAAATATGAAGGTGTGAAAGCATCAGATGCATTATGGGTGCACATGAAAAAATAATGTGTTATGCATGAAAAGGAAGTAAGTATGTTTGGATTCAAGGTGTTAATGACCTAACCTTTTCCCCCGCAGGAGCCCTTTTACCTAGACTTCTAAGCAAAGCCTTACAGATTTCAGATTGCACCTCTGAATGCATCAGCTGTAAGAGGGTCTGCTCAGTGAGGGGTGTTATTAAACAGCATGGCATAAGAGGTGCAAGATTTGCCTGACATATTTAGATTTGAGGGGGACTTGAGAGCTGCAGTTAATGGAAAGCACTCTTGTTGCACTAAATCTCTTAATGCTTCCAGTAGCTAAACCCTAGATTGCTAATGGGTAGAGGAGCACTAGGCAAAAAGGCTGGCACACTTGGCCCTACCATGTAAAACTGGTGCAGTAGCATGACATGACAGAAATTAAGTACTGGATCCAGTACCATATTTGTGGAGAAGCCATCAAGGCCTGGGTCTAGGGTGGCAGGTTTTTGAGAGGGCAGCATGCTGCCCAATTACACCCACATCAGAAACACTGGGGATGAGCAGGCAATACAGTTGTTGTTTTTTAAATCTCTCGTGCACCAATCCCCATTACTCCGGTCCTAATGATGAAAATGTGAGCAAATAAAAGGGAGTAGATGGGGCCTAGGGGTGCCTGCTGTGTAAATCCTGCCCTGGCTGGATGGCAGTATGGCATGCGTCTGCCAGGGCTCCCCTGGTGTGTCTGAATGAGTTCAAAGATTCAAAGGGGACCTATGTTCGACCACCACCTACCCTTCAGGAATATATGGAGGACAACACTGTGTTCATGAAGTTCCCTCAAGCCCCTTCACTCCATTAATGCAGGGTGTAAAGAGTGAAGAACATGGTGGTTTGCTTCTGAAAATGTAGATGACCCTTATGGTGTTCCAGCCCACAAATGACAATAATGTAGAATGCTAGTACAAAAGGGTCTTAGGGAGCCCGTTTATCATTGTCTAATACAGTAATCCCCAACCAGTGGCTCATTGGCAACATATTGCTCTCCAACCCCTTGGATGTTGCTCCCGATAGCCTCAAAGCAGGAGCTTATTTTTGAATACCTGGCTTGGATGCAAGTTTTGGTTGCATAAAACCATGTGTACTGTCAAACAGAGCCTACTTCAGACTGCCAGTCAACATAAGGCTACCGAATAGCCAATAACAGCCTTCATTTGTCCACCCAGGAACTTTTTTTATGCTTGTCTTGCTCCCATACTCTTTTTACAATTGAATGTAGCTCATGTATTGCAGTAATCCTACCCAGGCTGAAACTCTTGAAGAAATGATCAGAAAAAAATACAGATGGAGGAGTAAAAAAAAATTAAGTAAAATAATGAAGCACAATAATGGGGATGCTTCTGTCTTTCCCATAGCTATTCTATTGTCTAATGATTACTTAAACTCGAATTCCCAATGGGGACAGCCAAGAATTAGATAACTGGTCATGACAGAGAGTGCCCGGGAGCATGAGGACAACTTTGAGGCAAATGATGCTGTCAGACATATCAAGAGACAGTAAAAGAAAGACCAAAGTACAGGGAAAAAAAATAAGGAACAGGAAAAAGAAGAGAAAGAAAGTATCCTGAAAGCACCTAGTATGGCTGGGGCATATATCCAACAGCAGAGCTCTGGCCCTGGAAATTTAACAGGAAATCCATTAGTACAAAAACAAAATTTTATAAACCTAATAGCAGCTGTGTAATGGAAAGTTGCAAACCATCATTTTAGGTCAATTCAACAGCAAATGAAATTACAGAAAGGAGACAAAATATTTATGGTTCCCTTTTAACGCCTACTTGTTTCATACAATTTTCTTTGGGAGCTGCGGTGACCACCAGAATTCCAGTCTCCTGGGCTTCTCTGACAGATCAAAACTTTAAGGCAGAAAATGAAGACTATTTTTGGCAGAAAAGTTTATCTCCTTTCATCGCTGCTGTCCTCGAATTGCCCCAAATAATGGCAGTATAGATGCTGGAGTAGCAGAGAGATGAACCAGGCACTTTGTTAGAAATGCTAGGTGATTCATTGCTTGCTGGAGCTCGGAAAAGTCAGAAAAGCCAGCAAACTAGAACATTCAGAGAAGCAAGAGGGAGGGAGAAAGGATGGTAAATGTAAAAAGAATTTAATCAAATAATAAATATAGTTTCTATACACAGTATGTGTGTGTTATAGCAAGTTCAGATAGTAAAGATTAGGTTTCCCAATCCTCGCTGTGTGTATCCTCAACTGGTCTCCAATAGAGAGGCTGGACCAATAGCAGTATTAGAGAACAGGTAAGTAGAAGTTATTCTGAATCTGTGCTAAGCCTGCTCTGCTAAGGAATAACCTGCAATGCTGTACAGACCATCAGGGTAACAACCATTAAATGAAACCATAGGGAGTTTCTGAGCAAACAAGACCTTGAACCCACCTACACACATGTATGTACCATATTAAATATCTAGGATTGAGTCTCAACAAATAAAGACTTTTCCATTCCTTATTAACACTGGAACCATTTGTACTTCATTTTAGCATGCTTCCCCTCGATTTTGCAAAGGAATTCAAGAAACCTTTAGGGGTTTAATTATCAAAGTCCTAATTTTCTGCTACAAACTCAGATCAAATCTCCTCAGGTTTTTAATGCTTATTTATTATTACATTTTCCTGAAAATTTGGTTTGTGGGAAAAAATTCATTTTTCTCAAATTTTTCAGATTTTAGTAATTTTCACCCAACAACTTTGAATACTTCAGGGTATTGTACGAAACCCAGCTCACATAAAAAAAAAATGTATTAGGACTTCTCCCATTGACCTTTATGCAACCTCAACAGATCTAAGATGCTGGATTTTCAGATTCTGACTTTTCGATACTGGAGGTTTAATAAATTCAGAAAAATTTGTGATTTTATTTTTAAAAAAATCACCATTTTTTTGTGATTTTTGCATTCGGAGTTTAGGAATTAATCCCCTTAAAGCTACAAGGAGACACCAGAAACCTCTCCTGGCTTATTTTACTATCCTTTCTATAGACTATTAACTATATAACAAAATGTAGATCAGCTTCATAATAATAATTTTGTGAGAACAATATCAGAACTAGAAAAATTATTAAGCACGTCAGGGGCAGAAGCATCATCATTCATGCCATGATGTTGATTGCAGAAAATGTAATTCCATATCTGCCAAAAAAACAGTGTGTATGTTCAGTGTACCCAAACCAAGTCCCAAGGAACATGTGAGTCTTTGTAAATTCAAAATCCTTCCATCATTCTGATCATATCATATTTTTTTGTATATTTTTGAATGAGTAGGGTCATTTCATCTCAGAAGGTTTAAGAAAACATTTTGGAATCTATTATTTCAAACAGAACCTTATTTCTCTCTCTCTCTCTCTCTCTCTCTCTCTCTAGATACTATAACTCTCCATGCATAGCCTATTAATTATGATCAACCGGAGCATTTGTCATCTAAGAAATACTTTTTAAACATGTCAATTTGTCAAAAACACTTTCCTGGTTGCCAGGAATGTGATACAGTTTCTAACAACTCTAAAACCAGAAGGATTCTCTGGATTAAAATCTCATACAGTATCTATGCCCCTAAAAAAATATACATACATACATACATATAGCCCTCTTCTGCTATTGGATGAGATCTAGCACACATTTAGTTGTGTGTGGTGCTACAGGAGTCCTGTGCCTCCGCTATATGGGAGAACAAGTATACTTCCACCCAAGGCCAGGACAGCAAAATAACTTGATTATTCACAAAGTACAGTTGCAATGGACCAATTCACAGGTACTTAGATGACCACAGGATAACAGTAACAGGATTCTTCCCATTCAGTGAAATATCACAGTTAGGATGAACACCTCTTGGTGCAATTTCCTCCCAGCATGTAACACTTCCTGCCCAGGGATACACACCACATGGTCCTAACCCTACTACTTCTCCTCATTGGAGCAGATGCTGCTCATTAGCTAACCTGTACTTAATCTCACTCCTAGAGTGACTATTACAATGCTCACTATCACTAAATAACTCGTATCTAACTTTTCACTGGCACTGCCTGGACCTGTAATACCTCCCAGTGAGGCAAGGTCCCAGGACAGACCATGAGCACATGGGGCTAAACCCTTTTATACTTTAAACTACTGCCACCTAGTGGAGAATCCCCTTGAACTAATGTGGACCCAGAAAAAGGGACATGGCTGCCTGAGTTAACTAAAGGACCCTTAGGTGTCCTATTACCAAGGGGAAGCATACCTAAATCTCAGGGTCCCTACATACAAGTGGCAGAGGAAGGAGGTCACCATCCTCAGAGATTGAGGCTAATAAGCACTCCTTAATGGTTTGAGCATAAGTTCTAACATTGAATCATATTCTGTGCTAGTGCTCCAAGAGGTAAGAAAGAATTGTGAATAGAAAGGTAGACTGTTTTTATTGAGCAATTTGAAATGTGGGTGTAACATTTGTGTGTTCAATTGTATAAGAAAGCCATATATTTCATATACTGTTTTTAAGTCCATCACAGTGTTTGCGTCATCCTGCTTGAAGTGTTAAATAAGAGGTTTACTTTCTGAAAGAAGTAAACTATTCCTAAATTTGCCTTTTTACATACTTATATTTAATTTCTACATACTTCTATTTAATTAAAAAAGTGTAAGAGCAACTTTTCCAAAACACTAGAAATATTACTCCCTGTTTGACCCCCAAAGGTCATTTAGTTTCTATCATGTGTCAGTTACTAAATTATATGGGGAATAATGTACCCTTCCTTGTAAAATATGAAGGTAGTAGTTACCAAGGAGTTGCATGCTCTTTATAGGTCTTGGGACTCCAAGGTGACTTCTAATATCTTCATGTATTACAACAAAGAGTACATTATTTGTGCCATGTGGCAGTGGTTATAACTGATGACATCATTAAGCACTGTTTATAATGAGGTCATTTACAGAAGGTTCATGACTCTTCTATATTATAATTGTATATATATACCTTTTTTTTGCTAGAAATAGCCAACCTACTTTAGAACCCTACAGAAGAATCTTCTAGTAGTACCAATCTTGGGTGAGTAACAAAAACAGTGAGACCAATATCGCACTACAGTTTCCAAAGAAAATAGTCCCAATAGCGGTACACTCCAAGGTAATATACTCTGCCAGCACCAATACTTTGTAGAGAATAATAAGTGATCTGCAATAGTGAAATACCCCAAATAACAAACATTTATGCCCTAAATATATGAAATCTACTTGTGCAGTACTATCTGCTTTGCCTCCAACTTACTGCCATCTTCTAAGCCCCTTTTTTAATCTTCTGCAGGACAAGGCATGAAAGTGGCAGGGGACACTGGGAAAAAAGGATAAATGTCTAGCAACGGGTCCTCATTAAAAAACATATTACATTAGTCTCTTAAAAATACCCCAATGCATTTCGTACTCCCTATGTAACTACGGAGGATAGAGCACACCGATATTGTGACTTGGTTGTTTCCTTTAATGTCACAAAACTTTCTATGTCAAATAAGCCTATTACAGTTGGGGTCCGCATTTTTTAACAAGGAAGCCACATTTAAATGTATAAAAAAATTGGCTATGGTTGGCTCTGTTTGGTAGTACACCTGATTTTTATGCAAGCACTAATTGCCATCAAGTCTGGAATTTAAAAATGAGCACCCGCTTTAAGGTCACTGGGAACAACTTCCAAGGGGTTGGGGAACACTGTGTTAGATCATTGTTAGACAGGGCTATTTGGAGTAGTCATTTGGATATTTTGTACTGTAGCTCCTTGGTCTTTGCCCTTAAGTGCTGTAAGAAATGGTTTTCCAAATAGGATCCCTGACCATTGTGGGCTGAATGCTTCATTATAGCTAGAATCTCAATCCCCTAAATCGTGAGAAGAAGGCAAAAGCGATAAACACTTTTCACAATTCATTTAAAAAAAACTTCCCAATTCTGCTTTACAAATAGTTACAACATATACAGTAGTTAAAACATATTTCTTTTACTTTCCTAACATATTTCACCTATAGTTGTTAAAGAGATCTTTAAGACATTTTCTGAATCAATTTATCTCCTTCTAGCATTAGCTGTTTCTGCCATCCCGTCCATTTGCCACATTTTTGTGGCCACACAAATGCCAACATGTGCCAAAATATATGAAAAAACAAAATTGCATCATTGTCAGCTGTTTGACATGTATAAACAAACCAGAAATAGATGGGTAAATCTGATATTGCCATGGGCTTCTTGAAACTGGCAGAGGGACATGGGAATTACAAGGGGGGCATTCAATAGAAAACCGATCGTTCAACAGACTGAGCTTGTATTTTTGAGGAAATACAAATAGAAGCAATTAGTAGCCATATCAGTGGATTCTAAACAAATCAGAAAGAAGACTCTTTGTGCTTCATCCCTCAAGATTACCTGCTAATGGGAGCTGTTCTGAGATGTTTTTAAAGTGTTTACTTTTTTGTGACTGGAATCTATCAAGAGCTGATCTCTTGTTATTGTGTGTTTGCTGCCAAAAGATGACAATGCCTTAGAATTCCAGTCTAAAATGTAAACTTTGTGTCCATAAGAAAGGCGTGAAATAATCTTGGCTCGTTAACTAGAGCTAGTCACTTCAACTAGGTCCATTCTGTATAGCCCAGACATCTGTGTGTTCTCAACCCCTCGATGATGTCTTCCATAGTAAATAAAGCATGAGATAAACATTTTGTGCTGGGCTTTGTTTAATAACATAATTGCAGCAGTTTGCAACTATTACCTTTTTTCATTCCAATGTCACCAACCAAATATATTCACCTCTAGGTTACTAAGTATAACTATGCTGGCCATGAACAGTGGTTAGAACCAACTGCAGACAGATCTAGGGCACTGAGATTTTAAAAGACTTTTAGGAGATTATTTACTAAAATATGATCATTGTTTCAATAAAAGGCTTGACCATCCCTGATGTTGCCTTACTTATTAATAAAATAATGAGAATAAATCAGATATGTAAAAGAACTATAAAATTGGGGCAAAAAAAACAATCATAATTTTTTCAGACTTTTCTCCTGAATCGATTAATGTTTTGGCCAAGTTTATCAGGCTAAACCCAGCACAAATCACAATACCTTCAAATTGGGATAGAGACATCAACTACCATTGACTTATAAATGCTTTGTCAGGTCTGAGATGACAGATTTTAAGATTCAGGCTTTTTGCGGCATTGGGGTATAATAAATCTCAGATCCACATAGTTCCCATTCCACACATGTTCTGTGGGGTATTTAGAATCTCTAATTGCCCTATAATTGGGATTTGACCTAATGGCCTCCTAGGTGTTACCCCTAACCCCAGGGCCAGGAATGAAGCTGAGAATATTCTGGTAAATTCAAAGACTTATCTGCCTTTCCTAGTGTGGGTATCAATTCTCAACAACTTCATAGGCCAATATGTTTCAGCCACTGACAGCTAATCCTCAAGTCTACGTTCCTCACTTCCTGGCCAGGGCATTAAGTATGAGTCCCTAGGTCTTGCAACTCCTGCCTTGCCTATTGTCTGGGATGCCTATGATTAAGGGATTGATTCCCGAAACTCACAGGGCGTAGGATCCCTTCAGTGTATACAATAAACCTGTTTCCCTTTTTATCGGTGTGCTGTCCACTTATTCGATGTTGTTACGGATTTTGGCAGTGGGACACTACAGACAGAGCACCCGCTAGGGAACGAAGGAACAGCTAGAGGACTGGTGTGCTTGGAGCAGTCCTTTAGTTCTGAGTATTGTCTGGGAAGGCCTGGATGCTATGGATGTAATCTCAATAATATTTAGGTTTACATCAAAAATTCTTTTTTTTTGCCTTTTAATATGAAGGCAGTGAGAGTCTGCAAATGTTTGCCATCTCTAATCTGCCAAAATTAATTCCTGCTAATTCATGCTATTTTGTATTTGTCCCTTAAGTCAGTATTTTTCTGATCCTCTTGGGTTTAGGTTACAGCTTTGAGGTTCAAGATCTAGTAAGGGTGATTTTACCTTGTAATAAGGTATTTGGAGATATTATGAAAACATTGCATCAATCAACCACCACTAACCAGAAATATCCAAGAAAAGGACATTTTGCCACAAAAAAATTGCCCTAACTGGCCTTCAGAAAAAGCTTCCATGAATTTCTAGAACAGCAAATAACCATTCATTCCATATCTCACCCTACCTGGTCAAGCACATTGACTGTTTTGTTTTCCTCTCAGGAGACAGCCACATAATTTGGCTACATCAACCTTAGATTAGTCTGGATATTAATTTTTATAGATAATTTTCCCACAGTTGATAAAATGGTGATTGTAGAACTGAAATGTTTGTAAAGTGTGAATTTTTAGAATTCCTGTTTAAAGGTTGTTTAAAATTAAAAGCAAAGGCATATGATTGTGGGTCTTTATGTGAATTTATGTGGGGATTTTGAAGATTATCAATTGGCAACCCCTTGTTTTAATTACTTGTTTATTTCATATACCCTGATTTCACAGCCTCCACCGAAAGACCGAATCTTCAACAAGATGGCCTTGAGGATTCCACAGCAGCCCCTCTGTATTACTAAGCTCTCCAGCAGGCTGTGGTGTCAGGTTGAACATGGTTGACAATCAGATAAGTTAAATTCCTTACTAAAATGTGTGAGACTGTTTAGCAGTGGGCACAGAGGAATTGCATTGCAAAAGCAAATGTTTAACAATGTTTTTGATGCAGAAAATAAACCAACAAACCTTTGCATACATTGCAGCTCTACAGCTGTTAAACATACTCTTATTACAGATGGCAGTTAGAAACCTGACAAATTTTATAACACGTTGAAGAGTTTTTAATTTTCAGTGTTATCTTGTGATAGGGAGACTGATGTGATGTTGTTTTATCATTGGTCAATGACTGCACTGTGTCACATGGATGATAAAATAACAGAAGGACGGCTCGAGTTCATTTGACTTTCATGGGTTTGAACAAATATATACATATCTATATATATATATATCTATATATATCTATAGATATATATATATCTATATATATATACCTAATACAACTCTGGGACAATTGTATGTCCTGGTGTGCAGGGGGATAACTACAGAGGAAGCAGACCCTACTGAAGGGGGGCTCAAGAGGTATAGGTGTCCCCACAATGTCCAAATAATGAGCAATGTCAACATATATTTGCAAAACAGGACAATCTCTGGATATGTTGGGGGCCCTAAATTTAATTTACTGTGGGGCCCAGTGTCATCTAGTTATACCACTGCTAGTGTGTCCTCAGTAATGAGTCAGAATTATAAATATATTGTAACACATATGGCACAATGATATCAGCAATAAATTTGTGAATGTTGGTACCAGTAACGCGGAGCTTTCTCCTACATACAAGCACCTGCCATGTCCCTTCCCTATGGTAAGGCCAAACAATTATTTCATGTCAATATTTTTATCAGCAATTAGCCATGCAAAGAAAGACATAGAGCCGTACTAGATTATGTATGGCAGCTTTCAAAAGTTATAAAGCACTAGCATAATAAGTAGTGTAGTAATATTGTTCATTGTCCAGATTATACATATTATCCAAATATACATTTGCCAAAAATATAGTTTTTTTACATAAATCTGGGTCCTACACTGCAACCAAATGTTGTTCTCATTCCTCCTACTAAGGCTGGCACCTCAGTGGGATTTTAGCCACATAAACAACCCCAACATGCCAGTTCTTAATAGCTAATATTTACGTTAGAACTCTATATTGATTATAAGAAGTTGTATGAATTTTTTTTACAGGATATAAGGAGGCCTTGGATTTACAAAGTCCAAGAAGAGCATCAATGTTCAGCACAAACCAACCATAAACAAACCTAGTCATAACCAGTGCAATTTGCTTGCCAGCTGTGGTTTTATGAATGGCGTTTATTTTTATCATGGTCGGTGATGTCTTTACGGGAGTTTATGCTTGGAATAAATAGTGATGTGTCTGGTGATGCGTTTAGAAGTCAAACACCATGTTAATAACTGAAATTTCACCCATTGATCAGCGATGCTCTCTTTCTGCCTGACGTAAAATGGAAACAAACCATCGTCTGCAATAGAAGAAATGTTAGCAGAAGTCTTTGGATGTTTGAATCTTGAAGTGAAAACATCTTTGGAAAAGACCAATGGAATCTGAAAGATGTTTAAAAAAACACCAGCAGATGTTTCATAGGAACATATCTTCCCTTAGTACCAAATATTTTTTTTCTGTCCTCTTACATCTGTACTATTGCTCAAGAGATGCGAGTCTTTTCATGTTTTCTTCCCCCAAAAGCATACTTGGATATAATTGTAAATATCATTGAGAATGACTTGGTCTGTTCAATGTCGGTTTCAAAGACATATCTTAGCATTATTTATTTTTTTCTAAACATATGATGTTTTTATTGCTCTGTTTGTTCGGCTGATAAAACCTGTTGCAATTATGCTGATGCTTCATTTCCTTTATGACTGCGAGGGATTTTGTTGTGCAACAAGCTACCCAGCCCCTGTTATGCCCAGAGGAAAGAACCAGTTAATGCTGATCTTTCTGGGTCAGGATTATTATTTTGTCAGTCCGTGCCTTAGAAGCACAATATTTACTTTTTATTTAAAGGAGAAGAAAACCCAAAAGTTAAAAACCCCTACCCTACATAGACCCCCCTCTCTACTAACCCCAGTCTGTGTTACCCAATGCCCCTAACTTTTTACTTACCCTTCCATGCAGATTCAGGCATTGGAGTTCACGGGCACCATCTTCAGCTGCTTTGGTAATCTTCGGAATGAGACCTGTGCTTTGGCGATTTTTGTGAGTTTCCATGCATGAGCAGTTTTAGCGAAACAGAAAATTGCACCAACTTCACATGCGCTGCTACTCCAGTCTCATTTCGAAGATTACTGAAGAGAAGAAGATGGCATTTGTGAACTCTGATGCCTGAATCTGCATGGAGGAATAAGTAAAAACTTAGGAGTATTTGCCCAGGGGTAATACTTAGGGGCAAATTCATTATTGTGCAAAGCGTCTAACGCTAGCGCTAATTCACCAGCGTGATGTCAATTCGTAACTCCGGAAATTCACTAACACCGGCTCTGGCGAATTTACACTAGCGAAGTAGATAGACTTGCGCAACTTCGCACCCTTACGCCAGGCAAAGTTGCGCACTGACGAAGGATCGTAACTTCGCAAATTCACTAAGATGAACATTTTCCTGAACGTTAGCACTTACGTTAGATGTTACTTCACCTGGTCAGACCAGGCGAAGTTCAATACAATAGATAGGTGTTTGAAAAAAAAAATGTTACATTTTTTCTAAGTCCCAAAAAAACGCTGGCGTATTTTAGCATAGGAGGGTGATAGTCTGAAAAAGATCGATTTTTTTGGGGGGGGTTACCCTCCTTTCCCCCTACATTTCCTAACATATGGCAACACAACTATACAGGGGACACATGTAGGGCAATAGGACAAATTTATTAGAGGTTTCCTGGGCTTGCGTAGTGGAATGTAGTGGCTGTAACATGTACTTCTAGTATAACTTAAAGTTCCTGCCGTATGCAAATTAGGCTTCGCTAGCGTAACAGCACTCTGCCTAGCGAAGTAACACTAGCGCAACTACGCTACCGTTCGCAGACTTAAGCATGAATTTGTGTAGCACTGGCGAAAATTCGCCTAGCGAAGTGCGACGAACGCTATTGAAGCTAACGCTAGCGAATTTTCGGATCTTAGTGAATTTGCCCCTTAGGCTGTGGGGAGCAGGGAGGTGGGTCTATATAGGGTAAGGGGGGTACAGATTTTTTTAATGTTTGGGTTTGCTTCTCCTTTAAGCTCTACTTTCATTACCTATTAATACACATATCGTGTGTTCCATTTATTAAATTGAGTAGAGGATTCAATACTTGCCTATACAGGAATTATGCCCCAGACCTTACACAGAGTGAGTGCATAGAACATAAATCAAGTTCAGACAGACTCAAAACTGGACCTCATTAATTTCTGTTGAACATGTATGGTATTCATTGTCTGCAACTCCGTTATCCAGAAAGCTACAAATTTTGGGAAGGCAATCTACCATAGACAAAATCTAATAATGTAATTTTTAATGATTTAGTTTTACATTACTGTGAACTGTACTTGATCCCAACTAAGATACAATTAATAGTGAAGAATTAATGTTTTCGGCAGCCATGGCTTTGAGGAGAAATTCTCCATTTTGCCATGGATTTGCCATGAATTTTTTTACAAAACTGTGGCAAAAATTCACAGCAGAAAAATTTGCAGCGACAAAAAAGTTTCAGAGACAAAAGTGTTACAGGGACACCATAACAAAAAACTCCCATTAACTGAAATGCATTTGGACAAAAAAGTCACAGAGACAAAAAAAAGTTGGCAATTTTTATTTTTTTGCAGTTTCGTGAATTTTTTGCCAAAGCAAATGTAATGGGACAGATTACTCCTCAGTAATAGTTAATCCTTATTGGAGGCAAAACTCTCCAATTGGGTTTAATTCATAATTCATACTTAAATATTTTTTTTTCCAAATTAAAGAAAGATCTCTTGTCCAGATCCCAAGCATTTTGAATAACAGGTTCCATACCTGCATTGCTAATGATATCAGGTCACACTCAAACCCTATTGAACCACATCCCTAGATGGATACTTGTAAAGATAGTCTCAGATACATCATTTGATACAATTTAGCCATTTCCATATCAAACTGTGAGATAAATATAAGGAGTTTTTTAGTAGTATCTTCCTTGACTGTCCCCATCTCTTTGTAGAATTACAGACCAAGAAGAGTAAGCAACTAGATTAATTTGTTGGGCACTTTCATCCTACCCCAACATCATGACCTGAATTAAAAAACAGATGAGATTTAGAACTATAAACTCTATTTAAAATGTGTTGAAGCAGGAAAATGCTAAATAAACCTTAGTTAGCAGTGCTGTACCCAATGGACAATCAGGTAACATTTTATTTCATGCAATTTTCTTGTAAGCTTTAATGAAGACTACATTTTACCTTTGGACAAGTGACTCTTCCCACAACCCTGCACTAATTTCCTTTTCTCATCTGAAAATAATGGTTTTGTGAGTAAATATTTAATCCTAAAACAGCTCATGTTTTTTTTAGAATATTATACAGTTCCAAGAATCGCATCATAACAGCATATCTTGCCTTTGTGGGAAAATAGCATGTTTTGTATGCACAGCCCAACATCTGAGAACATTGTGTTAATTCAGAACATTCAAATATAGTCATATATGCAAATGTAAGCTTATTTCTGTGTCTTATTTCTTAAATTATATCTACCATCTATACAGTTTTTGTCGTGTTTAGAGAAGAATGTCAAAATGTATTTACTAACCATTCCCTAGAAATATAAAACATCTGTATCTCCTATGTTGTGTAAGCCAAAATACTTCAAGGCCTCTGTAAATAACTTAGATTAATGGTTTCAAAACTGTTGGAATATCTCTCCAGGATGCCCTAAACCAAAAGACCCCAATCTTTTTTACATGTGAGACACATTCAAATGTGAAAAGAGTTGGGAAGCAATATAAGCATCAAAGATGTCCTAGGGGTGTTGAATAAGGGCAGTGATTGGCCATGAGCAACATTCAGATAAAAAAGAACATGCAAATTGTACTTGGGCACAAAAATGTGCTGTGATTAATAATTTAGCAACCCCTATGTGGACTGGCAGCTTACAGGAGACTCTGTTGGGCAGAACATCTGTTTTTGTGCAACCAAAACTTGCCTCCAAGTAAGGAATTCAAAAGTAAGTGCCTGCTTTGAGGTCACTGGGGTTGGTGAGCAACACAAGGGGTTGGTGAGCAAAATGTTTCTCATGAGCCACTGGTTGGGGATCACTCCCCTAACCCAACGTCAATTAAAATGAGATTTGGAGTGGCATGCTTATTGACTGTGTATCATATCTATAGATCTAAAGGAATCTAACTGTTTTATGTGTCTTTATCTTGTTATGAATAAAGGGACTAGCTCCCGAAACATGTCGTGAAGTGTATACACCAAGAAAGGGTGATTGCAGATTGAGTGCTGCCGGCTCCTGGTCTGTTTCAAATCTTCTTGCACTAAGAAAGTACCACCCTATTTGTGTTCTGGAATTTCCAATAGGTAAACATGAACACCTTAACAATTCTACAAATATCTAATAAATAGAACACACTGACACCACACCAAATTGTGTGGTCTGACCAGGCGAAGTAACGTCTAGCGCAAGTGCTAACATTCAGGAAAATGTTCATCTTAGTGAATTTGCATAATTATGATCCTTTGTCAGTGCGCAACTTCGCCTGGCATAGGGGTTCGAAGTTGTGCAAGTCTATCTACTTCACTAGCGAAAATTCGCCAGAGTCGGTGTTAGTGAATTTGCGAAGTTGCGAAATGACGTCACGCTGGCAAATTAGCACTAGAGTTAGACGATTCGCGCTTTAGTGAATTTGCCCCAAAGTATCTTTTTTTCTGACTTGGCTGGTAAAATATCCAGCCAGTATCAGCCATTAGTGAGTTTAAAAGATCAATTTAAGTGGAGAAGTGTGCTCTGCCATAGCTATTTCCATTAGGCCAACCTGCAGGGAAAAGTAAAAAAATAAATAAAACAGTGATACAGATAGAGTCACTTGGATTTGTAAGTTAAATGCGTCGTGACTCAGCATTAATTGAAGAAACTGTGTTATCTAAAGTTATCTTAACTCATTTAATGCATTTAACCTTTTCATTAGCATACCAAAGCACCATTGTTTTCAATGGTGAACTCTTTAATTGGATGGGATGCTGTGACACAATATTCTGTGATAAGTGGGATAAATGAGATAAATGAGTTAAGTCGCGACGCATTAAACTCACCATCCAAAGTGACTGCATCTGTATGAGTAAAGGAAGGTTGGAAAAAAAGCTTATGGGGAGAAAAGATAGGCAGATGGAGAAAAATAATAAATAAAGTAGAAGAGAAGAGAAAAATGGTTTGAGAAGAAGGAATAAACTTTTCAGATGGGTGCAAAAGCAGCTTAAACCCTTGCCAGGGGTAGAAATCATAATACAAATAAACATGCTGCAGCATGCAGAATAAATGGTGTTTCCTTGAGCTCAAAGACCAGTCAATGTGTTGGGCCTTCACTTGTCCTTTATCATGCATGCCTGTTGAATAAAGTCACAAACTATTCCCTTTTTTATTGTTTAACATTTTATCAGAAAATGTCTACCTGTATGAGGATGTGTGAAATGACCACCCATTGTTCACAGTTCCAACATTGGTATGTGTTTGAGCCTGCAGGGAAAATGGCATGGGAAATATGACCTCCAGGATAGATGTGATGTGCATACTTAGGAGAACTAAAGACCCAAGTCACTCTTGTTTTTGTTTCATACAGAAAAAATATTATATTTCAAATCATTTTGTTTGCCCCAATCAGAATTCACATTCTTTGAACATTCAATGTGTGCTTATTACCCAAAGTCCCAAAGGAAATTCCTCAGCTAGCTGGCAGTCAGCTCAACCAATTATTTCTTACTGATGAGGTGTCAACTGTTTCCTGACTATCAAGTCACCTTGCCCACGTATTTCAGATTTACCAGAAAATTCCCTCTGCAAACATACTAAATCATTAATAACTGCTCGTTTACTAAGTGCAAAAACTACCAAGCCACTGTTGTATGACAGAAGGAGCAGAATCTTTAGCCAAAAGTGTGACTCAAAGGGACAAGCCAACACATCATACTTCTATCTCACGGATGAAACGTCTCCATTTGAGCTTGTAATGAGTCTGTGTGAGGATATTTCCAGCTAATATGTCAGAATAAGCTGTCACCACAAAATACTTTTTTTCTAGGATTCAAACATCAGGTACTAGAAAAATCAAGATGTGAAGGTTTATATATTCCCTTTTTTATTGTTTAATATTTATTTTTATTGTTTTACCTAGAGGTTGTGTGACTGAATCATCTTGCAAATTCTGCCATGCACAAAAACATAATTGTAAGATGCCTCTTTCAGTAATCCAGAAAAAACATGTGGTCTGTGAGCCGCAAACATGGTCTGTCAAAAGTTTCCAAACTTTGAAAACAGCAAGCAATTAGGAACAGGGAATTATCCCCTCTACATTTTCTCATAAAACACACAAAAAACTGTCCATAAAGCTAATGATGGGCAGTTTTATCATATTCTGAATGTGGAAACCCAAATGGCCTTTCAAAATTCCCCATTTATTTTAACAAAGTGGCCCACAAATATCAAAAAAGATTGTAGCACTTGCTGAGCATTATCACCCCATTCAAATACTACCTGATATGTTTTTTACTGAGTGGTAACATCGACACCCGATATGTCTACTGGAATTTTTCTGAACTAAAGGTGGCCACATATATAGAGAACTACTCGTTTGGTGAACCTCCACTGATATGACCACCTTGAGGTGAACAATGTTGGGCTGATCTAATTGTTTGGCCCTTGGGCCAATAATCTGAGCGTAATTGCAGACAATGCAGGCTGTGGGGGACAGTACAGAAATAATGTGCCTCTAAACAGGGTACTCAAAACTCAGAATAAACTCCAAGGACCTGATGCGGCTCAATGTTCTGCCTATAACAGCCACCTTTGGTTTCGGGAGGACCTCTGCCGCTCGGATGCCACCAAGTCTTAATGCGAGAGGCTCAAGGAAAAAATTCTGAGCAACATAAGTTATCAGGTAGTAGAAGTAGTAGAACTGGAAACAAGAAGTGCAGTCGAAGGCCAGGCTGGGTCGGTAAGAGTCAGGCAATGCAGTTCTATTTAGGAGGTGAAAGAGTACCCGGGGTCACAGACCAGGTCAAACACACCAATATCAAAGTACAGAAAAAGATCTGAGAAGGGTAGTCTATAACAAGCAAGGGTCAGGACAGGCAGTGAAAAGGTACATGGCACTCTTAAATATTTGAAAACTGCAATGACGCTAGATGCAGAGCTCTGGTCAAACCCAGAATCAGGGAAAAGGACGCAGCAGGCATCCCCACCATGGGTGCAAATGGGCATCCCAGTTGCAACCCCACTGGGTCACCAGGTACTTTTCTCACAGAGCCAATGCGGGCTTTGCCCCGACTGGAAAGTCAAAACTAGATGAATGTTTTCTGGTTGATTTTCTGGTAGATATCGATTGGGCAGGCCTGCCAGCTGGCCTCATACACAGGTCATTAAGTTGACTACTAGGTCCTATCTATGACCACCTTTAGGCAAAAGTCTACCAACCATCCCACAGTGGGTTGTAGTTGTTGCAAATTCATTACATTAGAAGAGTAAAACTGCTATTATCATGACCCTTTAAAGACCTGTTCTAGGCTAAGGCAAGATGATCCTTGTGAAAGTGGATCCACAGGTGGAGAAACGCAGGCAAACATCTACCATTGTGTAGCCCCAGCCTTAGACCATGATCATAAATTAGACTCAAAGAAATAAGAAATCTGGACACCTAAGCAAAACTGCTAATGGAGAACTAACCCAAGTCTTCAAATCAAATTTGCTTCATTGTGAATGATTTTAACGTCTTTGTATTGTGTCAGCTTGTTTCAGTGCAAATTATATTACATTTTTTCCATTTGGAGCTTTCTACAAAATGTTTTCATTGCATATGAAAATATTAATGATGGTTTAGTTGTGTGTAGCAAGGGCATGACTAATTGTGAAGGTTTCACTATATATCTGTGCTTCTCTTCTGAAACCATTGCAACGTGTCGGTGCACGGATATTTACTCTAAGCACAACTCATCATCGCCCACAAACTCATCCAAAATAGAAGGGAAGACTTACTGACATATCTGTTGTCTACTATAGAATTGCTCCACAGTACATATAGCATCAAAGGAACATGTAGACAAACACCATAGAAGGCCAACCACACTATGTGGATGGAAAGATGATCCATCTTATTAACACAAGTATTTATTTACTGTACAGGCAATCAGGTTATGAGTGATCATTTGGCATTTAAAAATGGTTGGATGCCTTTCCAGTGGAATATGAGATAATTATAATTTATGAAATAATCATTAGTGACTGAATAAGGAAGCAATTTTGATTCCTCTTTTGCAATCATGTGAGGCTGAATTAACAACTAGTCTATTCGGGATCTTGTTTGTCCTCCTCCAGACTTGTGACTTTTTGACCCAATTAATTATGGGTCTCATTTATCAAGGATTTTAAGACTTTTTTTCCAGTGGGTTCAATCCTGTAAGCAAGAACTGGAAATGGTTATGATGAATTAATCTTAATGCTGGTGTTTTTGTCATTGTTAGGTGACCTATGTTGTTTCCAATTTCCAATTAAATCAATGGGAAACTCTGCAAGTTATGGGCAATAAGTGCCTATAGGGTCACCATCACAGGGTTGGAGAGGTTACTGCAGGTGGTCCTAAGATACAGTATGTAAAAGCACAATATGAGGGTTGCAAAGATTTAATGCTTGTAGGAGAATAGGCATGATTTGGGTTTTAAACAAATGAGATATGCCTGGGTTGATCAGAGGTGTAATCATGCATTCAAAGGACATTTTTTTTCATTGGGGCTTTATTCCCTTTAATTCATTGGGGCTTTATACCCGATAACGTAGTATGTGACCCCATGAATCCTGATGATTTCCTATGCAGTGCTCCTTGTGATGCTTTCTTACAGCAAAAAGCAGGACATTTCAGAACTCCCAATTACCATGGCTTAATCAGACTATAATGTAAGAGTGCCTGCTCCTATAAGCACCATTTCTCCATACTATACCTGCTATTCCACAGTCACACTCCCTTCCCAGAGACTATTATCCCACTGGTACTATAGACACCATCTCT